>OY744532.1:100053705-100058705 GCA_963556195.1 Sepiola atlantica | reverse complement strand
GCACTTGTCTTCGGGCTGGACGACTCGGGTTCGATCCCACTCACGGCATGCGAATTTTCGGGTCTGAAAACTCCCTCTGTCTACCCAGCAGTAAATGGGTACCTGACTAAAACTCAGGGAAGGTTCAAGGCAGCGGAAGGAGAATCACCGCCGTTACGGCCATGGGCAGTGTGCGATGTCGGCAACGATGTCGTGCGCGTCCAGGCTATCCGACCTTTACCTTTTATATATATATATATATATATATATATATATATATATATATATATATATATATATATAAAATATTTGTTGTTGTTTATTATCTATGTACGTATACGTTTCGTCCCTTTTCAATCAGGACTCATCAGCATAGAGATATGGCTATTCACTACTGGTCGTACGATTCGAAACCCTGGATTACAAGTATTTTTCAACTTACATCCAACGTCGTTAACCGCGCGCCCAATATCCGAATAGCCGATAAACAATGATAATTTAACACATATAAAAGCGGCTTGATGTCGAGGCATTCTACTTCTATTAAAGAAGGAATGATGCATATAAAGCAAGTGACGTCATGCTGTGTTTGTACTACCATTAAGAGGGCTCTACTTATTTTACGAGGAGCGACAACTATAAAATATATATATAGGCAATGTTGAAATAATGAAACAAATGTAAAGTTACATACTTTACAAGTTTATTATAATCAGCAAAAACAAGGAATAAAATGAAATATGAGAATGACCTTTAATCCATGGATTTTCAAAGAATTACTTTTATCCTCAGAAGGAAAGAAAAACAATAATTTTCTAATTCATTTGAAAATTTACAACACAATTTTAAGTTATGCTTAAAGCAAAAATAATCCAAAACATATTTCAATAATGAGTCAAAAGTCATTGTAGTAGTGAATGTATCAGTGTAGTTGTTGAAAAAGTCAGATTCGAACATTGTATTGTATAGTGAATGTGAATGGATTCCAATAAGATTCAGGAACGATTAAAAAAAGTCTATGAAAAATGATTATATATGAAGAATCATCATGTCACGAGTTTAACTTCCTTAGTGTGTGAATTAAATATGCTCTATCCCCAATATCGAGCAGATTCCTATCACGATAGAATCTAATATAAAATAATTATTTTTATATTATATATATTCCTTTCAGTAGTTGAACACCTTCACGACGGCTGCCTTTAAATAGGATTAATCTGATTTACCGGGTTGTTGATAATGGCCGTGTGGGCTAAGATGTTGGAATTTGAGTTTGAAACATCACTCGTGTTCTGGGGTTCGAGTCAGGCGACCGGTATGAATAATCTTCTCTACACTGAAGATTCCGGAAAGGATGAAACGTATACGTATGTAGATAAAAACAAATATTTATAATTATTTGTCGCCCCCAGAATCTAGGTTGGGCTCTGTAGTTAGTAGTATTAACACAGCCGTTATTCTGGCCTCAATGCATGTTCCTTTCAATAGTTGAACACTTTAATGATGAAGGATGAAAACATCTACGTATGTAGATAAAAAACAAATATTTATAATTTATATATATATATAAATATATATATATATATATATAACATCTCAAATAGAATCTCTAAACTTCAAGTTAATAAACTTATTTTCGATCAAAATTCTACTTATTATAACAATGCCCTCCTTAATTTAAGCTGTAAAGATAAAATTAAGTTCGTAGACAATGTTGAAGCACCAAAGAAAAGAGTTAATATATTAACTTATAACATTGTTATGAATAATAAGATAAACAAATTACAAACTAATAATCATAATGATAAATACTTTACCTTATAACATAAACAGAAATACTGTTCCTAGAAATATATCCTTTACTAGTAATAATGATAAGACATTAACACACAACAACGACCTAATGAATAATAAGAACATTAAAAATAACAGAAGAATAAAGGCAATTTGGTTTACACCCCCCTACTCTGTAAATTTTCAAACTAATATACTCAAGGAGTTTTATAAAACAATCCTGAATAATTTCCAAGCTCTGCATAAATATAGAAACGTTTTAAATAAAAATACAATAATGATTTCCTGTTCGCCTGTCCCAAATCTAAACCAAAATATAATTACATCTAATAACCAAAAGATTAACATTTCCCAAACAAATGTAAATTCCAACACAATATATGCAAACTGTAATTGTGAAAACAAGAGTCAATGCCCTCTAAGTGACAACTGTATACATAGTGATGTAGTTTATATGCATGTTGTTAAATTTGATATCAGGAATAATAGCAATAGCAACCAGAATAAGAGCCATGACAATACAAATAGTAATAACAATATTAGATATTATTATAATGTTAACACTGAGAATACCAATACTAAAGATATTAATAAAAACACATTTTCATATATATTTCATAATGACAGATACGCTAATCAACTTCATTAGCTAAACATATTTGGAATATAAAAATTACTGGGTATAATATTGAAATCAAATATCATCATCATCACAAAATTTGATCACAAAATTAAAATGCATAAAAAGTGATAGATATAATGACAATATAATCACAAGAAATAATAATTCAGACAGTACCTAAATAAAAATAAGAAAGTTAATAATGAAAAGAAAGACTGTAATTGCAAAATTCACGCACATTGTCCCCTACAAAATAACTGCTAAACGAAAGTCATCGTTTATCAAGCTACAATATTTACACATGAAAACTCGAATAACAACAAAAAATACATAAGAGAAATTGCCCTTGAATTTAAAAGTAGCTATCCTAATCACAAAAACACATTCAATAACAGAAAACACAAATTTATGTTACATCATTATCGCTTATAAGTAAATGAAAAATATTGCGATTGGGGCAGGACATGTAGATATTTAGATGATCCGTGTAGATTATGCTTCAACGAGAAATTAGAAATTTTAAAGATGCCAAAAATTTACTAAATTCTAGAAGCGAAATACCAACTAAATGTTAAACTAAATAAATACAAAGACCGTAGCTCAAAAATAAATCTAAAATTACTAAAAAATAATTATTTTAGTTCCCACGTGTCAGCATAAGGTCACCTTTGTTAAGTTGACTCACTCAAAAGCCGGGAGCGGCAAAATACCCATTCGCAGATGGAAATAAATAATATTGAAAGGGGTAATAAATCCAACGAATCTGATTGGTTAATTAGATAGAGTAAACATTATTTAGATATAAAAGCAATCGCAAACGAAACATCCACGCAATAATCCTGATGATTTCCGCCGGGAATGAAACAAACGTTTCTATGTAGCTTACTTGCAATAAATATATTTTCATACTACTATATATTCTTTATAAATATACATATACATACAGATATACATACACACAAACACACATATATATATATGAAACATGCGTAAGGAATGAATATTAAATTTGAATAAATTACTTTTGTGTGTCAAATGAGAGATGTAAAAAAAATTCATCGAAGTACAGAAATAAAGAAGTTGTTAAAATCAATGAAAATTATGGATTAATTCTCCGTGGTCTATGGAATTCAAATATAAGATATATATATATACTTTATAGTTGCATTCCAATGTCCATAAGGAAAAATTAATCCAAAACTATAATTTTCATTTATTTTTTCAATTTCTTTATTTTCATATTTCAGCGAATACCAGTATTTCTTCTTTGTCTCACAAAACAAAATTTTAATTTTTTTTTTCAAAATTTAATACTTTTTCTTACGTACGTTTCACAGCAAAGTCAAGAGAAATGTATTTTAATGTAAGTTTAACTTTGCTGATCATGAGAGCAATAGTTCATTTAATTGTAATAGGAAAACATATAATCCCAAAAATAGGAAGATGGAAAAAGTTTAAGAAGAACTAAAAAATAACGGCAAACCAAAATACATGAAAAAAAACTCACTTGAAAAATGGTGACAAAAATTCAGGACCCCCCCCCCCAAAAAAAACCCCCCATTGCTCCCGAAATTTGAAACGACTTTTTAAACCATCGCCTATAATAATTTTAGGATATTATAAGGAGTGTATGCTTAATAAATATTTCGAATAGGTTTTAAAAAAACTTTATTCATACAATTGTTTCTGTCCATTTCAAAACACACATCTTTTCTTGATAATAAATTCAAGATATATTTTCAAAAGGCTTCCTTTCTTATGAATCTCCGAGGATATATTAATACTGCAGATAAAAATAAGCTCAATGGTCAACAGGTTATGTTAAACAGAGCATTCATATTATAATTCGGTAGATGATAACGTTTAAATATTATATTCAAGCTTAAAAATTCAACACTTAACAATGTTTATCCATATGTACGCATGTTAAAACGAAAAACATTTTATTTAATAAATTAAGTTTTGTTTATGATAAAAAAATCGATTGGATTTGAATATAATCGATACGCTTCTATACTTGATCTCACCCTGGAATGGGTTTGTGATTTTCATATGTTTTTCTTATTTTCATTATTGAAAAGATGCTTTATTTAATCCCTTTATCTGAACATTGCTTTGTTCTGGAACTGGTTGTGGATAGCCGGAAAGAATATGTAATCAATGAAAACGATTGGAATATGTCCTCGATAGCTTTTTAGAACGAAAAAAAAAAGAGACAACCACTTTTTAAAATCACTCAATCACTTTCATTATTTCTTCGGGGGATTTCTGATATTTCCATATCTCCATTTTTTAAGTTGTTTCAAATTTATTTTTGCTCAGCCTACTTGACTTTTACTGTTAACTGATTTGAGAATAATCGATACTCTTCTATACTTGACCTCACCCGGAATGGATTTGTAATTTTCATATGTTTTGTCTATCCGCATTGAAAAAAATGTTTTATGTGGTCTCTTTACCGGGACATTGTTTTGTTCTCGAACTGGTTGCGGATATATCCAATTGATGTTATCTGAATTGATAAAGTCTATATGCTGATGAAGAACATTTTTCAAGCTTAACTCTGATTAATGTAATAATGATAATAAACTGAATTTTGAAATAT
>OY744532.1:100011205-100046205 GCA_963556195.1 Sepiola atlantica | reverse complement strand
GATCCCTTCCGAAGCAAGCATGAGCCGTATTAGCCCTAAGGAACGTACCCTCATTTAGAAAACATTATTTTTGCTTAAAAAACTCAAAACAGTGTAAAAAACAATACTTTAGTTTTTTGTAAGTTTTAAGAAGTGTTTTTCGGCTAAAATTTGTTTTGTTTATTTCAAAAAATCTCGGAAGGGTCAGTCTACACACACATAAAGTTTGGTGAGTTTAACTTTTATTTTGTGGAAGTTATTCAAATTCAAGTTATTCAAATTTAAAGATAGGACCCTTATTTTGGCCCACCCTGTATATATATATATATATATATATATATATATATATATTAATTCGGTAGATTATACAATGTAAAACATGAAATAAAAATTTAAAATATTATAATCCGGCTCCAGGAATTAACACTTAATGTTTATCCATATGTACGCACGTTTCAGAAAACCACTTTTTTTATCACGATTACATTTAAGTAAAGCTTGAAAATGTATATGATTTTCATCCTCAACATTTTAGATTTTATCAATTTCAATCCCAGATCAAATCCAATGGCTATATTTGAAATCGTTGAAGAACAATCCAATGTCAAGATAAAGAAACCAAATAAAACGTAGATTTTTTTCGAAATATTTCTCTCTTAAGAAAATACAATCAGACAAGTGTCCAAGAACGTTCTAGGTGAAGAAAGAGTTGTTTTGTTTGTAAGGAGAATTTGCGTAATGATATTCATTTCTGGCTGGCGCCATGTGAGTTTGCATGTGGTAGTATGTATAAATGGAATAAGCATTGTAGATGTGCACATATATTAGCTTGCCTATGTTTTATTAGTGAGTGTGCGTGTATATGTATGTGTGTGTGTGTGTTTGAACTTGTGTTTACATGAGTTCGATAAGCTGTGTGTATATGCCGTCACTGTATTTAGTAGTTCTGGTTGTGTCTGCCGAGGCTTTCAGTTGTGTTGAGTCTGAAAGGAAAATTATGTTTGGGTTTTTATATCACGTGCAAAATTTCGACAATGAATATTCTCGCACTCTAAACTTTGTCAGCGACAGAAACCTTCATTTTATTAAGAAGGGTCAATTGCTATTTCGATCAGCTAAATTATTTATTGAAATGTGTTTCGGCATGGTTTTGACATTACCCCCAAACAACTTTTTTTTATTACTTAAACCATGTCTTAGTAAAGAAAAAAGAAAATTGTAAGCAGTAAAAGTTTCACCGTACTCGTGAAACGCTGAAATGAAAACTAGGCAGGAATAATATTGTCACCCTATTTATAAACAAGTCGAGAAAGAAGCTATTTAAGGAAGAACGATAACTCGAGTGTATAACACTGTTCTTTAACTAGAAAGGGAGGTGATGGTGGTCAAGTGGATAATGACATTGACTGACGACCTGGGTGTGCCAAGTTCGAATCTAGTCGGTTCCATAATATCACTTTCACTTATGGATGTTGGCAACCATTACGTGGTCCTTCCTGCAAGAATACCAACACCAGAATCAAGTCAGTCAACAAAGGTAGTGAAACACGTGTAGGGAACTATAACTTTACAAAATAAATAAATAATAAAAATAAATAATAAAATAAAAGATTTTTTCGTTGTGATGAATTGTCTCTGGAAAAAATATCTTGGTAAACTCTCCAAATATATATATATATATATATATATATATAATATATATATATATATATATATATATATATTTTGTTATTGTTTTAAAAAAAGGAAAAATGCGCTCATTTGCATATTCTTAAATAATAAAAATAAAACGCTAAGGGTAGCGAAAAATAAAAACGCACCGTAAGAACACCGGTCGCTATCGCCGAAAACAAAAACAATAACAAATAATCAATGTAACATTATAAGAAGTCGTGCACAAATGGGAAGATCATTCTTGTCTAGTGGTTAGAGCGCTAGTCTATGAATATTAACATCGAAGGTTCGATCCCTGCCCGGTTAGACATGCTGATGACGGCTTATAGTCAGAAACGCGCGTCCATGTCTAACTTTTGTGCACACAAAAATCAATTTGTAAATTAATTATGAAAATCTGTATACTATAAATTGGTTTATAAATTAATAATATATATGTGTGTGTGTGTGTTTGTGATTAAAATGAAAAGAACTCTTCAATCTCCATTTATGCTCTCTGGAAGTGAATTATTTCCTTTTGTTTACTTTTTCTCTTAGGCAGAGACTTGACTCCTGTGTAGATCTTAGTAGAATAAAGCTTTATGAAGCATACTTCTTACTATTCATTCAATATATTTATTACGGTTTATTCTACCAAGGTCCTGGATGGCAAAATACCTCAAAACCTAACCAAAACTGGACGTTGCCGCTACGTGCTGACACTAGAAGAGATCTTTCAGTATCTTTCTTGAGGCGGTCAAAGGTTCTCAACTTACGGACAAGCTAAAACTTAATTCGCTAATCAATTTTCGGGCATCTTTTACGAGACTCAGCAGAGTAAAAACGCTAAAAAAACAAATTTACAACAAATAAAAGTAACTGTAAGCTGTAAAAGTTAGTTTCAAACTTGCATGTGCTATTTGTTTGTATTTTAAACCCGTTTGAAGTGCTATTTATTAGAAATCAATAGTTTTGTCACCGCAAGTTGGGAAAAAAACATGGCCGAATTGGGGGGGATTACTAACGAATGCACTAGGAGCGACCATATTGATTTTTGTGAAAACGGTGGGAAAAAAAACAAGAAATTTTTTTTTTTACATCTAATGAAAACCCATTTATAATACGTAAAAATAAAAACAAATTACATAGGTAAGTAGGAAAATATCTATTCTCGTTGTAGGTCAACTTCACTTGTTGCAAATTTATGTTTTTAAACCCTTTCTCGTTCTTTTTTTGGACCCCGTTCGCGCCTCTGCTGAGCGTCGTAACATATACCCCAATTTTCTCTCTCCGGCTACTTTTAATGCATATTTCAGACGTTAATGATTATCATTCGGCTATGAATGTTCTCGAAGAAGTTTTCGTTCAGCCTAAAAATAGCATTTTCTGCAGGCATTTATAAACAACTCATTGCCAACAGACTGACGCAAGTGTGGACCAGTATTTACAGTTCTTGAAAAAAACTTGCTAAGGACTGTGATTTCCAGGCTGTGACGGCAATACAAGCGAGGGATGAGTACATCAGTGATGCACTTATTAATGGGATTTCGTTCAACCACATCAGACAGAGGCTTCTGGAAAATAAAACACTCGACCCACATACGGCGTATGACTAGGCTCTGATGCTTGATAAAGCAATTATCATCGTACACGCAATCGGACTCCTTTACTGCCTCTGTATCCACTGTTAGAAAAGAAGAAACAAAGGACAACCAAGTCTATGAGCAATCTAGAGTAGCTGCTCTTTCTGGACAGAAATGTTTCTTTTTTTTTTTTTCTTTTTTTTTTATGGAAATTGCTCCAGACAAGACATGAAGCCACTTTATGTAAGAAGCTAAAAAAAAACAAAATACTACTTCAAGGTCAAAAACATCCAACGATAAGTGCTATGTGGATAGTTTCCGACCCAGAAAACAGTGATTTTCCCCCCTTTGTCAGAAACATCTTCTTGCGGAAACCCAAGACATGATAGAGTGAGATGCTTTGCCAAAAATTCAATTCGCAAAAATTGCAAACAAAAAAATGGCATTTTTCTCGGGTCTGTAGATCATTTACAACGGCTGCTATAAACTACTTCTTGCACATTCGTTTCTTCTTTTAACTTTTCAGAGAGTCTATCTCCGTTCACCGTTATAGGGGAAAATCAAAGGTGAGCCTATAAGGCTACTTGGCGATACAGGGAGCTCAGAAAATTTCGTTGATTCGGATTTGATTAATTGGCTTGGACTCACGGTCATACCAAGTTCTGAGAGAATTTTGATGACTAGTAGTTCTCATTCATTCTCTACTCTCGAACATTGTGTGGCAGAGATCACAGTAATGTCAATTATGGCCAACCTATTCTGTGACATCATTCTTAGGCATACATTTCTATGTCAACATTCTTCAGTGGAAATACCTTTTAGAGGATCCACTCGACCTTTCACTGTTTGTAGACCGATCGCCATTAAAATGTCCCTCACCCCTCTCTGTTTACGAATCTAACCTCAAACTGTCGCCCAATAGCAGTTAAATCCAGGAGACATACTCTACCCTGATGCTAAATTTATTCAATCAGAAATCTCCTGTACGCTAAAGGAAGGTATTATAGGGCCTTCTCAATCCCTATGACAAACCTAAACACTTGTAGTATCTCCTGAAAATCACAAGACTTGCTGTGGATTACTCTTAAACGATAAACGGGTTCACTCTCCTGGTTGCATATCCTCTTCCTCGAATGGAGGAGATGGGGTAAATAAGATTAACAGTTGTTAACTATTTAGCACTCTTGATCTAACCAGTGCTTATCATTGTGTTGCTATCAAGCCGAAAAAACGAAAATATACAGCCTTCGAAGCTGCTAGATCTCTGTATCAGTTTTGTTGAATCCCGTATGAAGTAACCAATCGGGTAGCGAATTTCCAACAAGTTATCGATGACATCATCAAGTGAGAAGGCCTCTGAGGAACTTTTACCTACATTGACAACGTTACTATTTGTGGAGAAAATCAGGCTCTGCATGCCACTAATCTGAAACGGTTCATGAATGCTGTGACAAAGTACGGACTGTCACTGAACAAAAGCCTCGCCCTATCCTGTTCAGTCTCTGATTAACTTCGGTTGATTGAGGACGTCGGGATGGGGTAATACCAGTTGAGAATTCATTCTCAACAATCAGTCCGGCAGGAACTAGGCCATTTCGGTGTCCTTTTACCTGCCGGGCTGAGGTATACTGTCCTGGGTTTCCTAGGAGGTGCACCCTCCCAGGCCTTGCCTCCCCTCTTTGGAGTGGAGTAAGTTTATTGCTTACTGCCTGAGGCGCCCTGACCGGGGAATCCCGACGGGGCTGCTCAGGCTATTTTTGCTAGGCCAGAGTGCTCCTTCTTTAGGGGAGCTGATTTGACTCTTCCCGACCTTGTGGGAAGCAATTAAATACCCTGAACAAAAGCAAGTGTTACTACTCGCTTATTTCCGTAGACTTGCTCGGGTATATAATAAGCAAGGGTTCGGTAAAACCTCACTCTGATAGGCTCAAAGGACTGATGGACTTGACGAGCAATGGGGATGTTCTCTCACTATTATAGGTGGATCTCTAACTTTTCTGAAAAACTACATTCCCTAACCAAAATGACCAATTATATCTTCACTAAGGACAAGCAGACGCCTTCAGGTACCTGAAGAAGGAAATTACAAAGTTGTCCCTGGTAGCCATAGACTGTTCTTTCCTGCTTGAGGTCAAAACTGATGCTTCAGAACATGCTATCACTGCTTCTCTAACTCAAAACGCTTGGCCTATCCAGACACTATCTCTTTCCCTAAGGTAAAAATAGAAATAAAAAGGAATAACTCCCAACTGTCACCCCATTTCCTCTTTCCCTTGAACTGTGTAAACTGCTGCTGATAACAGATTAACTAAAATCGCCTTTTTTTCATTTTTGCCTTTTTCATTCACAGCCATGCCGAAACTCGAATGTTTTTAAGCAAATCAAAATTAATGACTGTATAATTTTTCTTCATCATGAGGAAGTCTACAATAAAGACGAAACGTTGATGAATACATAAATAATATAGTTTTTGGCTTTCCTTTTTCATTTTCCATATATATATATATATATATATATATATATATATAAAATATGTATAAAATTGACTCCCTCCGTTATTCAAAGCTGTTATGAAATTTACTGTGTACATCAGCTGTCTTCGGGTTAACAAGCAGGATTGGCTGGCGGCACCATCAACGTCATGCAGGGAAATTGCAAAACTACGCGTACGTTAACCTTCTCGATAGATACGGCAACATACATTGTGTTAACGTCTCTCGATAATTGGAAAAAATAAACGGTGATTCCCCTGGGGTTACGCTAAGTGAAGTACAGCAAATGTTAGCGTCAAGCACTCAGACGTGTTTACAGCTGACACCCTGCAGATACGTCAACTCTCTCGATGTCTAGAAGAGATCCTTTTTTTTTTGTGTTTAGGTTGTTTTCTATTTTCTTTCTTTTTTTCGGAGGTAGGAGTGTCGACTGGGGGGGGGGGCGTAAATGTAAACTCGTTTTCTTCTAACTACGCCGGAGGAGAAGTACGCACATAGGTCAAAGATAAAGAAAGCGCCTTTAATTGCCAACAATTTAAGACCAACCAACCTATTCCCCCACTAAAGAATATGTTATGTCTTAGTGAGCCTACATCGTAATTAATCAGATTTTGTTTGTCTGTCTGTCTGTCTGTCTGTCGGTCATTTATAGGTTCTAAAAGTACTTGACATAATTGTACCAAATGTGGAATGAGGCACGCTTGGCATGCCGGGTGTGTCATAGGGAGAACGGTAAAATCCACCACCCCTTTCAATCAAGTATCTATATACAGGGTGTCTCAAAAAATGTACTCACTCGTAGAATGACGAGAAAACTTTTATTTATGAACATAGTATGAAATGAAATAGCATCGAATACATGAGACAGATGTAATTGAAGAATCATGTTCGCAAATGTTCAAACTGATGACCATTATTGTTCAAGCTATTTCATTTCTCTCTATGTTCATAAATAAAGGTTTTCTCGTCATTCTAAGAGTGAGTACATTTTTTTGAGACACCCTGTATTAATACGCTAGCGTCTACTTACCTGTATCACGCTCTGACACCCCTTTTTAAGAAGATGCGATCGCCCATCGCTGGAGATTTATTTATTTATTTATTTATTTTTAACAGTGAGCTTAATATACATCGAAGAGGGGGGGGTCAGAGTTAGTACTTACTTTTGACCTGGGCAACGGGGAAAGGAGGGAGGGCAACCGGGATGAGATGGCGACCGCGAAAGACACAGCTTTTGCCCCGGGTAACAGGTTAATATAAATAAATATATATGATTCCATCCCGTCACGCAAAAGTTAGCGAGTAAAATATGTGTATATTGGTACCCACCAAAATATTATTAACAGTAAATTATACAGATTAATGGAGAAAGCACTGTGTAATTTCCACGGGGTCCCGCTAATTATACTAAATATGAGTTAATCAAAGTTTTCTTTTCTCTATATACTTTAATAACACAGAATTCATGCTAAAATATACCATAGTTCTGTGATTGGGTTATGTTTAAATCAACAATTCTTTTTGAATTGTTATAATCAGCCATAATTTATAACAAACAGAACAACGCATTCATCTCTCTTTTAGCCATCGATGTTTTTCGCTTGCTTTCTAATATTTCTTAATGTCTATGTGAGCATTTAGAGAAAAAGTGACTCTTTTTTCAGTGTAACCATCTAATTTACATACGTGTGTCTGTACACACTGCAAACACATATGTAAATGAGATGGCAAAATAACAAGTCGATTTACTTCTATACGAAAATAAAAAAATAATAATCAGAATAATAAAGAATAATAAAATAAATACTACTACTACTACTACTAACAATAAAATAATAATAATAATAAAGAATAATAATAAAATAATAAAGAATAACTTAATAAAATAATAAAATAATAAAGAATAAAATAATATAATAATAATAATAATAATAAAAATAAAATAATGATAATAAAAATAAAACAATAATAATAATAATAATAATAAAAATAAAATAATGATAATAAAAATAAAACAATAATAATAATAATAATAAAAATAAAATAATGATAATAAAAATAAAACAATAATAATAATAATAAAAATAAAATAATGATAATAAAAATAAAATAATAATAATAAAAATAAAATAATGATAATAAAAATAAAATAATAATAAAACAATAATAATAATAAAATAATGATAATAAAAATAAAATAATAATAAAACAATAATAATAATAAAATAATAATAATACAAATAAAATGATAATAAAATAAAATAATAATAAAACAATAATAATAATAAAACAATAATAATACAAATAAAATGATGAGAATAGAATAGAATAGAATAAAATAAAATAAAATAAAATAAAATAAAATAATAATAATAATAATAATAATAAAGTGATGGCACCAGCTTCGGCTGATACTACACAAAAGAGTCGTGAAGGGTCAAGGAGGATGGGTACACCGAGGAGGAAGAGCACTAGCCAGACCTTCACTGAAAGACTGCGACCTTGGGGAGGCTTATTGTCACCCAAATCCCAGAGGAGACTAATGGTCGTTACCAGCGAGAAATCAATGGTAAGCGACTATTGCGATACCGCAAAGTCATTTGCAATGGTTATCGAAAAGAAGTGGAAAGCCACCACACTTTTTGACTTGCCCCCCCCCCCCACTTTACGGTCATCAATAATGAAGTTATACATGCATGTGTTTAACCGGGTCCCCCACTTTTTAGGAGAGCCCCCCCCCACACACACACACACTTTTATAACTGTCCCGCCGGTCCTGAAAGTATTGCACAGAATTGTACTAATATATGTAAATTTAATTTACCAACAACGTATCGCCTTTTATGGGAAAGAATGTGCAAAGAAAAAAAAATATATATTTTTTCACTAAAAAATGTCCCCTTTCTTCAGCACACGTAGGAATTTAGCAAAATAATAATAACCACCACCAACAACAACAACAACAACAACAACGACGATGACGATGACGATGATGATGAAAGTAAAACTTTCACAGAAAAAATAGAATGAGAACATTTTACTGATTTTCTAACAAAGGACACTAATGTTTATTTTACTTTTTTCTTGTGAAACTATATTTTTCATCCCGTGGAAAAATATGAAAATTAATTAACTAAAAATAAGTTACCAGAAACTACAATTTCCGTTTATTTTTGTAGTGTGTTTATTTTATTTTGTTTTACACTTTTTAGTTTTCCGGTCGATAAATTTATTTATTTTTGGTGATGAAGTACTAAAAATACAAATTAGGTTTTATTACCTTTGAAAAACAAATAAACCAAAAAAAAAAAAGAAAAAAGAAAAAAACAACAAAAAAAAACTTCTCATCATGGAAAAATAAAATATTTGCTTTTCAGCTGAGAGAATTCTCTGAATTTCTATTTTCTAATAATTTTGTGTAAAAATAGTTATTCGTGTTTTGATTAACTTCACTTTGTCAAAGTGAAACTGCATATTCATCTTTTTGTAGGAAATAAATATAAATATACTAGTAGAATACGCGTCCCAGGACAGGGAAAATTAATTCTACGAACAGAACAGTTTTGCACTACTTTTATGCCCCCTTACGTAGATAAAAATCAAGATATAATGATGCTAAACCTTATGTCTAGTATACTAATGTTTAAAATTTAAAGTTTAAGCTTAAGGGGTCTTAAAAAGAAACAGAAATTCAGGGAACCTTACTTAATTGATATCTAATGACTATGGATCAAATTCAATGCAAATCTGAAATATTTGAATTTTCAAATGGGAAGTTGTCCCCTTAAAACCCTTTAAAATACTCCAAAGAAACTAACATTTGTCGAATATTTATTAATTGATGTCTTATACCTATTGTTAAAATTTCACCCAAATCGAAATTATCTGAATTTTCACCAAAGGACTTCGACTCCCTTTTTACCTCCTTGCATAAAAGTAAATTAAACTAAATATAGCCCACATTGCGACCTCCTAATCCTAGCAGCTGTGTTCCAAAATTCATAAAATTCGGTTAATTAGTTTAGGAGTGAATCCTGTACATACAAATATATAAACATATACACATATGTAACTTTATATAGAGATGTATCTTTTGGAAAAGTTAATTTAGATTGCTTTGGATTTGTTAATGTTTTCTTATTGAGATGCCGTCAATTTGAAAATATGTGTTACTCGCAGGGCTACCCGGCTTTATCCGGCGTTCTTATGTCTTTGACTGATTTAGAATATAGAAAAAGAAAACTAAAACGATTAAAATTTGCTGCAGAAAACAAAGATGGCTTTCACCGTAAAAATATTCCTAGTCAGATAAAGTATTTTCAGAAAGAAACGGATGTGAAGTTTTTAAGTGAAAAGAATATAGCACAACAATAAAAAAAAGAAATTGACTAGGTAGAAGCAGATATCGATTTGTGAGATGCATTGCTATTTAGGTGTAAGAAATAAATATAAGTATATCTTTGGTCATCATCATCATATTCGGTTTAACGTCCGTTTTACATGCGGGCATGCATTGGACCGCTTTGAGAAATTGACTTCCAAACTACCCTATATCTGTCCAGGTCTTTATTTATCCGCCAGGTCCATTTTTATCACTTCCTCCCATGTTTTTTCTTTGCCTTCCTATGTGAACTAAACCTGCTACCTCAACTGTTCTACATCTACTGACCCAAGAACTCTCATCCATTCTTTCAACATAGCGATACCATCGAAATCTTCTCTTCTGCACACATCTCCCTATACTGTCCAACTTTAATATTCCTCTGATGTCATCAGAATTAAGCCTGTCTTTATGACTCACATTACACATCCATTGTATCATTCTCATATTATTTCTTTCCATGCAACGCCAGATCACTGACCAGATTTCATTTCCATACATCATCACACTGTGTACATGTGCCTGATAGACTCTTCCCTTTGGTCAACAGTGATAACGCCCTGCTGGTTAGTAAAGGCAGAAGTTTTCTGAACTACTCCATCCACTCCTAACTGTTGCAATCACACTAACACCTGCTCCACCCTGTGCTCCAATGGTATCACCACAGTAACAAAACTTCTGAAGAACATCAATAGCTTCGCCATCCAAATATACTTTCTCCGCATCTGAGTTTTCATCCATCTCCATTGTCTTCCATTTGTCAGAAGTAAATATGAATTGTTTTGGATTTCTTAATGCGACAAATAATATTCTGAGACTAAGCCTATCTAGAAATACGTATTTGGTTTATGTTTGGAAAGGTGTGTCGTTTATGTAACGTCAGATACAGTGTCATGCTAAACCTGTTACTTTCAGTTGTTAGAATACTTCAGATACGGAATCTTTAGTTAAAAATTTTTTTATTTAAAAATTTTTTTTTTTTTTACTTTGATTCACCCAAATAAGGGGCCACATTGCCACTGAGACGTAAGGGGCTACTGTGAATTAGGGGCCAGATTTATAGGGGCAGACTAAGTGGGGAGTTGTGCAGCAAGATGTTTGTACACATTACATTTGAATTTGTGTATGTTGGTACAGTCGGGTAAAGGGAGCAGGGAGGTAATTCCAAAGGCAAGCAGTTCGAGGAAATAAGATATTAGAGTAGAAAACTCTGGGGACCTCCACAGTGAAGGGATGGGATTTATCTGATGGTCGGGTGTATTTACATCGGGGGTCACTAGAGCAGCAAGTTCGTTGGAACGCATTCCATTAATGTACTTGTAGAACAAGCTCAGGGATGCAACATTGCGGTGATGGGACAGGGGCTGGAGCTTGGTGGGCAGTGTGGGATAAATTAAATTAGAGACTCTTTTTTAGAACCTGTCTTAGAAGGAGAGACTAGTGGTTGGAGCACCAGGCCAGATGTGACAACAATACTCCATGTATGGGCAGATGATGGCATTGTTGAGATATAGGATACTGGTAACTGTATGAAATTTTCTAGCACGGTAGAGGGAGCCCACTTTCTTTGCAGCAGCCTTGGCAATATCTTGGTCCTTTCAGCATCATATTTCATACAGCAATAAGTAAAACAAATTAGCTAAAATACAGAAGCAAATATCGGATTTTGCTATTTTAGTCTAACTTGAAAAATCCGACTTACTTAATGTTATATATGAGGTAGATATTGCTTTGTTTATGTTCAAGAAACTGTGATTGTTTGTTTGATGTCAAATACAGTGGCATGCTAAACCTGTTCTTTTTAGTTGTTACTATATACTTTGGATACATAATTTACACTAGGTCCTTCCAGCAGCATATTTCATACAACAATGGCTAAGCAGAAGCTACGTCTCAGTGGCACGTATCATGAAAATAACAATTTTGTCTGCTATATTTTGTGGTTTATCAATTTTTCCATTTTATTTATTCAAAGCATGTAAACATTATTTCACAAAAAAGTGCTTGAAAACCTTTCATCTTAACATTTATACCCCCTCAACATAAATGCCCCCCGACTAACTTAACTAGCAGTAAAATCCCACCTCTTCACTGTAGAGGTCCCCAGTTGCTGGAAAAACGCTTTCTTTTCATCGGACTGCTTGCATTTAGAATTCTCTCCCTTGTTTCTCCGACTGTACGAACATGCAGAATTTAAATGTAATGTGAACAAACATCTTGCTGCGAAACTCCCCACTTAAGATGGTCCCTATAGATCTGTCTCCTAATCACAGGAGTGTTTTTTTCTTAAGATCAATTATGGATTTCATATTGTTTTTATGCTAAATAAATTATTCTGACATGAATGATACTCATTACTGTCAGCGCTTATATATGATTTATTAATTCGCATAGTACCCATCAAAAATATCAGGCTCATTCATTGGTGGGTAGGCACTTCTGCAGAGGATCCTTGTCAGGATTAAAGTCTCTCTGTGTGATTACAGAGTTGTATCTATACACTCTGACATCTATTTACAACACAATGTGCATTCACACACACACACACACACATGTATATATATATATATATATATATATATGTATCAAGATGATGTACCAAGATGAAGAAATTTAAATGTAATGTGAACAAACACCTTGCTTCAAAATATCCCACTTAGGATGCCCCTTAAAAACTTCTACTAGACACCATCCTCGAGTGTCTTCGGTCTCTCTGTAAAAGGGTTTGTCAGGACAATCTGACATGAGGATACTTCCACCTACAAGTAAGCTCTGGCCAAATATTCAAAATAGCGTAGTATTCAAAGCGCAAATAAAATCAGATCAACACTGGCTCATACGAGGAATAGTACATCTACTCCTAGTGATGTTATATCAAGTAACAACACTTAGCTGAATACTCCACCAGACTAGATGAATTCTTATCCTGGAATCCGGTAAGACGACGAGACCACAAGAAAGATATAATATAACATAGGTAACTGGTCAATTGGGGAGAGGGAAATTAATGTTCTTTACTAACTCAGCGTTTGAGAGGAAAAGGAGAATTTTAATGGAATATTCGAATATCTAGAGATCAAGTGTTAGCCCCAGGAAGGACCCCCTTGATTTCTGAGAACTCCGATTGAAGTAAAATGAAACAAAATAGGTAAAATGTACCAAGATGCAGAAATTTAAATGTAATGTGAACAAACATCTTGCTGCTTAACTCCCCACTTAGGATGCCCATTATAAATCTGGCTCCTAATCACAGAAGTCCCTTGTGTTTCAGTTGTAATATGCCTTGTTCGGAATGAATAAACGTAAAAAATAAATAAATAAATAAAAGTAAAAATCAAAAAATAAAATTTTAAAAATTTGAAGACAATCCAAAGAATCATGCATAAAAGTTTGGTATATCTGCTTTTCTCCATTCACTTTCCCCGCTTTCTCTCATAATGTTTGAATTCTGTGAATAAAGACGCTTCCAGTTCAATTTGCAACTTAACGCATTGCGGCCCAAATTAAAAACATATCTATATATTATCAGTTTCTTACTGGTCGCTTAACAAATTTTCAGGTCGACTAATTCCCAAAGCAAAAAGTCACTTTACTTCATTTAATACATTCAGAAAGATTTTTTCCTAATTACCGCCATCAAAAATCAATAGATCGTGTAGAAATTTAAGTAATTGTAGAAGTTTGAGTAATTGTAGAAATTTAAGCAATTGTAGAAATTTGAGTAATTGTAGAAATTTGAGCAATTGTAGAAATTTGAGTAATTGTAGAAATTTGAGTAATTGTAGAAATTTAAGTAATTGTAGAAATTTGAGTAATTGTAGAAATGTCTGCAAAATGATGGGTGAAAATTTATAGTTAAACGAGAAGAATACCCGTCCCAGGACGGGTAAAATTAATTCCCAAAACTGAACAGTTTTAAGTATTGATATCGAATATAAACCAGTTTCCCGGAACTTCACATCGGCAGCGTTCAGGCAAGAGATGCCGAGGCGAATGTTGACAGACGACAACTTTAATACGTTGCTGCGTCATATTTTTTCAGTTTTATTTTCAAGAAAAATAGCAAATAACAAAAAAATGAAAAAAAACATAGCGAAATCACTGTTAATGAATTATTTTATTATTTTTTTTAACAAAATAATTAAACCAGGGGTTGGTATCTGTTCCGATGGATACTACACCCCATAAACCGGTATTGTTTTCGGGTCTTGATTTACGCCGGTCTATCGGTCTGTCCTGTGCAGTTCTAGGAGGTGCACCCTCCCAGGCTTTGCCTTCTCACTCTTTGAGAAGGGGTCAGTTTATTGCTAATCGCCTGAGGCGCCCCTACCGGGGGATGCCGACGGGGCTGCCCAGGCAATTTTTAATGGCCGGAGTGCTCAACTTCTCTAGCGCTGGTTTTTCAAATCCCACTTTCCCGACCTTGTGTCACATCTTACCTTGTGGGAGGAAGATAAATAACAACAAAACAATGCTAAACAACTGTTAATAAATACATTTTTATTTTCATTTCTTTTTGTATTCAGTCAACTGGTTAAAAAGTAGTTTTATTTTTGTGCGTTTCTGAAGACTGAAAAATAATTGTTTTTGGTGTTTTTTCGGGAACTTTTTTTACATTGCCTTTTTTAATCAGTCGTGTTAAGGTTCAGGTTAGGGTTAAACAGAGACTTGTCTATCTCAACTGGGCCTCCGATCTGACGAGGATTTTGTAACAAATGGTTTTTGCAGACCTCCTTCAAAAGATTCTTCCACTCGGTCTCAGTGATCCAACGCCGCATTCCTCCCATGTCGTCTGCCATTTGACAGCTGATTGGCTAATCGCCTCAGCATCTTTCGGGTGTTTACGTAACATGCTTGAATGCTGCCTACGCGAAGTTCCCAGAAACTGGTACATGTTCGATATCAGTACCCAGTTTTGCACCACTTTTATGCCTGTTTACGAAGATTAAAATCAACATATAATGCTACTAAACCTTATGTCTAGAATCCTGATTCCGATTTTTAACAAAATCCATTACATGATTTTGATTCTAGAAACTGTCTAAAATTTAAGGCTTTAGCTTAAGGGGACTTAAGAAGAAATTAAAATTCAGGGAATCTTGTTTAATTGGTATCTAATAACTATGAATCATATTTAAAGCAAATCTGAATTATATGAATTTTCACATGGGAGGCTGTGTCCATATTTTGATCCCTAAAAACCTTTTAAAATACTCCGAAGAAACAGAAATTTGGAGAATATTTATTAATTGATATATGATACCTATTGATAAAATTTCACGGAGGTATCTGAATTTTCACAAAATGCTTCCGCCTCTTTTTTACCCCTCTTTGTATATACCTAAATTAAACTAAATATCGTCCACATTTGGACCCCTTATGCCTAACAGATGTATTCCAAAATTCATAATGATCGGTTAATTAGTTTAGAAGTGAATCCTGTAGATACAAATATATAAACATATAAACATCCCTAACTTTCTATAAATAGAGATAAATTGTGTGGCCGAATAGTTAGAAGGCTTGCATTTTAATCAGTTGGTTATGGGTTCTATAGTATCTTGTGGCACCTTTGGTAAGTACCTGGAAACTATATGCTATGAACCAATCCAAACCTTGTAAATGATATTAGGTACAATGAAACGGTTCAGAAACTGTTGGACGGCATGGTCTTGGGAGAGATGGGCGACGCTAGATGAAGACACTGCATGATGAATATCCACTATGCCCCCCTCCCACACACACACTGGATGGGGATTAGGGGACCGTTAACACTTAAAAAAATTTCATTATCAAAATGGACAATAATGCTACAAATTTTGTTTCCTGTGTACAGAATAAAGAAAGAGAATTACCTCCCTTACCTTTTATTGGTACTAAAGTCAGGGTCTTATATAATGAGGGATGTGAGCGTGCCGGACTTAATGGGATCACGAATTGCTGTGATGTCATATGTGAGAACAAGTGATCCGGCCCTCTGACTCTTCTGGACGACTTTAACCCCAGAAGACATGCTAAACAGCCGCTCATCACATATCATCACCAGCCCCAGGTGGGGTTTGGATATAAATAACAGTATGGATATTGAATATTATGGTTTCTGAGCTAAATTATTGTATTCCAAGTAGACGCTGGCCACATAGGGGACAAAAGAAAGATGGCCGGCGTATTTAGAGAAGCAAGGGTAATAGAATCTCCACCTGCTCTCATCCTGACTTTGTATGGCTCAAGGTCAACACCACGGAGAAATCCAAGATGACTGCTGGGATAAGCGGAGAAGGATTGGTATTATATCAGAGTTTTCCGTCTCCTAGACTAGTTGCCTACTAAGGCTTGAGTGTCTCTCTCCCAACTAAGGATGAACTAGTAGGGAGAGAGAATGGATTCATACGATGTAGATGGCTTTTAAAAATATCCATGGAGTTTTATTCTTTTTTCAGAGTATACATGTATATGCATAAAACCCTGGTGCTACCAGATCAGGCGCTCTGAAGATACCGACTTCCTGACTTAAAATGCACAAAACATCGATATTATTGTCCCCCCCTTTTCCTTTGCAAAACTCAATCATGTTCTGCAAAGCTAAAATCAAAAACAACATTTTTCCTCTACAAAACAACCAAACCAAACCAAACACTATAGATAAATATTTGAAGTTATAAAGAACTTGAAGCATAAAAACTTTTACCAAAATGGCCGTATTCAGCATTAAATACCCCGCAAAGGGTTGATATGCCATAAAACAATCCCCCCTGCCCCATAGAGGGGGGAGGGAAGGTAACAGCTATACAAATCCACTGCTCTCTCTCTTTGCTGATTCAGTCAAAAGAGCGTTAGATCCTCTCTACCCATTTGTCACGTCAGCTTAGCTTCTTCCGGTGCCCGTGACGTCACTATCAGAACATGTAACTGTTACTCGACCTCTAACTGGAAAATCCCACTCAACTTAGTTTTAAACTGGAAATTTACCAAACTAACACTATTTTTACACAACCACCTTATCTTGCTACATTTTGAGGCTTGAGTGCCTAGTCTACCCTACTATTTCAACCATAGCCAGGTAGAGGAGAGGTGGCTTCATCCATTTTACCAAAGGTATTAGAGAAAGGGGCTAAAGTACAGAATAGTTAACAGCCGAGAACTCATAAACAAAAAAATAAAAACATAATTTATAGCGAACGCAGTAGAATTAAATCCTCTACTGACCTTTATACTTTTAACGCGTGGAAACTAAGATCTTTTTTAATTTTAGAATTTTATTTCGATGAAAGCTGTGTATCGACACACAAAAACAACAATGGCCGCCGATATTATCGATTAACTTCACTAAACTTAGGCGATTAAGTGTGGTTGTACAGAGGTTTTTTTTGGGGGGGGGGGAAGAGCTTGGCACTCGTACATAGGGTTAGTGGTAGGGTAAGTAATTTTTATTTTACTGTCGTTTCAGCATGAAGTTAACCAAAGTTAAGCCATCATCTTGGACGTCATGTTGTTTTTTGTTTGTTAACCCTAACACACGAACATCGAAATAAAATTCTAAATCAAAAATCTTACAAACAATTTCCACAAGTTAAAAGTATACAGGTCGGTAAAGAATTTAATTCTACTGCGTTTCTTATAAATTATGTGTTGCTTTTTTTTTTTTTTTCGTTTATGAGTTCGCAACTGTTAACTATTCTGGACTTTTACTGAGAAAACGACTTTACAGACACTTCCAGATTTTCAGCATCTGATATTCCCAAACTTTGTTGGTCCTAGCAGAATTAGTTTGTTGGGTGACATGATAGCTGTAAATGTATTTTTATGTGACTCAAAAAAAAAAAAAAATACGGTAAAAAAATATAAAATCAAAACATAAAAATGGAATTTGTCAGGCAGGTGAAGGAAGGTTTAGTGAAACAAAAGGTCAGAGGTGAAAGGTGAAGGGAAGCGAAGGTGGACTTGGGACAGATTTTTGCATTTGACAACAAAAGTTAGCAGTAAGTAACATTGTAAAAGGAAACGGTGGGGAGAGGGAATTCAAAGACGAACAGATGATGATGATGATGATGATGATGATGATGATGATGAAGGGAAGGTGATAGTGACAGTGGTGGTAGGAGGAAGAGGAGGAAGTGGATGAGTAGTAGTAGTAGTTAGAGGTGATGATGTCGTTGTTGTTGAGTCTTTGTAAGGAGTGACAGTGACAGATTTGGGGTAGTAGTGAGAGAGAAGGAGAGGTGGAGAAGTAGGAGAGAGAGAGAGAGAGAGAGAAGGATATACATTATATAATAGAGAAAGAGAGACATATATAGGTTGAGACAGAGAGACAGAGAGAGAAAGAGGATTTGATATGAGAGAAAGAGAGAGAGATAAAGAGAGAGACAAGTGGGGAAATGAGGTGAAAGGTAGAGGTTTTTGGAGGGGTTAGGGTTAGGGTTAGGATTGTTGGATGGAGTAACAAGCACTTGTTTGTGACATCAGTAATAATAACCAGCAATAACCCAACACCTTTTTGTTTAAAAAAAAATATTTTACACCGATAGATGTTGGGGGGGGGGGAGCTGCTGGTAGGCAAATGAGAGAGTACGACCATGGGCATCCCTATAACAGGCCGAGAGATCTGACATTTGGCGTCTCTGAATGGAAGTAAGTTTTACAATCAGTCAGCAGAAATCTTCACTCTCATTGCTCCTAAAAATTTAATTCTGAAACGATTCCAACTATGGCCATGATTAAGTACAAATTTTCTAAAATAAATCCAACATTAAAATAAAAAATCACTCATCGAAATATGCATTTTACTTTGTTTATTCAAAGTTACCTGTCTCTTCATTCGCAGGAATTTCTCAATAATTGTCAAATTTATCAATTAACCCATCGCGGTTCTTATTATTTGGTATGTAAAACACATAAAAACATGAAACTAATTTCACTGGGGAATTTTCCCTCTGTTTTTAACTACTATATCAATTATCTTAGAAAATACACATCACCTCCAGTAAAAAAAAAAACTCCAGTTGCACGATCGCCTGGCCTGTTATAGGGATGGCCATGGGGAAGACACAATGAGTAAACAGAGTTCGAATCCAGTCGGGGGGCTGAGGTCTATTATAGTCACTTACATATATTTATAATTTGGGTTAAGGTATAATATTTTCAGTTCTTTCCCAGCTGTGGGTAAAATAGCAGCTTGCGTTTAACATTCTTTTTAATTAGTATATATTCTCTCGCCCCGCCGCAACGTATTAACAGAGATCCATGATTAGATGGATCTGCAATGTGAAATCTGACCAAACCCCGACACATTAGGTTGGAGGATTTGTTGAAAGCACAACATTTTCCCAGCACAGATATTATCCTAAGGACAAATCGGTAAGAGGTGTGATCAAGAATGGACTTCACACTCACCAGATCTAAAACCTCCAGATTTTTATCTGCACTTATCTCAAAGATAATGTCGATTAAAACGTGTACCAAAGAGAGCGACTACATGCAAAGTAAGTAATTTCCTATGTCATGTACAGGTGTGCTTATCATTGAATAACGATGGAACAAAGTCTGTTGGACATTCACGACTGAAACTTGGTGGACAAGTCAGCCATAGTTTATTTGTAGCAAATATGGTTGGATTTCCAGTATTCTCCACCTCTTTTCGATAGCCACCGCAAATAAATTTGCAGTATAACAACAGCCGTTTACCATTGATTTCTCGCTGGTAAGGACCATTGGTGTTCTCTGGGGTTTGGGTGGCAATAAGCCTCCCCGAGGTCCCAGCAGCCTCTGCACTTCCAGTGGAGGTCTGGTTTGTGCTGTCCCTCATCGGTTTTCTCATCCTCCTTGACCATATGCAAATATTTGTGTGGTGTCAGCCTAGGCTGGTACCATTTTTTATTTTTTTTACATATTTTTTATTTTTTATTATTATTATTATTTTTTTTTTTTAAATATTTTTATTTATTTATTTTTGGAGTAAAGTCAAATCATCTCTCTCTCTCTCTATGTGGAATGTTCGTCCTCGTGTAGAAGCATGAGAGTCTTAAATTGCGTGACGGTTGACTGGTCAAGACAGACTTGAAAGCAAGTGAGTTGACAAGACCATACGGAATAGAGTTTGGAGAGAGCTGAACCACGAGGACTGAGGAGTGAGCTTACAAAATGTGAAAAAAACGTCTGCATAAGAGAAAAGTGACACTAAATTAAGAGATATTGATGTATAATGAATATGAATCAAATTTAATTAAATCTGAAATATTTGAATTTTCAAATAGGAGGTTCTGCCCATATCATTCCCCCCTAAAAAACTCTTTAAAATAATCCAAAGAAATAAAAATATTTTGGAATATTTATTATTAATTAAAGTAAATAAGGGAAACATTACGCCTAGCAGCTCTGCTCCAAAATTCATAATGATCGGTTAATTAGTTTAGGAGTGAATCCTGTACATACAAATATATAGACATATACACATAGCTAACTTTATATCGATATAGATAAGTAAATGTACGCACGTAAGTGTTGGTATTGATTCTGCGAAGAGATAATCTTTTGTGATGCCCAACAAAGGAGGCAAAAGAGGTAGATTGAGTTTTTGCGCCTCTGTGAACCAATACATCTCAGATATATACAGCATGATAACACTTACCTATGTTTAGGATATTGATTTACAAACAAGAAAAAAAAAGAAAATTAAAAGAAAATCACAGAAGACAGCAATATATATATATATATATATATATATAGCACTGGATAAAGTGAAAGAATAAAATAAGGTGCGAATCTAATTTTATTACAATTCAAAGTTCAAGCAAAGTACTTTAAAGTCCTTAACTCATGAGTTTTCAAAGAAAATCTTCTCCTCAGAGGACCATTACCGCATTGACATTACTGCAGGTAATAAAATTAAACTTTGAAAATATATAAAAAAATATATATAAAAATACATAAAAGTATATAAAACATCAAATATATCGACCCAAAACATACTTTTTTGTTAAACTTATACAGTTCATCTAAGTCATAAAGTTTAAAACAGCTTCATGAAAGATATCAAAGAGGTTGATTAAAAAACAATCCAGATATTAAAGATATTAGTTGCCTCTTATATCTTTTGTTGTATTACCTCATATATATATATATATATATATATATATATATATATATATATATGTGATTTTATAAAGGCTTACCAAAGCATTCCTTTCAGGACACCAATGATCACCATTAAAGATATTTTTTCTTACAAATATTATTTATTCAAATTAAATGTTTTTTTTGGAAAAAACATTTAATTTGAATAAATAATATTAGTAAGAAAAAATATCTTTAATGGTGATCATTGGTGTCCTGAAAGGAATGCTTTGGTAAGCCTTCATAAAATCACATATAAATGCTCTGTACTCTGTAATCGAGTATCATCGAGCTTGTTTTTATTGGAACAACCCCGGTCTTCACTGAATGATCTATTTTATAAGTGAAAAATCTAAATATATATATATATATAAAGTCAGTTGAGATCAACAAAATCTGAACATTATTTATATCAGTTCCAAGAATTAAGACACAACAATTATTTGGGGTACGATCGTTTCCAAGACAATTTGGAAATATCTTATTTTGTATTATAGTTCTGATGACTCCAAACCGTCTCTTCATCAGCACCCTTTACAACATCACATACAGAAGTCATTTTAGAAAACATCATATTTCAGTACTATTTGAAAAAAATATATTCAGACAATATTGGAGACATAACCTCTCATTATGTAACCATATATTATTCTATTAGACAGTTCAAAAAAAAGATAATAGTAGTGAAGCTACTTTAGAAACAGCAAATTAAATATTTAAAAAAATATATATATGCAGCACACAAAAAAATGGAAGAATGGGCCAACCAACAATATGCTAAGTATTTCCTAGATGAACTATCCCAGGAATATATAGATAAGGAAGGCTATGTAGACTGGCTGAAAAAAGAATCGCTCCACTATGACCAGGAGAGAATGATAATGGCTGCCCAAGATCAAGGCTTGATGACCAATGCCTGTAAAAAGATGAGTGGTCTCAGCAACAATAACAAGTGCAGGTTCTGCCACACAGAAGTGGAGAGTGTGAGCCACCTGACATCCAGTTGCAAGGTTCTGCTAGGGGATGGCTACTATACAATGCGACACAACAGAGTGTGCAAATACTTTCACTGGACTATATGTCAAAAGTTAAATATCCAGTGTAGCAGCAAGTCCTGGGAGCATATACCAGAAAGAACAGTTGGAAATAAGTTATACACCATCCACTATGACTATGCAATCCCTACAGCTACATATCTAGAAAACGGAGCTGTTAAACCTGACATCGTGATATGGGACAAAAGGGAGAAAGTAGCAACCCTAGTTGAAGTCAGTGTCCCTAATGATGCTGGCTTAAACAGAGCTGAAAGGGAAAAGATTATGAAATACCTACGTCTTATGTACGATATGAAAAGAAACTGGAATCTTAGGAAGATCTCCATCATCCCAGTAATTGTAGGAGCAACCGGACTAGTGAAAAAGAATTTTAAAAACTACCTGGCAAATATACCAACTGAACCAAGTGCAAGAGAAATAAAAACAATTGCACTTAAAGGGACGGTTAGAATCTTATAAAGATCTCTTGGCTGGAGTGTTTGAAATAGCAGGTGAATGTCTGGCATCCAGTAGGATGCCCCATCCCTAGCAAAAACAAAAAGATAAGAAAATTTAAAACAAAAGAGAAAATATATAATTTATTATTATTTCATATATATATATATATATATATATATATATATATATATATATAAACATATAAAATATTAAGTAATATAAGCCCTGTTTAAGTAAACACTGAGAATGTATATACGATATATATATATATATATATATATATATATATATGCAAGCAAATTTTAGTCATCCACAGGGAGACTATTTTGTCATATCACAGCTCTTTAGTGTAGCTAGACAAGCAAGTGCCTCAAGCAGGGATCGAAACTCGACCATCTAGACGACAGTCGGCACCCCTAACCGCTTGACTATTCTTCGGCACGTGCTGAAATAAAGCAAAATCTAAATGTAAACATTGTCAATTGCCCGAGAGCTCCATTTAAAAAGGCCTACTTTCATTCTCGAAAAACAATGCATATCCCCTCTAAGAGTGACTATGTGGTGAGCCTATAGTGAAAAAACGGTCCCCCCCCCTCAACTGCACCTCTCAAGAACCAGTATAGCTTTAATCCAGTGGCAACAAGTCCAGGACAACAAGAAGCAATGCCAGAATAAGCAGATTGCTGTTATTTCGGAGTTGGTTTCTCTCAGACTAGTTGCACAACCAAGTTTTGAGAGTGTAGTCTACTGTACTTTTTAATCTATAGCATGATGGAGGATATATGGATTCATACCTTTCCCAAGGTTATTAATAAAAATGATACTATAACCTTGACAGAACTCGAACCTGACATGCGAGTCCACAATACTCACCTGTAACCACTATACGACGCCTCTTCCATAATTTCATATGTATGTTTAGCAGGGATTCAGAACTACCCCTGTTGTCAAGGTGCATACCATAAATCCACTGAACAATCATCATCATCAATCTAGTTGTGGTCGTGTCACGGATCATCCTGACTCTCTCATGCCAGCTTGCTCTATCCGCCATCATACCTGGTAGGTCTTCATAGGTGCATTGTTAGTCTTCTGCTAGTTGTTTGATGTAGGTTCTGTGCGGTCTCCTCACTGAGTCAAACCCCTGTTTTGGCATCCACAAAAAACATCGCTGATGATTTGATCTTTAACCCTCCACCAATGTCCAGCAAATCTGGTTCTTCTCTCTTTGATCAGGGCTGAGATCTGAGGATGGTGTCTGTAGAGTTGCTCTCTCGTGGGGTGTTTTCTCCAGATGTTAAGAGCAGCTCTTAGCATCAATTTTCATCTCCAATCTTTTGGTGAAAGTCCAGTTGCTACTTTCATATACAAGAACTGATGTAACAATGGCTTCAAAGAAGTCACATTTCATCTCAGGCATTGCTTGAGTCAGGTGCCAAGAAAAAGTCCAGGATGATTGAAAACAATGCCGAGATTAGTAGAAGAATACAAATATTATTTCAGAATTTTCCTTCTCCTAGATTAGTTGCACAACCAAGACTTGCGAGTCTAGTCTACTCTACTATTTAATCCCTAGCTGGAGGGAGGATATATGGATTCATAACTTTCCCAAAGAGTATTAGTGAATGCAATGCAACAGCTCAAACAGAAATCGAACCTGGAACGCTGAGTCCACAGTTTGCATTTCTAACCAGTATTCCATGCCACTTCAATAAATAAATATATTTATTGAAGTGGCATGGAATACTGATTAGAAGTGCAAACTTTTTAAACTTTGTAATTTTTAAAGCAGTAAGGAGACCAATAAATGCAGACTTTTTTTTTTTTTAATAAAATATTATTTATTTAAAATTCAAATTTTCGATTCATAAAATAATATTTATCAGGGTGATACAGACAATATTTTTCCTTTTTTTTAAGCGACATGTTTAAAAATGACAAATTTTAAATGCATTCAAACAGTGAAAATATGTTATTCATAACAAACACGTGCATACCAAAGCACACCACTTTTAGCGGACATTACAAACCAGACTTCAATAAGAACAGAAGTTCAAGACTAAGTGACAACATGTCGCTTAAAAAAAATAAAATAAAAATATTGTCTGTATCGTCCTGATGAATATTCTTTAATGAATCGAAAATTTGAATTTTAAATAAATAATATTTTATTTTAAAAAAAAAGTCTGCATTTATTGGTCTCCTTACAAACCCTTGTACAAAGAGACCGAAGACACTCAATGATGGTGTCTAGTAGGTAATTCAAACTCCCCAGTGTCTCAATGTGCTTATACATAGATATGTGTGTGTCTCTGCATATGCATGTGCACGCATTTCTCTATCAATGTAAAGTTCGTTATGTGTACATGTTTATATATTTCTATGTGTAGGAGTCACTGCTAAACTAATTAACCGATCATTATGAATTTTGGAACACAGCTGCTAGGAGTAAGGGCGGGTAATGTGGGCTATATTTAGTTTTATGTAATGTGGGGGAGAAAATGAAAATTCAGATACCTCCGTTTTTTGTGAAATCTTAACAGGTATTAGACATCAATTAGTAAATATTCCCCAATTTTCAGTTTCTTTGAAATATTTAAAAAGGGTTTTTAGGGGCCATAATATGGGCACAACCTCCCGTTTGAAAATTAATATATTTCAGATTTTCATGAAATCTGATCGATATTCATTAGAAACTAATTAAGCAAGATTCCCTGAATTTCAACTTCTTTTGAAGACGCCTTAAGCTTAAGCCTTAAATTTGAGACATTTTCTAGAATCAAAAGTATGTAATGCATGTTGATCGAAATTAGAATAAGGATTCTAGACATGAGGTTTAATAAGATTATATCTTGATTTTAATCTTCATAAGGGGACATAAAAGTGGTGTAAAACTGTTCTGTTCAGAGAAATTAATTTTACCCATCCTGGGAAGGGTATTCTGTTTGTTACACCCGGGCATGTGCACTGTTATATGTATGTAAGCACAGAGACTTTGCACAGAGTACGTGAACGTTTATTTAAATTGAATGAATACCAGACATAATAATGTGTTGGTAAAGATAGGAATGAGGTAAGATGGGAATAAGGTAAGATGGGAATGAGGCAATACGCAAAGCAAAGACCGGGAAAACTTAACGGCGAATCCTTCTCGACAAAGTTTCATAACTGAAACGAAATATGGAATCAAAAGACACACGAGTCTGTGTTGAGTTTTCCTGTTTTGTTTTTTGCTTGTTACCATATGTATGCACTATTTATAATGTCTATGTGTGCATATATATATATGTATATATACATACACATGGTCATATATACACACGCATATATATATAGACAAACATGGAGGCATATATATATACACATGGTTATGTATACACACACATATATATATATATATATATATATATATATATATATATATTCATATGTGATATATATATATAAATATATATAAAAACATGTTTATATACATGCTGATATCTTTATATACATTTATATATATATATATTATTAATGTTGACTACATGTGTATAGTATGATTCATTTTTTTTATAACAAATAAATGACAAAGCTTTTTTGAATATTTATATATATATATATATATATATATATATATATATATAGATAATGTTTACATATTTAGCCACATGTAATCTCGTGTGGAATGATTCTGTTCGTAATCTGGAGTTATCTACTCCTGAAAATAACCAGTTCCAGTGACTTTCGTGCTCGAGCGCGCACGCGCGCGCGCGCACACACACACACACACACACACACACAGCCACCGTTGAGGGACGTAGGCTGTGAATAGTGGTGCTGTTCAAGCCATACCTCAACTGAAGTGCTCTTCTATCCCTCCATCCCCTTCCGTTATTATCACTGAAACCAATTTGATTTTCATCACATCTGTCAAAGCACGTGAGCAGATCGACAGACGGACAGACATCTGCTGCAAAAAATTTCCATTTGAAAAAAAAAAAAAAAAAAAAAAAAAGGACCTACCTATCGAGATCAACGAGTAATCGTCGCTATCCGAAAATAAAGACGGGAGAGGGATGAGTGGGGAGACAGACAAAGGAGGGCAGCTGAGGAGTGTGTGGAGGGAGAGCATTAGTCGAATAAAAAGGGGGGAGCATTAGTCGAATAAAATAAAATAAATGGTATATCTCTGTAAGGTTGGTTGTGATGCTTTGAACCGTCGATTGAACCATTATTATTACAAAAAGTAGTGGCAGGGTTTTCAGATATGTTTTGTTTTTACTATTAAATCATCACTTATCAGGGCCAAGAGCCACTCGAGGATAAGGGTTATTGTGACTGAAATGATAGCCAGAGAAAAGCATAGTTTGATAAAAAAAATAAATAATTCTCTGCTTCTAAAGCCTATTGTTTTTTTTACTCTAAAGTGGCTACTTATCTCCCTTCCCACCTGTGGAAGATGTGACACACTCTCGAAAGGTGGGGATTAAAATGCCAGCACACGATAGCTAGAGCACTCTTGCCTACTATAAATGCCTGGACAGCCCCGTCGGCATTCCCCGGTAGAGCTGATTAGCAATAAACTAACCCCTTCTCAAAGCGCGAGAAGGTAAAGCCTGGGAGGGTGGACCTCCTAGAATTGCACAGAAGCATACCTCAGACCGATAGAGCAGGGCCAGAAGATGCCACAACGGCTCACCCTCTGTCGGACTGATTGTTGCGGACGAATCTTCAACTGGTATGAAAAATCCAGTGTATATGTTTATTTATTTGTATGTATAGGATTCACGCCTAAACTAATAAACAAATCCTAAGAATTTTGAAACACACAAATACTAGGCATATGGAGTTGTAGATATTTATCTACCCCCCACAAGGTAAGATGTGACACAATTTCGGGAAAGTGGGAAAAAACCAGCGCTCGAGAATTTGAGCACTCTGGTCGTTTAAAAATTGCCTGGGCAGCCCCCGTTGGCATTCCCCGGTAGGGGCGCCTCAGGCGATTAGCAATAAACTAACCCCTTCTCAAAGGGTGAGAAGGCAAAGCCTGGGAGGGTGGACCTCCTAGAACTGCACAGGACAGGGGTGCAATAACCACATGGAGTTGTAATATGAGCTATATTCAGTCAAGTTTAATGCAAACGCATTAAAAGCCGTTCGTGAAAATTTGGATACGTCTGATTTTTGTGAAATTTTAACAATGGCTATTAGTCTTTAATAAATTTCCATCAAATTTAAGTTTCTTTGGAGAATCTGAAAGGCGTTTTAGAGGGCATAATATGAGCACAATCTCTTATTTGAAAATTCAAATATTTCAGATTTGCATTAAATTTTATCCATTAATTAATCAAGATTCCCTTGATTTCAATTTCTTCTTAAGGCATCTTAAATTTTAGACATCTTCTAGCATCAAAATCATGTAATGAATTTTGATCAAAATTGGAATAAGGATTCTAGACACAAGGTTAAGTAGTATTATATGTTGACTTTTAATCTTCACCAGGAGACATAAAATGGTGCAAAACTGTTCTGTTCGTTGAATTCATTTTACCCGTCCTGGGATGGTCATTCTGCTAGTATATATATGATCGGTAGATCCAAGTGGGTTGGATGTCGGATGATCCCGACGGAGTTCTTTGCAGAGAAATTTGAGTAGAGTGCTCAATATAAAGTACAGAGCAATATTATAAACGAGAATATATGGGAGAACTAAAAAAGAACACCTCAAAAAAACACACACATTACTAAATAGGTAAAAGTGGTTTATCCCACCCGTGGAACACGTTACCGTGGAAATGTTTCCTTACATACTACAACATCGTCGTTTTCAAGTCCAATGTAAACAAATATCTGTCGAGTCGTCCTGTGAATTAATCACAGTTCTCAATCTACTTATAATACTATTCGATCATCCAACTAAAAATCTCACTCGGCCTTATTCTCGAGTGGCTTTTCGCCTTGGGAAGCAATGAAAAATTAGCATCTTTTCTTTTTTTTAAATCTTAACATTTTAATTATGTATTATTGTTATAAGCTCTTTGTATGTGTAGGATCTGCTGTTTTGGTTTGGTTCGGCTCTGTTTCGATTATGAAATGTTAAATTTTCATATAAATATTGACATCATCCATAGACACGTGTTTCGTCTTTTGAAGACCCATCAGTGTGGCTTCAACTAACCAATATGTAAATGAATAAATGCAAAAGATTTTTTCATTTATCACACCTCCATAACCATCAAAACGGTTCACTGTTATTTAAATCAATAATACAGGTATTTATCTACCTCCCACAAAGTAAAATGTGACACAAGGTCGGAAAGTGGGATTTGATAAGTCAGCCCCCTAAAGGAAGAGCAATTATGACCTTTAAAAAATGCCTGGGCAACCTCGTCGGCATTCCCTGGTAGGGGCGCCTCAGGTGATTAGCAATAAACTAACCCCTTCTCAAAGGGTGAGAAGGCAAAGCCTCGGAGGGTGGAACTCATAGAATTGCACAAAACAAACCCACAGACCGGTGTCATCAAGCCCCAAAGGCCAAAACAATACCTATAGAGTGTAGTATTCATCGGAACAGATTGTATTCAGGGCAATACATCCCGGGAATTCAGGAAATTAAAATTATATTCCAAGAATGCATCCACCCTCAGGCATGAAAGCCCACTGTGGAAGGGGGAAAGTGGGGGTCGGGGGAACGCCTGTCAGCATTCCCCGGTAGGGGCGCCTCAGGCGATAGCAATAAACTAACCATTCTCAAAATGTGAGAAGGTAAAGACTGGGAGGGTGGACCTCCCAGAAATATGCAGGACAACCCCACAGATCGCCGGAATCAAGACCCAAAGGCAAAGACGATACCGGTCTATGGGGTATCGTATCATCATTTATTTATCTGCCTCCCACAAGGCAAGAGGTGACGCAAGGTCGGGAAAGTGGGATTAGATAAGCCAGCGCTCGAGAGGTGAGCACTCTGGCCATTTAAAAATTGCCTGGGCAGCCCTGTCGGCATTCCCCGGTAGGGGCGCCTCAGACAGTAAGCAATAAACTTACTCCTCCCCAAAGAGGGGAGGCAAAGCCTGGGAGGGTGTACCTCCTAGAACTGCACAGGACCAGAGAACCCCCCAATAGACCGGTGTAAATCCAGACCCAAAGGCCCGGACAATACCGGTTTATTAGGCGGGGTAAAAATAAAAATATCACCAGAACACTTAATACGCTGTGTATATAGTATAGACGAAAGACCCAAAGACAATTATTTGAATGCCTAATTTGCATAATTATTTTTTTTAAACAGTTTATAATAAATTAATGTTTGAAGTTATTTTATCTGTAATTTTATTGTCCTATTTTTCTATATATATGCATTGGTTTCGTCGCTATTAACAGTAATTAATTAAAATGATTTAATAAAAAAAAGAATAAATTACCAAAACATTTCTTAAAATATTACGTTTATTATCTTTCAAGGGAAGTAATTCAAATGAAAGCTATTATCTTTTTTTAAATGAATAATTTTTTATTATAGATGTGTCATGCAAAAAGAATACTTAGTCGTCGGATGGCGAGTAGTTTTTGGCCTATATATATATATATATATATATATATATATATATATATATATATATATATATATATATATATATATATATATATAATGTACATAATCAAATGTATAAAAGGGAAGCAATGCACAAATTTAAAAACCTCTTCCTCCAATTGGCAAACGGCAAATTCTGCGAAAATATCTGAGAGGTGATCTTCTATTGTCGTCTCCTCAAACAAAGAAAACCTTCCGCTTTGCTACGAGGTGAAGAGGTGGTTGATGCGTAAATAAGTTAAAACTCATAATAGACAACAAAGCGTTAGATGAGACTGGGCAACAAACCAAAGTCATTTCTTGTGACGAATATACATCGCACGCACGCACGCACGCACGCACGCACGCACGCACGCACGCACGCACGCACGCACGCACGCACGCACGTTTGTGTGTATATAAAAAAGAAAGAAAAATCCCGACCGTATTGATATAAATGACGACTGGAAAAATCCCCCCCCACTGGAAATAGGATTTATTCAGTCTATACGACATTTCGATACACTCTCTGTCTTCAGATATGTAACAAAAATGCCAAGAAAAAGAAAGCGACGATGAAAAAGAAAAAAGGAAAGGAAAAAAGGAATAAAGAAAGGAAAAAGGAATAAAGAAAGGAAAAAGGAATAAAGAAAGGAAAAGGAAAAAAGAAAAGAAAAGGAAAAAAGAAAAGAAAAAGAAAAAAGAAAAGAAAAGGAAAAAAGAAAAGAAAAGGAAAGGAAAAAGAAAAGAAAAGGAAAGGAAAAAGTAAAGAAAAGGCAAAAAGAAAATAAAAAAAGGAAAAAAGAAAAGAAAAGGAAAAAAGTAAAGAAAAAGGAAAAAAGAAAAGAAAAGGAAAAAAGAAAAAAAATCAAAAGAAAGAGAAAATATGGGAGCGAAAAAGAATGTTATTTCTTTTTCTTTTCCACTGGGCCTCATTAACGTTATCGTATTCCTTTGTAATATTGTCATCGAATTAATAACGGATTTTTCTATTTAGAGTTATCTAAAAAAAAAGGTTAAAGAGTAGTGAAACATTTTATGAATTGACAACAACTTATTACACGTCAAGATTATTTTCCAATCATTATTTATATCACACACACACAGTTAGAATTACTTACTAGACACTATCCTCCAGTGTCTTCAGTCTTTCTGTACAAGGGTTTGTCAGGACAACCTGACATGAGGATACTTCACCCGACAAGTAAACCCTGACCAAATATTCAAAATAACATAGTATTCGAAGCCCAAATAAGATCCCCTCGACACAGCTATACACTGGCTCATACGAGGAATGGCGCACCTTCTCCTAGTTATGTTACCTCAAGTACTCCACCAGACCAGATGAATTCTTGTTCTGGAATCCGAAAGGACACAAGAAAAATATACAATAATATAGTTAAGTGGTCAATTGAGGAGAGGAAAATTAATGTTCTTAACATCTTTACTTAATCAACGTTTTACAAGCAAAGGAGAATTTTAATGGAATATTCGAATATCTATGTATCTCATATATAGAGATCAAGTGTTAGCTCCAGGAAGGGGCTCCTTGATTTCTCAAAACTTCGGCTAAAGTTAAATGAAACAAAGATTATATATATATATATAGTCATACACGTCCAGTTTTGCTGTATCGCTGGGATCGAAACTCAACCGTCTATACGACAGTCGGCGCTTCTAACCACTTTGCCATCATCTGGCTGATGCCGAGAGTAAGCGAAATCACAATAATAAACATTGTCAACTGCCGAAAGCTCTATTTGTCTATACAAAGAACATTGCGTTACACAAGAAGGGGAGCATATTTGGTCATCCGCAGACTGTTTCGCTGTATCACAGCTCTTCGGGTGGCTAGACAAGCAACTGCCTCAAGCCAGGATCGAAACTCGACCGTCGAGAAGTCTGCACTTCTAATCACTTGGCCATAATCCGGCTGCTGCCAGATGTATACTATATATATATATATATATATATATATATATATATATATATATTATTTCTGATGAGAAGTTTAATTTATTTTCCAATTCTTTCTAATTTTCTTATGAAGAAAAAAAGAAATGATGATTTAAATTTATTTGTTAAAATATATGTCCTAAAAATAAACTGACTTTGAAACAATTGTAAATGACTCTTGGTATGTAATTCTTTTCAGATTAACTAAATAAGCTATCTATATTTATATGCATATATTATTTTAGGAAATAAATAACAAAAAACAAATTAATTACATATCCCTGTAACTTACCGTTTTGTTTATTAACTCCGTCCGGTATTTTTAAATACATTTTAGAAGCATAATTAATATATTATCACATATATTGGTTTTCTTTTCCCACTGGGAAGTGAATTATAAAAAGTTAATTTTCACACACACACACACACATATATATGTGTGTGTGTGTTTATATATATATACATATTTAATATCTCTATATGTGTATATATGTGTTTATATATAGATTTATACATATATATATATATATGTGTGTGTGTATGTTTATATATATGTGTGTATATGTATATATATATATATGTATATATATGTATATATATATGTGTTTGTTTATATATATATATTTATATATATATGTGTGTGTTTATATATATATTTATATATATATATATGCATGTGTGTGTTTATATATATATGTGTGTGTGTGTTTATATATATATATATACATACGTGTGTTTATATATATATATATATATATATATATATATATATATATATATTTAAAGAAGGAAAGATGAAGATAAAAAAATTGCATAAAATTTCATAAAATCTTATTACATCGAAAGTTCAGATGCAAGGAGTTACACTAATCCTTAAACCATGGTTTTTCAAAGATAAAACTCTTCTCGTCAGAGGATAAAATTCGGCAATGTGGTATTTATTATGAATAAATATTACCTTAAATTGATTGCTCTACTCAACATATTGAGCTTTACTTCATCACGATAGATTACTTTAACGATACTTCACTTATCGTTAATTCTATTATTATTATGTTATATATATATATGTGTGTGTGTATTTATATATATCTATATATACGTTCCCCTATTGGGGCGTCACTATGGTGAGGAGAATAATGATTTCCATCTAGCATTAAGGTAAATACTTTTCTGTGAATATAATTGAATATTTCAATCATCAGTATCGTAAATACATATATATATACATATATATATATATATATACATATATATATACATATAGGAAAATATATGTTTGCGCATATACTGTCTATTTTTTTTATAATCCAACCTTTACAAGGTAAAAGTTCGATGATTGTTAACATATATCAACAGAGCATATATAAGTAAACAATATTAGGCTACATTCCAGTGACCAAGGTTTTATTCATTTTACTGATCATCTTTTCCAAATCAAGACATTGGTATATTTTCACGAACCGTTTCGTTTACACAAGAACATCCAGCATAAGTATGTCAATCCCAGATCTTTCATCTATGGACTCCTCTGTGAGTTTTTTTGTTGTGATTTTTGTTTTATGCATTGCTCTGTATTTTTCTAAAAGAGAACTTTAGGTTTCCGAAGACTCCACAGATCAAAGATCCGGAATTGACATACTAATGACGGATGTTCTTCTGTGAACGAAACGGATCGTAAAAATGTACCGAAGTCTTTGATTTGAAAAAATAAACAGTAAAATGAATAAAATCTGGGTCACTGGAATGTAGCCTAATATTCTCTCTCTCTCTCTCCTTCTATATATATATATATATATATATATATATATATATATATATATATAAGAAATAATTACGGAGTGCTCAACTACGTTAGCAAGAGCATAACATATATCTTATTTATAATATATACGATTATATGTTTAGCCATATATACCGGTGGTATATGAGGAAATCAAACTCGTGGGTTTGAATTTATATATATATATATATATATATATATATATATATATATATACTAGAGAGGAAAGATGAGAATAAAAAATTGTAAAGATACAATATTTATTAGAACATCAAAAGTTCAGAGCAAGCTTTTCCCTATCCTCTGATGAAAAGAGTTTATCTTTGAAAATCCATAGATTAAGGATATGAGGCTCCTTGCTCTGAACTTTTTATGTTCTAATAAGTATTGTATTTTTACAATTTTTTATTCTCATCTTTCATCTCTAGAATTGATTGCTCTATTCAATATATTGAGCTTTATATTATCACGATATATTATTATTAAACAATAATTCAATTACCTTTAATTGCTTATATATCCGTACCAATTATATATATATATATATATATATATATATATATATATATATATATATATATAGAGAGAGAGAGAGAGAGAGAGAGAGAGAGAAAGAGAGTTGAGAACAACAAAATTTTAACATTGTTCCAAGAATTCAAACCCAACCAATTATACGGCAATTTGGAAATATTTTATTCTTTATTATTGTTCTTAACATTCAAAATCGTCTCTTCGTCAGCGCCCTTTACAACATCACATACAGCAGCCCCTCAAGAAAACATATATTCAGACAATACTTTAGACATATATATATATATATATATATATATATATATATATATATATATAATTATAAACATGTAATTATTTATTTATTTATTTATTTGAGAAATTATACAACTTTAAGTGGTTGGGTTGTCATACCGACGGTTTTTTAATCACTTATAATACCTGGTGTCATATTAGCCCTGGACAGGCTATGCAGGCTACATCCGAAGGAGGAAGTTTACAGGGAATAT
>OY744532.1:99951205-100008705 GCA_963556195.1 Sepiola atlantica | reverse complement strand
TTTCTAGTCGACCGAGGCGCCCCCACCGGGGAATAAGGAGAGGGTTGCTTAGGCGTTTTTGTAGGCCAGAGTGTGCTGGCTTCTGAAAACCACACCTGACCTTGTGTGTAACCTTCTGGCAAAGTAGTAAATAATAATATATATAGTCTCTCCCTCTCTCATATATATATGATATATATATATATATATATATATATATATGTATATATATATGTGCATGTGCGTGCGTGCGTGCGTGTGTGTGTGTGTGTGTGTGTGTGTGTGTGTGTGTGTGTGTGTCTATTGTCAAATACCTAGGACAACTGTAAGTAAAAACTTTGAAACATCACTTCGAAATCACCTTTATTCCATCAGTACGAAAACCATTAGTATTCGTGAGTGCACATGAAAAGCTACTGAAAAAAAGACTAAATTGTTCCTTACCAGTCTTATACAGTGAAACGTGTCTAAAGGATGGTTTAGTGCCTAAATATACTTCCATTGTTTATTTGTGATTCATTTGATATTATGATTATTGTGATTTCGTGATCTTCCCCTACCAAATCATCCGGCTATGCATTGGAATAACATTACTAGAGTCATGTTGTGAAGAAAAGGAGTACCGATGCGCGGTGGAACCAATTCTTCGTCCTCTTACCTCTTGTTTTTTTTTTCTTTCACAACAAAATAAAGGATCTGAAAACGAAGACCATGAATTGACAGAATTATTCTTTTGGCACATGTGTATAAAAAGAGTTACCTTTTTAGCAGAAAAGGGTAATGTCAGAGATGGGGGGGGGGGTTGGAGATTTGGGATTAGGGGCTGAATTTAAAACTGAAATGAAGTTCATTTGAAAAACTGAAATAAAGAAAATCCGTAAAATTCTATTCTGAGACAGTAAGAACGATATATATATATATATATATATATATATATATATATATATATATATATATATATATATATATATGAGAAAGGAAGGATGAAGGTAATCCGACGTGATGGGAAATGAAAAAGGAAAAACCAAAAAGGATGTTTTTTTTTTATATATTCATCAACGTTTTGTCTTTATTTTTAAGACTTCTTCAGGATGATAATATTAAGAAAAATGTCATGCAAGTACGTGAAAATATTGTATATATATATATATATATATATATATATATATATAGAGAGAGAGAGAGAGAGAGAGAGAGAGATAGAGAGAGATAGAGAGAGATAGAGAGAGCTGGGGAGGGCGAAAGAGTGAAAGAGAAAGCGAGAAAGGAAAGTGAAAGAGAAAGTGAGAGAGAAAAAGAAAGAGAGAGAAAGAAAGGGAGACCGAGAAAGAAAGATAGAGAGAAAGTGAAAGAGAAGGAAATGAAGAGAAAGAGGGGGAAAGTGAAAGAGAAGGGAATAGAGATAGAGAGGAAGAAAAGAGAGAGAAGGAAATAGAGAGATAGGGACGGGAAGAGGGGAGAAAGAAAGAAAGAAAGAAAGAAAGAAAGAAAGAAAGAAAGAAAGAAAGAGAGACAGGAAACCTGCAATATTAGCAGTAGTAGCTGCAATATAGAACGTAGTTTCGACTGACACCGGTCAGTCTTGAAACTATACCTATTATGTTCACATGTGCCATTCTTTTAATAACGGATTTCAAAATGAATTCTAGCGTCTTCATAGAACCCCTTAATTTCAAGACCAAAAGACACAAAGGTAAACAAAATAAAAAATGCCAATGTTAACGGTGCTACCAAATCGAAACTTACCTTTTAATAACGACACTGCATAGACAGTAAAAATACAATTTATATTAGCGAGAGGTGGTCCAAGGTATATTAACAAGACTTGATGGTGGGAAGTCAGCGAGACTGAAAGTGGTATCAGTTGAAAACACTACTACAACACCTCCTCTTCCCCCTCCTACTCCCCCTCTCTCCATCAGTGATCACCTTTTATCCCCCCCTTCCCCTACCCTGTGCTCTCATTGTATCCTCCTCCTTCTCCTCCGCCTCTTCTTCTTTGGCGAATACAGTTTTGAGCCGTCTGTGCAACGAGGGGGAGGGGGAGGCGCCGCGCGTGTTTCACTTTTACACGGTGCTATTAAGTGACCACGGCGACTGACTGCATAACATGGTCAAGGGCTGCCCTGCCGCCACAGAAGCCGGTCAGAGCTTGGGTCTCTCTATCTCTTGATTCCCTCCCCCCTAAAACAAAAACAAATAAATAGATGAAAATAAATATATGTTTATTAAAAAAAAAAAAAATATTGACGACCTGAGTGTATTTTTCTCAAGTATGCATTAAAAAATAATTTTGAGCATGTGTGTGTGTGTGTGCGCGTCGTTCACTCACCCTCTCTATCTCACCTTTCCTTTCATTTTTTCCTCCCTCTTATATATATATATATATATATATATGATTATTTTTATTTACACAGACATGTACAAAATCTGTGACACTTTCCAAATAGGATCTAAGGTTATGATCGGATTCTAACTCTACCTGATGAGATCTCAGTTTATAATAGCTGTTGATCGATAACATCGACATGCCAGTGTCGCAGATTTTGTACATGTCTGTAAATAAAAATAATCATATATAAAATCTCTATTTGATATTGAGCACTTTTTATAAACCCGGTTGAAATTCTTTGGATTACTACCCTGTGGATGTTTTACCTGGATGATTATGATGATTATGATTATGATTATGATTATTATTATGATGATGATTATGATTATGATTATTATTATTATTATTATAATAATATATATATAAATAGTAAAGTATGAAAATATATTTATGGCAATTAAACTACACTTAGCCTGACGATTCCCTACAAGGAAAAAACGCGGACGTCTCTGTGTAGCTTAATTGCCATAAATATATTTTCATACTTTACTTATATATATATATATATATATATATATATATATATATATATAAAGTTTTGTATGTATACATGTTTATATCTTTTAATGTACAGGATTCACTCCTAAATTAATTTCTCACGCCTAAGGTTATTCTCTATCTCTACAAATCTACAATCAGACCATGTATGGAATACTGTTGTCATATTTGGGCTGATGAATCTCTGTCCCATTTGAGGGTTCTTGATAAGGTGCAGAAACGTATCTGTAATTTGATTGGCCACACCATTTCTTCTTCTCTACACCCTCTCTCTCACAGATGTGATGTTGCTAGTCTCAGTCTTTTCTATAAATACTATTATTGCATGTGTTCTTCAGAATTATGTGATTTATTCCCTGCTTCTTTTGTTCCAGTTCATTTGACTCGTTGGTCTAGTGGTCTCCATCAATTCACTGTTTTGATACCTCATTGTAATATAGCTTCCTATTCCAGTAGCTGACTGTTTTCCTCCTATCTATAATCTTGGTCTTTTCAAGACTAAGGCCAATAGGCATCTCCTTTCTTTGCGATAATCATATTTATTCTTGTTAGCTCCTTACATCAAGTGGCTTCATGCCTTGTCTGAAGTTAGTTCCATAAAATAATTTTTTAAAATTAACCGATCATTATGAATTTTGGAACACAGCTGTTAGACCTAAGGTGTCATAATGTGGGCTATATTTACTTGACATTTAGTTTTATGCAAAGGGGGTAAAAAGGGGGTGGAAGCCTTTCGTTAAAATTCGGATATCTTCGATTTTTGTGAAATTTTAATAAAATGGATTAGACATCAATTAATATATATTTCCCAAATTTCAGTTTTTTTTTTTTAGTATTTTAAAGGGTTTTAGAGGGTGTACTATTGGCATAACCTTCGATTTAAAGAATTCCAATATTTCAGATTGGAATTGAATTTAATCCATAGTCATTAAGCACCTATAAATCAAGATCCCCTGAATTTCAATTCCTTCTTAAGACCTCTTGAGCTTAAGCCTTACATTTTAGGCATTTTCTAAAAGTAAAATCATGTAAAGAATTTTAACCAAACTTGGAATGAGGATTCAAGACATAAGGTTTACTAGTATTATGTCTTAAAATTTTTTTTTTTAACTTAGTTCACCCCCAAAAAGGCAAGTTGCCACTGTAGACGTAAGGGGCTACTGAGAACTAGGGTGTAAGTTTAGGGGGTACTCCTAAATTGGGAGCTGTGCAGCGAGATGCTTGTTCACATAAAGTTTTAAACTTCTGCATGTCGGTACAGTCGGGGAAACAGGGAGCAGGGAGGGAGTTCCAAAGGCCGGCAGCTTGAGGAAAGAAGCTATTGGAGTAGGAGGCTCTACGGCATCTGGGGACCTCCACAGTGAATGGATGGGATTTAGATAATTGTCGGGTTGGTTTAGTGTATTTACGTCAGGGGGACACCAGAGCAGCAAGTTCATTGGAGCACATTCCATTGAAGTACCTGTAAAAGAAGCACAAGGATACAACATTACGGCGATGGGACAGGAGCTGGAGCTTGGTGGATAGTGAGGGACCTATTAGATTAGATACTCTTTTTTGGACCTTGTCTAAGAGGGAGAGACTGGTGGATGGTGCACCAGCCCAGATGTGACAACAATACTCCATGCATGGGCGGATGGTGATTTTGTAGAGATATAGGATACTTGATTTTAATCTTTGTCAGGGGACATAAAAGTGGTGCAAAACTGTTTTGTTTGGAGAATTCATTTTACCCGCCCTGTGACGGGTATTCTTTTGGTGTATAAATGCACACATACACATGTGTCTATTGTATGAGTGTGTGTATGTGTATCTCTTTTTAAATACATATCTATATATATAAGTGTATATATATGTGTGTGTATGCTATATATGCATATATATGTATATATTGATTATTGAATTTTTTTTGTATGTCGATGATTGATCACTTTTTTGTCCGTCTTCTTCAATTGAATAATCACAAACACGAGTTATACAATGTGAGAGAGAGAGAGGGAGAAAGAGGGAAGGAAAGATAGACCGGAAAGAAAGAGAGAGATACGATTCGACTGGAAAGAGAGGGAGAGAGAACGAGAGAGAGAGAGAGAGACACACACACAACTCGACCGGAAAGAGAGAGAGAGAAAGGGAGAGAGAGACATGACTCGACTGGAAAGAGAGGGAGATAGAGAAAGACACGACTCGACCTGAAAGAGAGAGAGAGAGAGAGGGAGAGAGAGAGACATGACTCGACTGGAAAGAGAGGGAGACACAACTGAACTGGTATGATAGAGAGATCCGACCGAACTGGTATGATAGAGAAATGCGACCGAACTGGTATGATAGAGAAATGCGACCGAACTGGTATGATAGAGAAATGCGACCGAACTGGTATGATAGAGAAATGTGACCGAACTGGTATGATAGAGAAATGCGACCGAACTGGTATGATAGAGAGATCCGACCGAACTGGTATGATAAAGAGATCCGACCGAACTGGTATGATAGAGAGATCCGACCGAACTGGTATGATAGAGAAATGCGACCGAACTGGTATGATAGAGAAATGCGACCGAACTGGTATGATAGAGAAATGCGACCGAACTGGTATGATAGAGAAATGCGACCGAACTGGTATGATAGAGAAATGCGACCGAACTGGTATGATAGAGAAATGCGACCGAACTGGTATGATAGAGAAATGCGACCGAACTGGTATGATAGAGAAATGCGACCGAACTGGTATGATAGAGAAATGCGACCGAACTGGTATGATAGAGAGACGCGACCGAACTGGTATGATAGAGAGACGCGACCGAACTGGTATGATAGAGAGACGCGACCGAACTGGTATGATAGAGAGACGCGACCGAACTGGTATGATAGAGAAATGCGACCGAACTGGTATGATAGAGAAATGTGACTGAACTGGTATGATAGAGAGACGCGACCGAACTGGTATGATAGAGAGATCCGACCAAACTGGTATGATAAAAAAACATAACTGGACCGGAAAGATGAAAAAACAAGACATGACATTTCGGAGAGAGGGGAAAGAGAAAAGGAAAGGTAAAAGAGATTGAGAGGGAAAAGTATATAGAAAAGAGAGAGAGGGGGAGAAGAACGATAGAGGTAGAAGAGGGAATGATAGAGAAAGAAGAGGGAATGATAGAAGAAGAAGAGGGAGAAAGTTAGAAAAAAAAGAAAAGAGAGAGAGAAAGAGAGAAAAAAGAAGGAAAGAGGGAGAGAGAGAGAAAAAAGAAGGAAAGAGAGAGAGAGAAAAAAAGAAGTAAAGAGAGATAAAAAGAAAGAGAGAGAGAGAGAAAAAGAGGAAGAGATAGAGAGAGAAAAAGAGGAAGAGATAGAGAAAACCCAAAGAGAGATAGAGAGAAGATGAAGAGAGAGTGAAGGCATCTATTTCTCTTTAGTTCTAGATTACCCATCAACATGGTGACCATATTTTCCTGCCGAGCCAGAGACCGTCAAATATCGCCCCCCCCCCACCCAACAACTGCTCGTACAATACCATAAATAATGCAAACAGACAATGTCCATGTAATTTGAGATGTCAACCAATTTATACTGGACACTGGTCAGTCTTCTTACAAACAAGATTATCGATACTTTTTGTTTTGAACAGTTTTGTGTCGTTTTTAAAAACACAAAACAAAAAAGCATGGAACGCTCCAGTGACTTGTCCGCTCGGAATATCCTATTCTCATCAGCGTTGATAGTTATAGCTTTACGATGTTTCAGACGATGGATCCTCAAGCCTTCTTCAGGTTTATTGTTCATTTATGCTGATGTTGTTAATGCATTGAAATATAATTGTTTGTTTTTTTTGTTGTTATTTTAACAATAGTAGTAGTAGTAGTAGTAGTAGTCGTCACTAGTTCTTGCACATGTCATCATCAGAGATTACTCACTGATAATAACCGGTGGTGTTCCCTGGAGTCTGGGTGACAAGTTTCCCCAGATTTCCAGTACTCTCCACCTCTTTTCTGATAACCACCGCAAATGACCTTGCGGTATCGCAACAGCTGCTCACCATTGATTTCTCGCTGGCAACGATCATTGGTCTTCAGTGGGATTTCGGTGGCAGTAAGCCGACCCAAGGTCCCAGTACTCTCCGCACTCTTCCAGTGGACGTCTGGTTCGTGCTCTTCATCCTTGGTCTTCCCATCCTCCTTGATCATTCACGACCACTTTTTTTTGGGGGGGGGGGGGGGGGGAGGGAGCACAGTTAATAAGATTTCTTGCAGTTTCAGTCCCCTTGGTTTCATGTGGTGTTCCTTCCATCTTTCTGTTTTACTTCTGTTGCAGTTTCCATGCGGCTGGTTAGTGTTGGTAGTTTATGTGGATTGGTTTCCGCATTCAAAGATTTTCCTGAAGATTTCAGCTGTTTTCGTCATTGCCATACATTGTATAGTCTCAGTCTTACCATTGATTCCAATTTCTCCTAGTCTTTTTTGTAACAGAGAGTTAATAAAATAAAGACTGAATTAAAACGGGCCGCCAAATTGTCTTTTTTGGTCTTTTCACTACCAACAGTCCAAACACGCACGAGAACGACGCGACGTTTACAATTAAACTTTTCGTCCAGAATTTGATTCCTTTTTTCTTTTCTTTTTCTTCTTCTTTCTTTTTCTCTTTGCACTCGACGTAGTCACAACGTCAACCTTTCTCGCTCTGACCCCAGAGCAAAGTGTCTAAGCTTTTTATTACGACGAGAATTAGCTAATGCAAAACACGGCTCATTTGCATATGTGAAGTCTCGTTGCATGACAAAAAGCACACGTTTCTATTTGGTGACTAGAACACTCTGGGTTCAATCCCAGATAGACAATGCACGGTGCAACCCTCACTCTTTTTCCTTCTGGACCTGCATGATGGCTGCTACAGGGTTTGGGACTGTTCCTAGTAGTCCTACAATTATTGGTATTATATTGACTTTTTTCATGTTTTATATTCCTTTCAGTTCTCTGGCATGCTCCGTTTATTTGCTTCGTTTTCCCGTCTCTTTGCTCTTTACCCTATCGTCTGCTGGATAAGCAAAATCTACAATTTGGTAGTTTATTTCCTACTTGTTAATTATTATGACGTTCGTTCTCCTTGCTTGGATGAATTTATCTGTTTGATCCTCCATGTCCCAGAAGATTTTGTGGTTTTCATTTTCCCGTACTGTCTCCGGTTTGTGTCTGTACCATTTATCTGCATGTTAAAAATTCAGTCGTTTGCATAGTTCCCAGTGTACTGCTTTCCCCACGCAGTTGTGTCTGTTCTTTTACTGTTTTGAGGCACGTTTTCTGCATTCACTTATAATGTGGTTTACTGTTTCCTCTCGTTGTCCACACAATCTTCATTTACTGTTTTCGCTTTAATGTAGTTAGCTCTAATCGCACTGTTCTGTGCAGCTGTCAGTAGCGATTCCGTTTCTCTGTTCAAAACTAAGTTTTCAAATATCCTAAAACGACGATAGGTTCCTCTTCCATATTTACACAATGAATTGAAGCAGGAGGTTAGCGTGAAATCTTTGTTTCATGTTTAACTAAATATCCTTACACTTTGCAAGAAAGATTTAAGGGACCTTTCAAGATAGAAATTCAAACACAATCGACTTTCTAGTTTAGCATATATTTACCAATCTCGTATTTCTAAACTGCTGGGGATTGTCTTAAGTAGCAGTTTTGCTCAACTAGGAATTCACACTTAACTTTTTTTTAAACCTCAACTTTAAAATTAAAAAAAAATTTCTTCCAGTTATCTTCCATTCAAATCATCATCATCATAATAATAATAATAATAATAATAATAATAATAATAATAATAATAAAAAAATAAAAATAAAAAATAAAATAAAAATGGTACCAGTCTAGGCTGACACCACACAAAATATTTGCATAGGGTCAAGGAGGATTAGAAGACCGAGGAGGGACAGCACAAACCAGACCTCCACTGGAAGTGCAGAGAATGCTGGGACCTTGGGGAGGCTTATTGCCACCCAAATCCCAGAGAAGACCAATGGTCCTTACCAGCGAGAAATCAATGGTAAACGGCTGTTGTGATACTGCAAGTTTATTTGCGGTGGCTATCGAAAAGAGGTGGAGAATACTGAAAATCTGGGGAGACTTGTCACTCAGACTCCAGGGAGTATCACCGGTTGTCGGTGAGCAATCACTGATGACCTGTGTGAGAACTCCTAGTGAGTGAATAATAATAATAGTAATAATAATAATAATCATCTTATGTCTCCTATGTACTTAAACTTGTTCCACTTCCTGTTAGATTCTCAGCCTAAAATAAAAGTTTTCTCTCTTGCACTCCATGAAAGGACAGAGTTATCTGCTCTTAAGTTCGCCTGGGATTCTGGAAAGGACGTCAGCCATGACAGTTCGGATGTAAACAAATTTATCTCGGAGAACACTGGACAATCGGTGGCTTTTAAATCATCTTCCAATCTTGAAATTGTTTTAATGAATGTATCAAGTTTCATACTTCGTCCATTGATCTACTTTGGTCTGTTACTAAACGAATAATAGTTTTTATTTTCAGACAGTATAGAAAACCCGACGTTGCTCGGGATTTAATGAGGAACACTATGTCCTTTTTAACTATACTCATATTTCTTTTTTTTTTATACACTATGGTAGGGCAAAAGTATAATAAACAATAGTTCAGCAATATTATTTTTCCTTTTAAATGAAGATTATTTTATGAGTTCTTTATTCGTCACTTGGACATTGTTTAGTTCAGTAGCAAGAACTCCTGATTCCTTATATATAATCGTATCACAGTCAATAGTTTTCTACGAATGTCCGGCTGGCTTGGCAGGCCGAGAGCAGACTCAAGGCGTTTCCACGAATAATGGCGATAGAGAGGAGCTCGTTATTGCTCCCCCCCATTTAACCAATCAGAATTTTATAACTTAAAAGTTGTTAGCAGACACACAGAAAGATGAAAAGACAACCGAAAAGACAAACATTCACATTTCTCATATTTTTCTTCTTTTTTTTTTTTAACATTGTTCATCCCAAAAAAGGCAGGCTGCCACTGTAGACGTAAGGGGCTACTGAGAAAAAGGATGAAAGTTTTTTTTTGGGGGGGGGGGGGGGGGCATCAACCTAAATTGAGAGCTGTGCAACGAGATGTCTGTTTACATTAGTTTTAAATTTCTGCATGTAAGTACCGTCAGGAAAACAGGGAGCAGGGAGGGAATTCCAGAGTCCAGCAGCACGAGGAAAGAAACTTTTGGAGTAGAAAGCTCTTTAACATTTGGGGACCTCCACAGTGAATGGATGAGATTTAGTTGATTGTCGGGTTGGGCGAGTGTATTTACGTCGAGGGGGGCACCAAATAAGAAAGTTCATCGACGCACATTCTATTAAAGTACTTGTAAAACAAGCACAATAATTCAACATTGCGGTGATCGGAAAGGTGCTGGAGCTTGGTGAATAGTGAGGGACCTATTAGATCAGCGACTCCTTTTTGGACCTTGTCTAAGAGGGAGAGACTAGCGGATGGTGCACCAGCCCAGATGTGGCAACAATACTCCATGCATAGGCAGATGGTGGCTTTGTAGAGATATAGGATAATGTCAGGTGTGAGAAGTTTACTGGCACGGTAGAGAGAGCCCACCTTCTTTGCAGCAGCACTGACAATGTATTTATTCCAATTCATGTTATCTGTGAAAGTTAGGCCGAGGAGTTTGAATGATAAACTCTCAGGTAGGGTGTTATTTGCTATGACAATCGGTGGTTGAAGAGGTTTCTTGTAGTTATTGAACGAAAGGAGCTTTGTCTTTGCGGCATTAAAAGTTACCATCCATTTTTGACCCATTCCACTACAGACTGGAGGTCATTTTCTAAGGATTCAGCCATTGCCTCAGATATGTGCGCGTGGGTTTTGCCCACATGACGAGAGTAGAGCGTGGTGTCGTCAGCAAATCTTCCTATCTCAGTCTCAATGACATCAGGGAGGTAATTTATGAAAATCAGGAACAGTAGAGGTCCAAGGATGAATCCCTGGGGTACACCAGCATTTATGTAATGTTGCTTAGAAGAACGGCCATCGAGGACAACCTGGATCTTTCTTTTTGTTAGGAAGGATTTAATTACATTAAATATTTGTTCAGGGATACCATATGAGTGCAGTTTTAGGAGAAGCCCTTCATGCCAGGCCTTGTCAAAGGCCTTGGATATATCGAGCGCTACCTCCCTAGCTTTACCTGCCTTGTCAAGTGTATGGTATATGCGTTCAGAGATGACCGTTAGGATATCTGCAGTAGATCGTGCTTGTCTAAATCCGTATTGATGATCAGAAAGAAGTTTAGCATTAACTAGGTGCCGGACTATCGCTAGATTGATTAATGATTCAAAGATTTTTATTAGATATTGTGCGATAAAACGCTATTATGGCCAGATCGGGTTACAAAACAGATAAAATCATCTGCTATCATGAGGAAGTGGACCATACTATGTAGCACTGTCTTGTCTGCCCTCTATTACCAAACCAGTGCAGAGGTAAAGATCTCACAGAGTTCGGTAATAATGCAAAGGGCTGTGTAAAGTAATGGTAAAATGTATAACCACAAAGATTCGAAGACACAAAACGAAGAATAACACATAGAATAACGAATCTTAAAATTAACAATGTCTAGTGTAATGGCAAGATTTTTGTAGAAGCAGCATTCATACTATCTACTTGGCAGGGCGTTACGGAGCCCTCCAAAAAGGAGCGCGCTCCAGGAGCACGACGATTAATGGCTGTCTCTCCTCTCCCAGAGAAATGTTTTCTTTAAAAAGAAAATAATCACTAATTTATTTACTTAAAACAAATCTAAATTCCCTTCCAAAATAAATAGAAAAAATATCGGGTCTAATTTTCGTTTCTTGAAAAAATAGGTTGTTAATGTAATGAAAATTAAAATTGTTTTAAAATACTTCAGGGATTTTTCTATTTCTATTTTATACCTCAGGAAACGAAAATTTACGTATAATCCTATACTTCGTCCGACATGTTCTTCTATAACTCTCAAAATATTAGCGAGATTTTGTCAAATATTATCTTACGGTCTTACACTTAAAGTGACATCTCAACCCATATCGATGAGATCCTTTGATGCCCACCCCTACCATTCGACCACTCATTGGTAGAATAGAACGTTTATGAAAGATGGAGCGCTGAAAAAATGCCGCTCCTTTTTTATAGGAGTTGGAGCATGAGCAGCTCCTTTTTGAAAATGGGGAGCACGAGAGGAGCCAGCTCTAATTTTGGGCGTTGGAGCAGGAGCAGCTCCAAAAGTAGTGGAACGCGTAAAGCCCTGCTACTTGGTAGGCAATATACAAATAAGGAAATTATCCTTTTATAGAGATCATTATGGTAATAGACACGTAGTGGTGATAACTTTTTATGGCAAAGTCATTGAAATTTCATATCGCAGAAAGAACGCGAAAAAACTGTAAACACATTTCAAAGAAATAATGACGTTACTTTCTTTAGGACTAAAACATTCACCGTATAAATTATTAACTTAAATGAATAATCGATTTATAAATTTAGTCCGAAGAAACTAAAACTTAGGAAATCTCTTCGAATTAGTGCCTTATACATATGGTTTTCATTTTATTAAAATCGGATATGCAGATTTGAAGTTTTAAGGGTTCCTACCAACATAGTTCCCTTTAAAAGAATCATATAGAAATTTGGGACAACTTCCATTGTCTTCCCCAGAGAATTTTATACATATGATCTAAATTTTATAAAAATACGATATATTTGAAGTTTTAAGGGATGCTCTGTCCTCTTAGCTCCTTTAGGGGGACATTCAGGGATGCGGCACCACTGCCATTGTCTTTCTAATAAAATTTTACATATAAAGACATTTTTAATTTTTATGTAGATTTTCTAACCTTTCTTTACATAGGGAACACACAAACAGACATTGACATTTATGTATATAGACTAGCAGGAAGACCCGACGTTGCTCGGGATTGAATGAGAATCACTATTATGTACTTTTTCACTATGCTCATAACACCACTTTTACTTTCTTTCTTTCTACTGGACTCTCCTCCCGCTTCGTCCCCTAATATAATCGGAAGAAGCTGAAATTATGAAAACTCTCTGAATTAGTGTCTTATACATACGTCTTAAATTTCATTAAAATCGGATATACGTAGTTGAAGTATTAAGGCAGTTCTGTCCCAAGGGTCACTTAGAGATGGGGGAACGTAGATATCTGACACGCAGAGAGTAACAGAGATTTGGGACCACTTCCATTGTCTTCCTTGATAAATTTAATACATATGATATAAATTTAACCAAAATAGGATATATTTGAAGTTTTAAAGGAGGTCCCCTCATAGTCCTCTTTTGTTAGGAGGGCCTCCCTGATGACATTGTGTCTGAGATGGGTATATTTGCTGACGACACCACGCTCTAATCTCGTCATGTGGGTAAAACGAACGCACACATATCCGAGGCAATGGCTGAATCCTTAGAAAATGACTTCGAGTCTGTAGTGGAATGGGGTCATAAATGAATGGTAACATTTAATGCTGCTAAGATAAAGCTTCTTTCCTTCCACAACTACAAGAAACCTCTTCAACCACCGATTGCCATGGCAAATAATACCCTACCTGAGAGTCAAACATTCAAACTCCTCGGCCTAACATTCACAGGTAACATGATTTGGAACAAATACATAAAAGATATTACCAAAGCTGCTGCAAAGAAATTGGGCTCCCTTTACCGTACTAGTAAACTTCTCACACCTGACAGTATCCTATATCTCTACAAATTGTCATCACATCTGGGCTGGTGCACCATCCATCAGTCTCCTCCTCTTAGACAAGGTCCAAAAAAGAGTATTTAATTAAATAGGTCCCTCACTATCCACTAAGTTCCAGCTCGTGTCCCATCGCCGCAATATTGCATCCTTGTGTTTGTTTTACAAGTATTTCAATGGAATGTGCTCCAATGAACCTCGACGTAATTACACTAGACCAAGCCGAAAATCAGCTAAATCCCTTCCATTCACTGTGGAGGTCCCCAGATACCGAAGAGCCTTCTACTCCAATAGCTTCTTTCCTCGAGCTGCCTGCCTTGGGAACTCCCTCCCTGCTCCCTGTTTCCCCGGCTGTACCGACATGCAGAAATTTAAAATCAATGTAAACAGACATCTCGCTACACAGCTCCCAACTTAGGATGACACATGAAACTTACACCCTAACTCTCAACAGCCCCTTACGTCTACAGTGGCGGCCTGCCTTGTTTGGGGTGAACTTTGATAAAAAAATAAAATAAAAATAAAACTAACTATAAAAGTTATGGTTGGAATGGTCCATTATGAGAGGATTCAAAACGATAAATGGTGTGGACAATATTTGATTATTTCAGATGATGGCTTGACAAGTATTTGAAAACTTTGAATTTGAAGACGACCATATTGTAGTCTGCAGATAAGCAGTCCCGTTGCAATGTGTTCCACAGATGGGAAGTTCTTGGAAAGTTGCTTTGTTCATGGAAATGTCATTTGGTTTCAGGTACGCAGAGGTAGAAAGGAAAGTTCTTTGGTGGTAGGAAGAAGAGTTCTTGCTGTGAATGTTTTATAGGGATGAACCAGAGAGTGGAGAAAGACTAGCAGCGTCTGGTCTGTGAGAAATGAGCCGTAGGGAAGAGAAGAAATAACCCCCTGCTAAATTGTGAAGTCTATTTTATAATCTATCAAGGTAAGAAAGAGTTCTGAGCGACACCTCCGCAGATGTGTCAGCAGAACTCCATCTTAGGACGTATCTGCCTCTTGTATAGGTAGAGGGTTGCATCTGGAGTCAGGTACTTTCTGGAGCGGTGGAATGATCCAACCATTTTTCCAGCAACCTTAGAAACAAATTGGATATATGTCTTCCATTTCAGATCTGGAGTGAAAGTCCTCGGAGTTTATTAAAGCAAAGGGCTTTATAGAATCAAACTAACACTTACCGGCATAAAGGCCTCAACTGGCATCCATCTCATAGATGGATACTTATTCGAATGAATGAACATTTATACACTAGAATGGCCACTTATGAATCTCAGCCAATCAGAACACAGAGAATGGACTTTCTCTTCTGAGCATAATGGAACATTCTAGCCTTATTATAAACCGGCATTTTGATGTGCTTGGCAGTTGGACTTATCTTGCTGCTCAACTGGTTGTACAGTTGAGCCCTAATCATCGATTTAATAGGCTTCATCTAGGAGAGAGCGATTCAGTCAAACTAAAGCAAAACAGGGATCCGAGCGTTGGTGGTGAAAGGAGAGAAACTTGGTTTTAGAGGGGTTAAAAGTAACAAACCACTTACCCCCCCCCCCCCATTGCACCACGTGATCAAAAGTCAGAAGAGTGAGAATAAGCGAGATCTATGTCACCAATGCTCTTCGAAGTGCTGCCATAGACAGTTATTTCGTCTGCATAGGTGTCAACAAATGCTATTAAAATGTGATACATGTTTTAAAAAAAAAAAATGACACGCCACACCGGGGACCATCATAAATTTACTTGGCTTTACAAGTGTCTTTCCATTGTCAATATTCGAGGAAACGCTTTGAGCCTGCTCTCGGCCTGCCAAGCCAGCAAGATATCCAATGAAACTTCCTGATGTTCTAAATATAGGCTTTTTTTCAATTTGGTGGTTGAAAAAAATTTTCATGAATTTTTAAATTTCTGTTATATTAACATCTGATCTCTTGCATGGCATTGCATATGTGCTGGCATTCCCAGACTTGCATAGCGACGTCAAGGGCATTTGTAACACAGTGACCAGACGCACCTTTCTGGCACTTCTGATCAGACTTATTTGGTTCCTTTTAATATGAATAGTTCCCGGAGAGACGCTGCTGAGACAAGATGCCATAAATTTATTCTCGCAATAACATTACGGGCCAAGACAGAACTCAATTCTCTTTCTAGAATCAATGCCTGCCGTCCAAACCAACCTGTCTTGCTGTCTTATATTCTTGTCTGACTAGCTCTTTATGGTTCCTATTCTGTGTTGCTAAACCTGTTAAATAAAGTTGATTTTATTGTAGAGAAGATGTTTGTCTTTTTAAATGGCACCTGGTGACCCTCTTTTCTTCGTCATCTCGGGCAGGGCCAGTCGGGTGGATGCAGACGCAGCGCCACTATTACAGAATGGCTATCTCAGATAACCATCACCTAAAACTCTACGAATAAATAAAACGAATATGTTTCTTCCCTTCAGGATGAGACAATCAAAATAGAGAAAGAGGAATTTTGAAATAAACTTTTTTTTTAAACAAATTTTGAAATTCGTTACTAATAATAATACGAAACAAACGACATTTTATAATGCTATGAAATTGTTTTTTTGCTGTTTAATTAAAAGGAAAAATATATAAAAATGTCAGTAAGTATGAATGATGAAACGAAAGTGACGGACCAAACGTGTGCGAATCTGTGGCTGGAAAACCGGCAGCACTTTTCCCGGCCGCCACCGCCAAATGGCTCAAGTGACTCAATCATAGTCATTTAAAAATAAAGAATAGTCTTCATTATTAAAAATAAGCATATAAGTGTCATTTTATTGCTTCCCCCCGCCCCCAAATACAATTTTTTTTATAAAAGATACTAAAAAAAAGCAATAAAATGACAATTATATGCTTATTTTTGATGATTGAGTCACTTGAGCCATTTGGCGGTGGCGGATGGTGGAAAAGTAGAAAAATAAAAATAAACCAGAAAAAAAATGTATTCGGGGAGTTGGGGGGGGGTGGAATTATATGCTTATCTTTAATATTGAAGACTATTCTTTATTTTTAAATAACTGCGATTGAGTCACTTGAGCCATTTGGTGTTGGCGGCCGCTGGTGGCCAGGAAAAGTGCTACCCCTGGAAAACTAAAATGAAAAGCGACAACAATAACAGCAACAATTAAGCGAAGAAGTTGATGAAGAAGAAGAAGTTATTTATCTCCACTCCCCCACCCCCCACGGCGGGAAGATGTGGCACAAGGTCGGAAAGTGGGTTCTTTAAACCAGCCCCCTAGAGGAAGAGCACTCTGGTCGAACAAAAATTGCACGGGCAGCCCCGTCAGTATTTCCCAGTAGGGCTGCCTCAGGCGATTAGCAATAAACTAACCCCTTCTCAAATGGGCGAGAAGGCAAAGCCTAGAAGGGTGGACCTCCTAGAGCTGACCAGGATCATACCTCAGACCGATAGAGAGCAAGCCGTCCAAGAAGAAGAAGAAGAAGAAAGAAAAAGAAAAGGAAGAAAAAGAAAGAAAAAGAAAAAGAAAGGAAGAAAAAGAAAAAGAAAGGAAGAAGAAAAAGAAAAGGAAGAAAAAGAAAAAAAAGAAGAAAAAAAAGGAAGAAGAAGAAAAAAAAGGAAGAAGAAGAAAAAAAAGAAAAAGAAGAAAAAGAAAAAAAAAAACGTTACCATTTACCCGCCCCGAAAAACCTTTTTTAAAAAGTTAGCTACAAAAAATTGAATAGAGAAAAGAATTGCTCTACACCAGATTTTAAGTTATATTAAGTAATACACCTTTTAAAGGATCAGCGTACACTAATGAGTGTCAATATGTTTGTGCTTGGTATAATCCTAAAATATTGTACTTATCATCAATAATTATGGAATATGTATTCTAGGCAACAGGTTGATTAACGTGGGAAAATTATTTTTTTTTGTTTTGTAAGCTTTACTATTTAGGGGGCGGGTGGTTCCACCAAAACCGTACCATACCCCACAAAGAAATAATTTTAAAAAAACATTAAAATTAAAAACTAATATTTGTTGCTTATATCCGTCCCGAGACAGGTATTCTATTAGTATATATATATATATATATATATATATATATATAACAGCGAAACAGGCTGTATGTGGATGACTATATATATATATATACATATATAGGATCAAATAAACCAAAGTGAAAACTTTTAGTAGATGGAACCTATTGTGAAAAGGATTAGCTCAATATACGAGATAGAGCAATAGTAGAGATAGAAGAAAGAAGAGTGATAAATATGCGACGATTGTCCAAATTTATTTCAAATTTCAATTGTTCAATGCAAGGTGTATTCAGTAATAAACTAGTGTTTATTATTCTTTCCTTAAGCCAAGGCTTTTCAAAGATCGAAATCTTATCATCAGAGGAGAAAATACAGATGGATAAGTTGGCTTTCGAAAAAACCAAAGTTCAAATATCTGAAAAATATGAAAATTATTATTAAAAATTATTAAAATAATTTTTGTTAAAAAAAAAAAGAAATAATAATACACCTTGCATTGAACAATTGAAATTTGAAATAAATTTGGACAATCGTCGCATATTTATCACTCTTCTTTCTTCTATCTCTCTCTCTATATATATATATATATATAATTTATATCAACATAAAATCAGCCTACACTAATTAATTTGTGTTTCTCTACAAGACGTACATTATTCAGGGCTGGCTGCTTTGACAATAACTAAATTGTCCAAAAGAAATTTCAGATATAGAGATTCAGACTAGCAAAATAACGACGTTCTTTCCAAGGTTATGACTACTGAGGTAAGGGGGGAGCTGAAGACTTATGTACGTCAAATATTATAATAATTTAAGTCGCCCTTCGCTTCTAATATTTTACACGCATAAAAGTATTCAACCCCAACCCTAACCCTACCCCAGTAGTCATAACCTTGAAAAGAACGTCATTATTTTGCTTGTCTAAATCTCTACATCTAATATTTCTTTTGGACAATTTACTTACTGGTGAAGCAGTCAGCCGTGAATGATTTACGTCTAGTACAGAAACACACATGAATTAGTGTAAGCAGATTTAATGTTGATATAGATTTTATTTATAGAGCTCTACTTTGTTTTGAGCACTTTGGAAAAGAATATTGGTTTAAGTTCATTTTATCAACATATTTGAACATATTGAATATGCTTTTATGGTTGTAATATCTGGTTTTACAATCCAGGGAGGTCATACCCATGTAGTACTTCTTGTTATTCGGAAGTTCCTCAGCAAATATTGTGACTTAGTAAACAATGCTTTCGGTTAGGCATTTATTTTGTAGTAAACAAAGTGTACGAGTTGTACAGTTACAGCTTTTATCTTCATTATTAACTTTCTTATTTCTATTTGTGTGATTGCTAGTAGGGTTTGGCTTATTACTATTTCTAGTGGTTATATTTAAAATTTTCTTAGCGTTATTTTTTATTGTTGCTATATTCGTCACTTTTTTACGCATTTTCTTCTTATTTTTTTCTCTACTGCTCTCATTGAGTATTTTGTCATTGTGTGCTTTCATTTTAATTTCTAAGTTTTCGCAGCAACTGTAGGACAGTTTCAAATTATTTTCATTGAATATTTTGTGCAAGGGATTAGTCACGGGGAAGTGTTTTTCGCTGAGATTTAGGAATTTCAAAGAGAGACATACATTCAACTAGTTAGTTCATTGAACATTGAAAATGTCTGCTTCTTGAGTGCCACCAAATGAAAACCTATTAAATTGAGATAGTTTATTCGTAGCCTCAAAAGCAGAATATTTTCCGCGCACACTTTGATCTTGACTCTGTGTTTTGCGTTCTGTACATCACAACTCTAAAGAAAAAAGAAAAAAAAATACTTCGCAAGATCGTGTAACATTTTTCTTTTTCATCTTTGGTAAACAGATATGCACCAGGCCTGTATATTGGTTCACAGTATCACAATAATCAATACTAAAGTCTCTTTAGGCACAGGTTAAGTAGCTCTTTCACCATTACAACTGAGGCCTGCCCAGGAGATAAAATTCAACTTGATGTTATCTCCTGATAATAAATAAGATATCAGTCTCTTCATCAACAACTGGTCATCCTTCCTGTAGTTTTATTTATTTAACTGCAATCGGTTTACAGCCTCTCGTATGATTTGGGAACAGACACGGATGGTTCATTATAGCTGCTGTTTTTTATTTTTTTATTTTTTTATTTTAAGTTGAACCAACTTATTTAAGACACGTTGGAGATACATTCTCGACAATCAATCTGACAGTCACTGTTGCTGTCAGACTGAGGTGTCATCCTGTTCAGTCGCAGGAGGTCCACCCTCCCAGGCTTTACCTTCTCGTTGAGAAGGGGTTAGTTTATGGCTAATCGCCCGAGGCGCCCCTACCGAAGAACACCGATGGGACTGCTCAGGCATTTTTTGTAGGCCATAGTGCGCTAATTTTAGTGCACTGGTATTTCAACTTTACACCTGACCTTGTGTCTAACCTCCTGGAGAGGGAAATAAAATAAGGGTCTACTGTGATAGGGGGGTCAGCTTTTTAGAGGGCAACCTGGATGGAGAGTTAGGCAGCAAGATGTTTGTTCACATTACATTTACATTTCTGCATGTTGGTATGGTCGAAGAAACAGGGAGCAGTCAAAGAATTCCAAAGACAAGCCATCCGAGGAAAGAAGCTATTAGAGTAGAAAATATTCCGACATCTAGGAACCTCTACAGTGAAGGGGTGGGATTTTGCTGCTAGTTGGAAGCTGTTGCTTGCGAATAAAATATGTGATCTATTTAGATGTGTTTTTGCAAGCGATTCCCATGAATTAAATAAAGTGTTTCGTTTAAAATTCCGTACAGATTCCAGAGTCCGACAAGACATGTATGAAGAAGGTCGGAGGTTACATCGGCTGAAACGTTGTAAGAATAACATTTCCAGCTGAAAACAGTAGTCCGTATAAATCCAAATAATGCACATTATCTTTCAAGAATAATTTTATCAAAAATAAAATTTAAATTAAAAAATGATTTTCATAAAAATAAATTCGAATTTCGTTCTAAATGAATTTATTTCATTTCAAATCAAAGACTATACTGAACTTAATTTATAATACAACAAAAAAAGAAAATGGGGAAAAAAAAGTTTAATTAAGATTCAGCTGATATTAAAAGATAAAACCCCAACACCTTAAAAAGATCAATAAAAATCTTTTCAACTGGGATCGATTGATTGAATGAACTGCCATTCATTTTGTTTGGGAATTTTAGTAATGTGTTCCTCTGCTGTAGCAGCAGTCTTCTCTATCTATATAAAGTAAGGTATGTATATACTCGTATGTACAGGATTCACTCATAAACTAATTAACCGATCATTATGCATTTTGAACCATGGTTACTACGCGTAAGGGGTGCATTTAGTTTAATTTAGTTTTATGCAATGGGAGTAAAAATAGGGGTGGAAGCCCTTTGTGAAAATTCAGATGCCTCAGATTTCTATAAAATTTTGACAATAAGTATTAGTCATTAATTAATAAATATTGCCATTGCCTAAATGTCAGTTTCTTTGGAATATTTAAAAGGGTTTTAAGGGTATACTATGGACAAAAACTCCCATTTGAAAACTCAAATATATCAGATTTGCCTTCAATTTGATCCATACTAATTAGACATCAATGAAGCACGATTCCTGGAATTTTAATTTCTTCTTAAGACCCTTTATCCCTAAGCCTAAAATTTTAGACATTTCCACAACGTTTCGGCCGATATAATCTCCGAACTTCATCATGAGTATCTGAGCATATATATAGTAATTAGTAATATTAAACATTGAGGCAAGATTAGGTTTAAAGCTCTCAAAATTCATACTAGAATTGTCCATAGGTGGAACACCGGTTAAAGGCATTGGTTAACAGTCAGTTTTAAGTGACAGTCTTCTGGAAGTTGAAGGTTCAATCCTTACTACAGGCGATAATAACTAAGAATAACATATACTATTTACACCCCTACCCGGTCATGACGAAATGATAACAAGTATTCAGTTTGGAATTCCATATAGGATTCAGAGTTTGACAAGGTTACATCGACTTGTGAAGGTAACACCCAAGATGAGAATAGTAGTCCGAATAATCCAAATAATACAAAACCTCAATGAAAATATTTCACCTGTGATTGATCGATTGATCGATCAGTCGAAATTTGCCTTGAAATTTGATTAATCACTTTCTCTTGTAGCTGAAGTCTTTTTGTATAAAAAGATAAATTATTACTAACTGGAATACCATTCAGGGGGAAGGGGTTCATGCCCCCTTAAAAAATCTGAAGAGGAATAAGCAACATTAAAAAAATGAAAAAAAAAAGTCTATCTATGCAAACCCTGGCACAGGTTGAGTAGGTGTGTTCTTACGAGTCGAGGATACGTCCTCCTCGAAATCAGTTTGACAGTGACTTTGTTGCTGTAAGGTTGAGGTATAGTTCGGTTCAGTCTCAGAAGGTTCACCCCCCAGACTTTACCTTCTCCTTAAAAAAGGGGTTAGTTTATTACTAATCGCGTTAGGCGACTAGAGAATGCCGACAAGGCGGCTCAGGTATCTTTTGTAGGCAAGCGCCCTAATCCTAGTGTGCACGCTTCTCACACTTGACCTTGTGTCTAGCCTCCTGGAGAGGAGACAAATAAAAATACTTTGACCTTGTGTTTAACTTCCTAGAGAATAAGTAAATAAAACTATTTTGACCTTGTGTCTAGTCTCCTTGAGAGTATGTAAATAAAACTACTTTGACCTTGTGTCTAGCCTCCTGGAGAAGAAGTAAATAAAAATACTTTGACCTTGTGTCTATCCTCCTGGAGAAGAAGTAAATAAAAATACTTTGACCTTGTGTCTATCCTCCTGGAGAAGAAGTAAATAAAAATACTTTGACCTTGTGTCTATCCTCCTGGAGAAGAAGTAAATAAAAATACTTTGACCTTGTGTCTATCCTCCTGGAGAAGAAGTAAATAAAAATACTTTGACCTTGTGTCTATCCTCCTGGAGAAGAAGTAAATAAAAATACTTTGACCTTGTGTCTAGCCTCCTAGAACAGAGGTAAATAAAAATACTTTGACCTTGTGTCTATCCTCCTGGAGAAGAAGTAAATAAAAATACTTTGACCTTGTGTCTATCCTCCTGGAGAAGAAGTAAATAAAAATACTTTGACCTTGTGTCTATCCTCCTGGAGAAGAAGTAAATAAAAATACTTTGACCTTGTGTCTATCCTCCTGGAGAAGAAGTAAATAAAAATACTTTGACCTTGTGTCTAGCCTCCTAGAACAGAGGTAAATAAAAATACTTTGACCTTGTGTCTATCCTCCTGGAGAAGAAGTAAATAAAAATACTTTGACCTTGTGTCTAGCCTCTTTGAGAGAAGGTAAATAAAAATACTTTGACCTTGTGTCTAGCCTCCTGGAGAAGAAGTAAATAAAAATACTTTGACCTTGTGTCTAGCCTCCTGGAGAAGAAGTAAATAAAAATACTTTGACCTTGTGTCTAGCCTCTTTGAGAGAAGGTAAATAAAAATACTTTGACCTTGTGTCTAGCCTCCTGGAGAGGATCTAAATAAAGATACTTTGACACTGTGTCTAGCCTCTTGCAGAAGAGGTAAATAAAAATACTTTGACCTTGTGTCAAGCCTCTTGAAGAGGTAGTAAATAAAACTACTTTGACCTCGTTTCTAGCCTCCTGGAGAGGAGGTAAATAAAAAGAATTTGCTATTGTCTCTAACCTTCTGAAGAGGAGGTTGTAAATAAACACACAAAAGTAATTAAATTTTGTTGGCAACTTGTTAAGACTATGATGTAAACGTTTCGATTTTTGACCCATGTAATTTTATCAGAAAGACGCTATGCACTAGCACAAACATTGTAGTTTTTAAAAGATTGTGACATGCTGAACGTATCGGCGTTAAACTCAATTTAGTATTACGTATTAAATAGAAAAAAAAACAGTTTTTTAATTAGTACATTAGCCGGCACATTGGCACGTTTCTAAGATGGACGCGTCGATATAAAACTTGGAACAAAGAAAAGGTCAAACGAACAGAAGTAAAGGCTTTTTAGTGAGTTATATAAAATAATTCATGTAAAACAAAACATTTATGTTGTAAAACAAAAAAATTATGTTGTAAAACAAAAAAATATTATGTTGTAAAACAAAAAAAATTATGTTGTAAAACAAAAAAATTATGTTGTAAAACAAAAAAATTATGTTGTAAAACAAAAAAATATTATGTTGTAAAACAAAAAAAATTATGTTGTAAAACAAAAAAATTATGTTGTAAAACAAAAACAAATTATGTTGTAAAACAAAAACAAATTATGTTGTAAAACAAAACATTTATGTTGTAAAACAAAAAAAATTATGTTGTAAAACAAAAAAAATGTTGTAAAACAAGAAAATTATGTTGTAAAACAAAAAAAAAATTTTGTAAAACAAGAAAAATATGTTGTAAAACAAAAAAATTATGTTGTAAAACAAAAAAAATTATGTTGTAAAACAAAAAAATATTATGTTGTAAAACAAAAAAAAATTATGTTGTAAAACAAAAAAATTATGTTGTAAAACAAAAAAATTTATGTTGTAAAACAAATATTTTTATAAATATTTTAACTGTTTGAAACAAATTATTTTCTCACACTCCTCACTTTCACAAGCAGGTTGAACTCTACGATCTCTGCTAACTTTTTCATCTGCAGTACATCCTGCCTACTAGCAAACATATGTACTAGCCAACATATCTACTAGCAAACATAACCACGTCAATATTTAATATTAGTTTGTTTTAGTTTTTGGAATACAATTTTCTTTTTATCAATCATATAATTGGTTGAGAGTACGATTGAATTTATTTCAGATAGAAATAGTGTCCCACAGTTATTTAGTTTTTAATGTCATTTAAGCAATTTAAACTATCCGTTGACTGGACACGTTTATAATTTGTTACTACCCTATCTGACTGAGGACAGTTTTCGCCACGTGACTGTGATGCTTTGATGTCGTGGTGAATCGAATGTCATCAGAATACATTCTCATAGTAAGAACTCAAATAAATTGACAAAGGTCACTCTTGAAGATGCTGGTTTATTGATTCTTCATACAGCTAATTATGTTACACTAAATTATATTATGGCAGGGGCAGAGAGAAAAGAGAGAAAGAATGGGAGAGAGAGAGAGAAAGAATGGGAGAGAGAGAGAGAGAGAGAAAGAATGGGAGAGAGAGAGAGAGAAAGAATGGGAGAGAGAGAGAGAAAGAATGGGAGAGAGAGAGAGAAAGAATGGGAGAGAGAGAGAGAAAGAATGGGAGAGAGAGAGAGAGAAAGAATGGGAGAGAGAGAGAAAGAATGAGAGAGAGAGAGAGAGAGAGAAAGAATGGGAGAGAGAGAGAGAAAGAATGGGAGAGAGAGAGAGAGAGAAAGAATGGGAGAGAGAGAGAGAAAGAATGGGAGAGAGAGAGAGAAAGAATGGGAGAGAGAAAGAATGGGAGAGAGAGAGAGAGAATTAATGGGAGAGAGAGAGAGAAAGAATGGGAGAGAGAGAGAGAAAGAATGGGAGAGAGAGAGAGAGAAAGAATGGGAGAGAGAGAGAGAGAAAGAATGGGAGAGAGAGAGAGAGAAAAATGGGAGAGAGAGAGAGAAAGAATGGGAGAGAGATAGAGAAAGAATGGGAGAGAGAGAGAGAAAGAATGGGAGAGAGAGAGAGAAAGAATGGGAGAGAGAGAGAAAGAATGAGAGAGAGAGAGAAAGAATGAGAGAGAGAGAGAGAGAGAAAGAATGAGAGAGAGAGAGAATGAGAGAGAGAAAGAATGAGAGAAAGAGTCAATTGTGGCAAGCGTTTTTGTTAGAACATAATCATAACATCTTGTCCCATAACGCTTCCACCAAGACTGAGAGAGAGGATTCGCCTACGACTCCTTCTCTGTCGTTAATTTCTGACGTCATATCTGCCTAAATATTATCGACTTCCTTTCCTCACGATCCTCATTCATACAGGCAGGCTGAACCTTATTATCACTACTGATCTTTGTCCTTTCTGTCTACAGCACATCCTGCCTAATCGATAATATCTACTAGCAAACCTAACCACATCGATATTAACAATAGCAAACAAATTATAATTCTTTTTCTTCTGCAACATAGGCAAATCATAAATGCATACTTATATCAAACTAAAGAAAAATCATCCTACGACGGAAAATTAATTTTCAAACCTTTCCACCATATTTATGATCTTTTGTGAAGATTAAAATTAAAATATAATGATAATAAACATTATGTCTAGAATCCTTATTCTAATTTTGATCAGAATCCATTACATGATTTTTATTCTAGAAAATGTTTCAAATTTAACGCTTAAGTTTAAGGTTTCTTAAGAAACTGAAATTCAGGGAATCTTGCTTCATTGGTATCTAATGACTATGAATCAAATTTAATGCAAATCTGAAATATTTGAATTTTCAAATGGGTGATTGTGCCCATATTATGCACCCTAAATTTTTTTTTAAATACTCCAAAGAAACTGAAATTTGCTGAATATTTGGTCCCCCGATTTATAAAACTGGGGGACTTATGTTTTGAGGCATGTCCGTCCGTCCGGATTTTTCTCCGCAACCATCCATTGAATTTCTTTGAAATTTTGCATGAAGTTGTAACTTTGGTCAGGTTAGAAAGTGACATTCTCCGATTTTTGAAAAAAAATCTGGTTAGCCCCCCAGGGGGTCAAAAGGCCCTGAAATGGCAAAAAAATGACATTTTTTGCCCCATAACTTTTCATCCATCCATTCAATTTCTCTGAAACTTGGCCAAAATGTGGAGGCAATTGTTCCTAATAGAAAATAAGTATCGCTGACCTGGGAAAAAATCTGGTCAAAAGCCCCCTAAAATGGCAAAAAATGACCCTTTTCTCCCATAACGTTTGATCCGTCCATTCAATTTTTCTGAAACTTGGCCAAAATGTAGAGGCAATTGTTCTGGATATAAAATGAGCATCCTTGACCTCAGAAAAATTCTGGTTCGCGCTCCCAGGGGGTCAAAGGGGGGTCAAAAATGCCCCAAATTGCCCAAGTTTATTGCATTTTACACTCGCCACATCGAGTCACATACAGAGGGACCACGCATGCACAGCTTATTATTAATTGATTTCTACTTATAGTTAAAATCTGACAAAAATCGAAGGTATTTGAATTTTCACGAAGGGCTTCCAACCCTTTTTAACCCATTTGCCTAAAACTAAATTAAATATAGCCCACATTTGGACCCCTTACGTCTTGCAGCTGTGTTCCAAAATTCATAATGCTCGGTTAATTAGTTTAAGAGTGAATTTTGTAGATACAACTATATAAATATATAAGCATACTTGACTTTATAGAGATAGAGATGATAGCTGGAATATCTGTCCCAGGATGGGTACATAGTATGGAAACACCATTGGATTCTTTAAAGCATGGAAATGTGGCTGGATCCGAAAATCGAAATATATTGCAATGATGAAAACTTGAAAAAAAGTTCAGATTAATTATTTCTTTGGAGATTCTACTTACCCTTTTTTTTTAAAAAAAAGCAGAATATTGTCAGTTTTCACTTACCTGAAAGACAGAAAATTAAAACAAAAAAAAAGAAGGTTAAAACAAAGTAAAATGACACTGATAAAACAAGCAACACAACCGAATCAATAAAACATTTACGATAAACATTGTATTTTCGCATGAAATAACCCCAAAATGGTTGATATACCGTAAGAAAAATACGTTTTCACAGAATAAATCAAAGACAGTAATACCATAAAAATAAATGGACTGACCATATTCGAGGGTGACCTGAAGGCTCCCTTTTTATCGCCTACTACACTGAGATGTAGGGGAGGGCGCCACTCCTTTTATCTTGATCACTCCACTTACCCTTGATCCTCATCTTATATTGCTGATCGTTTATCAAAGAGGGTTTGGTTTGGTTGTATTGTTTTATGGCATATCAACCCTTTTCGGGTCATTTGATGCTGAATTCAGTCATTTTGGTGAAAGTTTTTATGTTTCAAGTTCTTTACATCTTCAAATATGTATTCATGGTTTTTGGTTTGGTTGTTTTGTAGAGGAAAAATGTTTTTTGTTTTCAGCTTTGCAGAACATGATTGAGTTTTGCAAAGGGAAAGGAAAAATAACAATGCCATCAATGTTTGGTGCATTTTAGGTCAGGAAGCCGATATCTTCAGACAGTCTGATCTGGTAGCACCAGATTTACCAAAGAGGGATTAAGTACCAATTTTTTAATCTTTGATATGACTCGACCTAGGATTGAACTCTAGTTTCCAACCTCATAAGCAAACACTATAACCATTAGGCTTAATAGGCCGGTCAGTAATAGACGGCCGGATAGTAATAGAGTCCGAAATCATATAGAGATCGCATCGCGTTTCTGTGACTTCGCATCGTCAACGTTCGGGCAGGTTACGGAAGTGCCCGAAAGTTGACGAGGCAAAAACTGCCAAACGCTAAATTGAAGACTGGCAGACGATAAATTCAGACGAAGAAAATCAAAGTAAAATACATATATAAAAATAAAGAACGAACAAACCATAGCTAAACAACTGTTATTAATTAGATGTTTATTTATTTTTTTGGTCAAAGGAACCATTGTTAATCAAATGTTTATAAATAAAATGTTCTTTTTGTGCAACGAAAAGTTTCAAAAGAGGATTTTTTTTATTTTTGGCGATTTAGTCGTTTCACAGCTAAAATGGCGGACAAAGAATCGCCTGCATTTTTCTTATTTTTTGCCGAACTTACAAATGAGTAAGTAAACCCAAATAAATTGTTTTGGACCAGAGTGTTTCGCTAGCAGCAATCGAGAAGCCGTGAAGATCTTTAAAGTCGCATTGAAGAAGAATTCACAAGTTTTACGCGTAAGGAGCTGGACAACACGGTGACTTCATTTTCGCAACATATTGATTTAATGCTGAGTGTTAAAAGTAATTACTTTCAAAATGTGTTGTAAAATTTTGTAAATAAGGGTTCCTTTGTTTAATACGTACATTTTTTAAATACCTTTGGATAGTACTTTTCGAGTTTACTTATATTTCCAAAATATATTAAAGCTAAGTATTAAACTCTCTCTCTCTCTCCAAGGCAAATAAAGAAAGGAGAAAAAAGAAGTAAAAAGGCTATCAAGAACTTCCTTTTAACCCTTTTCAAGTCGCAGTCTGTGCTGCTGTTGCTATCTAGGTCATTATTGAAAAATGCGTCCATTTTAAAAATCTTCCGAGTTGGATAAATTATTTTGCGAAAGAAATTAAATCGAAATAGATTTTTTTGTTGTTAAGAACATGGACCAATGTTTCACATGCAAAAATGGCAAATCAGAATCAAATATTAATTTTGTAGAAAGACAGTTATTGACCTGCTTTTCTTTATGTATTCGATTATGTAAGCATACACACATGTATATGAAAAAAAACCCAATGTGATATAAAGATTAGAGCCAGTTATTTGATAGTCATGTACTTAAGTAAAAAGAATTTAGTGCGAGTTTGCACTCTCAAAGTGCTTTTCAAGACATTCACTGTTTTTGAAAGATGATAAAGTGAAATGTTAGTTTGCATTAGGAACTAAATGTTTTTAAATGTTTGCCGAGAAAAGATGGCAGCAGCTTAAAACTTTAAGCTTAAAGAAATAAAAAACATTTTATTTTCTTATTTGTATATTTAATGGACAAATTACGTCTTGCAGTTAGATTTTAAAAAAATAAAAGGTTCTTTTTAGGCTTAAGATTTTTTAAAAATTCCATTGAAAAAAGTTTATCTCACACATCTCGTTTGGAAGGTGGCCAATACATGCATAAACATGTGTTTATGTACGCACACACTAATTATATATATATATATATTAGTGTGTGTATGTGTCGAGGTAAGTTGAAAAGAAATCAGTAAAGTTATCGAGCGTAAGAATGTGAGAGCTAAAATACTAATTATTTATTCAAAAACTATACATTACAGATTACAGACATGTACCATGTTTTCATTGACACATGTAGGCCTTTATTGTGTAGAAACAGCCCTTACAACCCATTTCAAGTTATCAGCGTTTCAAGGACAGATAATACGAACTGTCTTATTTCCTTGAGACACTGATGATTTGAAATGGGTTGTAAGGACCGTTTCTAAACAGTAAAGGCCTATCTGTGTCAACAAAACCATGGCACACCTCTGGAATCTGTAATGTATAGTTTTTAAATAAATAATTTGTATATATATATATAATCTTTGAAAAGCCTGGTTTAAGGAATGAAAGAAGAAAAATAAATGTCTTTATTAACTAAACTGCCCCTTGTTTTGAACAACTGAAGATATTGATTTGCTTCCATTTGCAGGTCTAATCAATTTTCATTGACTTATATATATATAGCACTTTGGTGTATGTTGAAAAGAAATCAATAAAGTGCTCGATCGCAAAAAATGTGAGAGCTAATACAAATTATTAAATCAGTATATATGTATATATACATGTAAAGGAGTAAGGCTACCAACATTTGTAAAAAAATTTTTTTTTAACATTTATTTATTATTTTGTTATTTTATTCTTTTATAAACACGTACACACACACAAACCCATGCATGCGCAAAAACGCCAAACAATAACACATTTCCTCAAATGAAACAACACTCTTCCAATTCGAAAGACATGTCTTCAAATGGATTTACATATCTGATGAAAGCGGACCACCGCTTGAGACGCGTTATATAAAATTATAAAATGATAAAATAACAAAATGATAAATAAATGTTGAAAAAACCTTTTTACAAATGTTTGTAGCCTTACTCCTTTACATATATACTTTTCTCTCGTTGGAACTGCACTAATACTGCACTACCCTCTTTTCTATGTATATATACATATATACTGATATCTGTGAGGAAAGGCTTTTTTGTCCGGATCAGAGCTTTTGATTCCCGATTGAATATAGTGCTGGGTGACAGAGTTTTATAATACTTAAAAGAATTATGTGGAACAAAAACATAGAAGATACTGCCAAGTCTGCTGTAAAGATGGTAGACTCCCTTTACCGGGCTAGAAAACTTCTCACACCTGCCAGTATTCTATACCTCTACAGACACAATTCGTCCTTGCATGGGGTATTTTTGCCACATCTGAGCTGGTGCTCCAACCACTAGTCTCTCCCTCTTAGACATGGTCTAAAAAAGAGCCTCTAACCTCATAGGTCCCACACTGTCGACCAAGCTCCAACCCCTGTGCCATCACTACAATGCTGCATTCCTGTTCTTCTTTTACAGGTACTTCAACGGAATGTGTTCCGATGAACTTGCTGCACTTGTGCCCCCTCAACGTAAGTAGACCCGACCAAACCGACACGCAGCCAAATCCCACCGCTTCACTGGATCCCCAGATGCCAGAAAGCTTTCTACACTTCTTTTCTCGAACCGCTTGCATTTGCAATTCCCCCGCTTCTTTCTGTATCCCCGACTGTACCAACATGGTGAAATTTAAACGCAATGTGAACAAACATCTTGCTGTACAACTCACTTAGGATGCAATCTATAAATCTAGCCCCTAATACACAGTAGCCCCTTACCTTTCAGTTTCAATGTGCCTTTTTAGGGCTGAATAAAACAATTTAAAGTTAAAAAAAATAATTATGTGTTTTCAGTAGGCCATTACTATGGTTTCACACTCTTTGCGATCTTTAGATAAAAATTTTGCTTGCTTTCATATTTTCCTAATCACTTCCGGTTGTCATTCGATCCATCAGCAGTTAGTTTTTTGATCGTTTTTTCCCAACCAATGTCATTAAAGAAACAACGGCTCTAGTATCGATCGAGTACACGAACGAATTTTATTTTAGAAGAGTTCCAATGGTGTAAGGGGCAGATAACTCTCTCTTTTTAGTACGCAATGTCTCTGAAAATGGAAAATATCCATTTTTTAAATAAGAAGTCATGCAAATTCAATTAATAGAACATTTTTCGAAGACCCGATCTATACAAGAGCCAATATCTGCGATAATTTAATATTTTAAACTATAAAAAAATAAAAAATCTGTTAATCAAAACAATAAAACTGTTCGTTTTGCTGGTTTTGAAATGAAAAAATATACTGTTGATTTTCCCAAATTCTATTTTGTTCAATAAATGTTCTATCAATATACTGTTGATTTTCTCAAATTGTTATTTCTTCGACAAATGTTCTATTAATTGAATTTGCATGACTTCTTATTTAAAAAATAGATATTTTCTATTTTCAGAGACCTTGCGTACTAAAAAAAGAGAGTTATCTGCCCCTTACACCATTGGAACTCTTCTAAAATAAATTTCGCTCGTGTACTCGATCTATACAAGAGCCGAAACAACAGTTTATGAGATTTCTTGTAGTTTCAGTTCCCTTGGGTTCACATGTTTCTGTTTTATTTCTAATGCAACTTCCATGTGGCTGGTTAGTGTTCGTAGTTTATGTAGTTTGGTTTCCGCATTCGAGGATTTTCCTTAAGATTTCAGCTCTTTTAATCATTGCCGTTCGTTTTTTAGTCTGGGTCTTGCGTTTGATTCCAATTCCTTCTCGTCTTTTTTCTAGGTTTTTCGGTACTGTTCCTAGTGCTCCTACGATTATTGCTTTTTGATTATTATTATTATTATTAGATAACGATTATAACGGTGCTTATGCTGTTCAGCGGCCATATTAAAAAAATCTTTTTTTATAAAAACAATATTATATACTTATTCAGCGTTATATTCTTACTCACTGTACAAAAAAGTAGAAAAAATTATCCACTAGAACTTTAATTACAAGTATTTTTCCATTCTGTGTATCATAACAGCGACTCGTTCAGTAAGCCTTCATCTTCTTTTTTAAGAAGATTTCAGTTATCTGCCCTTGAAATCTTAAGAAACAAGAACTTAGTGAACCAGTCGCTGTTATGAGACGCAGAATGGAAAAATACTTGTAATTAAAGTTCTAATTGATAATTTTTTCTACTTTTTTGTACAGTGAGTAAGAATATAACGCTGAATAAGTATATAATATTATTTTTATAAAAAAATATTTTTTTAAATACGGCCGCTGAACAGCATAAGCACCATTATAACTGTCAGTAAATACATTATTCTCCATAAATTATTAAGTTATTAGAGTGGTCTCCCCTTGATTGGTGAAACTTTATATTTTATGTTTTCCATGAAGCTAAACTTTTTTTATTGTTCGTTTGTGAAGAAATTCATCAGTTTTAGCCGATAAACACATTTTAATTGCAACAAAAGTATAGCAGGGTTATCCGGCGTTGCCCGACTGAATATAAGAGTAAAAAAAATAAGTGTGTAATATCTTTCTTTTACCCACTTCCCTTCACTCTCTCTTTCTTTTGTTCCATATGATAGAAAGGAAGAAAAAGGCATCATGTAGCTTACTGACTTAGTGACCTAGTTTCAATGTCGTTTTTAGAACAACTACAAATATGAATGAAAGACGGTCATTTTTTTCTCTCCCCCCCCCCCCTGTGTATTAATTTGGTCCCTGGTGACCCCAACAGAATGAAGATTAAAGCATTAAATTCTTTCCATGCATATTGGGAGGTAGAGTGAAAAAAAAAATTCAGTTTTTTCCGTACATTTTATGGTTTTATGGGTTATCGAACCCATTTTACGTCTTTAATTTAGAAGAGTTACGTAAAAGTTAGAAAATGGGAGAGAAGTCAGTCTGTCGGTTCGGGCGAAGCTAGAATCGGAAATATGCGAAAAACTTCCGTAAATTTTGGTTTAGATATCTATTTTTGTCTGATATGTAAGTATATCAAAGAGTTTTCCTTCTAATTTATTTTGAACTGCCATAGGTCAATAAGCACCGAGTTATTAAATTTTGTTCATTTCATTCATTATTTTCAATCCTTTCATAATATTCTTCATCATTCAACTGACAATACATATATCTCATTAACCCTTATCCTAAAGTGACATTTAGCTTTCATAAGTGCTGACTCATTAGTAAAAATAAAGGAGAAATAATCAAAAATTCTTTAGTTAGTCCAACTCAAATTGTTGGCTCCTATTTATGGGCTTGTCACAATCGACAGACCATATTTTTTTTAAAGTTTAGCCTTGTATTTATTTATTTAAATTTTTTAATATAAACATTTTAACTGTGACAGCCTACACTTAATACGACATGATCACGTTGACACCCCAATTCTCGTTAGATCACCGAAGTTAAGAAACTTTGAGTCCTGGTCAGTACCAGATGAGTGACCATTTGGGAATACCAGGCGTCGACATCCTCCTGCAAGACCTGCAAAAACCAAACGTCATCATCTCCCCTAATCGGGATATACAAGCGACTGGGGACCACTTGTGAATTTGATATTCCCTAGAAACTTCCTGCTTTGGAGGATGTCGGTTCGGATCTTTTTAATAAGATCCTCGCCACTAAATATAGCCCTGCTATTTAAGGGAGACAACTTTTCAGCCACTTTTACTTAAAAAAAATAACAAAATAAGAATGTTGGCCAGGATCAAAGTGTAGTATCTGTTCCGATGGATACTGCACCCCATAGACTGATATTGTCTTGGCCTTCGGGGCTTGATTTACGCCAGTTTATGGGTTTGTCCTGTGCAGTTTTAGGAGGTCCACCCTCCAAAGCTTTGCCTCCCCTCTTTGGGGAGGAGTAAGTTTATTGCTTACTGCCTGAGGCGCCCCTACCGGGGAATGCTGACGGGGTTGCCCAGGCAATTTTTAATGGCCAGAGTGCTCACCTTCTCGAGCGCTGGTTTATCAAATCCCACTTTCCGACCTTGTGTCACATCTTACCGCTGTGGGAGGTAGATAAATAAAAAGAATGTATAAGGCATGCTTTTGTTTATTGAGGGGGACAACATTCTGTTAAATCAGTTATGATTTGCGCGAATAGGTCAGTTCCCCGGTATTGTTGCCTCCACACGAACTCGCAGAGGTAGCTGTCAACAATCGTGCGATGGGTGCCACATTGCCGCTTATTTTGCATTTTATATGTGTTCCAACACGACTCAATTGCCTAAGTGTGCGCTCCGGAGACAGGATTAACAAAATTCGTTGTGTGGTTAACTGTTTGGTGCGTGTAGGCCATACACATCATATTTTCGATGTCGGCGTAGGTGGACCACACTGACATTGACGTGAATGGCATCGCCATCTGGACCAATTGCTCGATAAAACCATTTGATGGCCATTGTTGCAGAGACGTTGCTGATGTAGTATTCCGTGGTTTTGCAAAAAAACTACAGCAGACTCCTTGTCGTGGACCAGGGTTGTGAGTCTTAGAAAATTCATAAGGAAAGGTGCACTCAAATATGTGTGAAAAGGGTTAACGCGTAAAGAATTTAGCAAGCCGAAAAGTTGTCTCCCTTGGCAGCGGGGTTAGGTTTAGCACTAGTGGCGGGGATCTTCTTAAAAAGATCCGTCGGTTCAACCCATCTAGGGTGAATGCTGATTTCTATCGTAGCTTACAGTCTGACGGACAAAGCCTCGCATGAAGGTCCGAAGACGTATCTAAAAAAACACACAAAAAAAAAACAACACAAAATAAGGAGAGATGCAGAAAAGGTTGCGATGACATTTTATCGCTTTAGTTTTGGAAAGAGAACCAATAAAAAAAGATTTTTGAAAAGTAAAAAGAAACCTTAAAAGCGCATTTATTTATTTATTATTTTTTATTTTTTTATATTTTTTTGCGTTTCCTTAAAATTATTGCAGAAAAGCTGTCAAGTTAAGGATGTTGTGTTTTGGACAGGTTTCTAGAGAATTTGACATTTTGGCCTTCAAAACAATAGCGAGAGAAATGGGGACTTTAAAAATACAAGAAGAAAGACATAATATATATATATATATATATATATATATATATATATATATATATATATTAAGGTTTTAAATATTATGAAATGTCAAAAAGAGTTAAAATCCTACCCCATTTGATAAATATGTAGTTGAATTGAAATCATGTGAGGATTGAAAGGTTCAGAGTTTGTTCAGAGAGAGAGAGAGAGAGAGAGAGAGAGAGAGAGAGAGAGAGAGAGAGAGAGAGAGAAAAGAGAAAAGAGGAGTAGGGTAGATGGAAGGGGGGAATAAAAAGATAGAGTGAGAGGAAACAGGATGAGGGAAGATGAAAATTGAGAATAATAGTGAGAGGTCGAGAAAGAGAGTCAGTAAGAGGGCGAGAGAGTGGCTGGTAGAGAGAGAGGGAGCGAGGTGTAGGAGCATGTAGAAAAGTCGAGAGGTGGGGGGGGAACAAATTTTTGAACTTGGGAAAGAAGAAACAATTCTAGGTATGGCACCGTCAGAAAGCGACACCTAGTGGCAGCCTGTAATATTAAACTGAGAACCGAAAACAAAAAAAAAGATGGGGATCAAAGTAGAAAATGAACAAAAAACAAATATAATGCGATGAAAGAACGAACGTGGGATACAAAAAAGGAAAAAAAAGGAAAAAAAGTAAACAACGACAAAAAACATACACGCAAAAAAAACAAAAAAAACGATTGAACCAATACAAAAAACAACTCCCAAATAATCGAAGCCGGTAAAAGAAGTGTGTGTGTGTGTGGTAAGAGGAAATACGTGGGATAAGAAACAAAATATGGTGGGGGTGGATGGAAAGAGATAAAATGGTGGCGATAATGAAAAAGGAAGAAGTGGAGGAAGGTGGTGAGAAGTATAGCAATGGAGGTTAGAGAAGTAGAGTGAGGAAGGTGAAAGAGGTAGAAGGAGGTGAGAGTAATTGGAGGAAGTAAGAGGAGAAAAATAGAGGAAGGTTGGAGAAGAGAAGTGGAGAGAAGTGAGAGGAGAGTATGGAGAGGGAGGTGAGAAGTAGAGGGAGGTGAGAGGAGATAAGTAGAGGGAGGTGAGAGGAGATAAGTAGAGGGAGGTGAGAGGAGAGAAGTAGAGGGAGGTGAGAGGAGAGAAGTAGAGGGAGGTGAGAGGAGAAAAGTAGAGGGAGGTGAGAGGAGAAAAGTAGAGGGAGGTGAGAGGAGAAAAGTAGAGGGAGGTGAGAGGAGAAAAGTAGAGGGAGGTGAGAGGAGAGAAGTAAAGGGAGGTGAGAGGAGAGAAGTAGAGGGAGGTGAGAGGAGAGAAGAAAAGTAGGGGGAGGTGAGAGGAGAGAAGAAAATTAGGGGGAGGTGAGGGGAGAAAAGTAAGGGGCGGTGAGAAGAGAAAAGTAGGGGGAGGTGAGAGGAGAAAAGTAGGGGGCGGTGAGAGGAGAAAAGTAGAGGGAGGTGAGAGGAGAAAAGTAGAGGGAGGTGAGAGGAGAAAAGTAGGGGGCGGTGAGAGGAGAAAAGTAGAGGGAGGTGAGAGGAGAAAAGTAGGGGGCGGTGAGAGGAGAAAAGTAGGGGGCGGTGAGAGGAGAAAAGTAGGGGGCGGTGAGAGGAGAAAACTAGAGGGAGGTGAGAGGAGAAAAGTAGGGGGCGGTGAGAGGAGAAAAGTAGCGGGCGGTGAGAGGAGAAAAGTAGAGGGAGGTGAGAGGAGAAAAGTAGGGGGCGGTGAGAGGAGAAAAGTAGGGGGCGGTGAGAGGAGAAAACTAGAGGGAGGTGAGAGGAAAAAAGTAGGGGGCGGTGAGAGGAGAAAAGTAGAGGGAGGTGAGAGGAGAAAAGTAGAGGGAGGTGAGAGGAGAGAAGTAGAGGGACGTGAGAGTCGAGAAGTAGAGGGAGGTGAGAGCCGAGAAGTAGAGGGAGGTGAGAGCCGAGAAATAGAGGGAGGTGAGAGGAGATAAGTAGGGGGAGGTGAGAGGATAAAAGTAGGGGGAGGTGAGAGGATAAAAGTAGGGGGAGGTTAGAGGATAAAAGTAGAGGGAGGTGAGAGGAGAAAAGTAGAGGGAGGTGAGAGGAGAAAAGTAGAGGGAGGTGAGAGGAGAAAAGTAGAGGGAGGTGAGAGGAGAAAAGTAGAGGGAGGTGAGAGGAGAAAAGTAGAGGGAGGTGAGAGGAGAAAAGTAGAGGGAGGTGAGAGGAGAAAAGTAGAGGGAGGTGAGAGGAGAAAAGTAGAGGGAGGTGAGAGGAGAAAAGTAGAGGGAGGTGAGAGAGTGGGAAGAGACGAAAGCCAAAAATGAAAAAAATATAAGTCAATAAAATAAATCACACCAAATCTATTCTAAACATGAAAAATTGGAAGAATATTAATAAATATTCTCCAAATTTCTCATCAATTTAATGTCTAATATTGTTTATGGTTAAAATTTCACAAATATCAGAAGTATCTGATTTTTCGCAAAGGGTTTCCACCTCCTTTTTACACCATTTGCATAAAACTAAATTAGACTAAATGTAGTCCACATTACGACCCCTTATGCCTAGCAGCTATATTGCAAAATCCACAACAATCGGTCAATTAGTTTAGGAGTGAATCCTGTACGTACAAATATATAAACTTATAAACATACCTAACTTTATATAAATAGAGAAGAGATATTCAATGCAAATAATTTTTAAATCGAAGTTTGTGCGCATATTATGCCCCTTAAAATCCCTTTAAAATATTCCGAAGAAACTGAAATTTAGGGAATATTTATTAATCGATGACTAATACCTATTGTTGAACAATCACAAAAAATCAGAGTGCCTGAATTTTCACCTATGGGTTACACCTCATTTACCATAAAACTAAATTAAACTATTTATAGCCGACATTACAACCCCTTACGCCTTGCAGCTGTGTTCCAAAATTCATAATGATCGGTCAATTTGTTTAGGAGTATCTTGTACGTACAAACATATAAACATATAACCATACCTAACTTTATGTAAGTAAATATGTATATAAACAAGTTGCAGGATCAAAGATAAGATATAATTATACTAAAACTTATATCTAGAATCCTTATTCTTATTTTAGTCAAAATCCATTATATGATTTGGATTCTAGAAAATGTCTAAATTGAAAACTTAAGCTTAAGGGGTCGTAAGAAAATTTCAGGGGATCTTGCTTAATTGGTGTCTAATAAATTTCAATGCAAATCTGAAATATTTGAATTTTCACATAGGACGTTGTGTTCACATTATGCTCCTAAAAATCCTTTAAAATACTCTGAAGAAACTAAAATTTGGAGAATATTTATTAGTTGATGTCTAATATCTATTGCTAAAATTTCACACTAATCGGAGATGTCTGAATTTTTACGAAGGGCTTCTACCTCTCTTTTGCACCATTTGCTAAATATAGCCTATGTTTGGACCCCGTACGCCTAGTAGTTGTGTTCCATAATTCATAATGATCGGTTAATCAGTCTAGGAGCAAATCCTGTACATACACATATGAGAAAGGAAGGATGAGAGTAATCCGACATAATGGGAAATGAAAAAGGAAAAACCAAGAGATATTTTTTTATTTTTTTATTCATCAACGTTTCGTCTTTATTGTAAGACTTCCTCAGGATGATAATTTGAAGAAAATGTCATGCAAATACATCGAAATTTGGAGTTCCTGGACTCTCCTCCAGCGCGCACAGAAGCCACGGCTACTACTTTCCTTCATCTCTCCATCATATCAACTCTAAATTTTGATGTACTTGCATGACATTTTTCTTCAAATTATCACATACACATATATATTAACATATAAACACACCTAACTTTATATAGAATAGGAATATATATATATATATATATATATATATATATATATATATATAAAGGTTAATACAACAAAAGATATAAGAGGCAACTAATATCTTTAATTAGTGAACATCCGGATAAAACTGAAGTTCAATATACTGGATAGAGCATTAATAGCACTAGATAAAGTGAAAGAATAAAATAAGGTGCGAATCAAATTTTATTAGCATTCAATGTTCAAGCAAAGTACTTTAAAGTCCTTAACTCATGAGTTTTCAAAGAAAATCTTCTCCTCAGAGGACCATTACTGCAATGACATTACTGCAACGAAAAAGTTATCCAGGCGGGAAATTTGTTTGCTATTGATGCAGTATATGACAGTGAAAAGTGTATCCAAGATGTATGCAAATTAATAAAACGATAGAATAAACCAAATCATATTTTTCGTTTACCATTCACCACCTGGATTGTTTTTTAATCAACCTCTTTGATGTCTTTCTTAAAGCTGTTTTAAACTTTATGACTTGGATGAACTGTATAAGTTTAGCAAAAAAAGTATGTTTTGGGCCGATATATTTAATGTTTTATATACTTTTATGTATTTTCATGTAAATTTTAAAAATATATTTTCAAAGTTTAATTTTATTACCTGCAGTAATGTAATTGCAGTAATGGTCCTCTGAGGAGAAGATTTTCTTTGAAAACTCATGAGTTAAGGACTTTAAAGTATTTTGCTTGAACATTGAATGCTAATAAAATTTGATTCGCACCTTATTTTATTCTTTCATTTTATATTATGATATATATATATATATATATATATATATATGCATGCATATCACCATCACTCTTCATTTCAAGTGTTTTTATTCACAAATGCAAAAATCTATTGACAAAGTTGGAAATTACCATAACATGTCAATCATATTTTCTGTTGTTTTTTTACTTTCTGATTCTCTGAAGAGTCTTTGAATTTAAGCTTCCTTTTTTAAATTTCTGCTACCCTCTCGCCTTTAAGATTTTTCTTCGGCAAAGCTGATGCTGCCACCATCGATATTTTTTTTGTTTTGTACATCAAAGAAGAATCACAATTTCTGACATTTATTTTCGTGGCCATTTTGTTCATAACAATCTTTGTTGTTCGTCAGATTTTCTTTTCTTTCTTTTTTTATTTTTATTCTCCCTCCAAATTTGTTGGATGAAAAACAAAAGAAAGAATAAAAAAAAAAACTTATTTGTTCTGATTTCACTTGTTAACCATATTTCATTGTAGAAGGGGGAGGAGTATCTCTTCTCTCCCCTACAGTCCCTTTTCACAGAAGAGACGTTGCTAGTCTTTCTCTACTCTGTTATTTTGACGGTAGGTGCTCGACTGAGTTCCGATCTCTGGTTACCTCCTGTAAAATATTTACAATAAAACCTCATCTAGCTACAACCACTGTAAATAATTTTCCTTTCTTCCAAACTAAACGGAACTTCCATGAACAAAGTTTCTTTCTAAGAACTTTCCATCTCTGGAATACAATACTGCAGGGCTGCTTTCCAGCTGACTACAACATGGTAATTTTCAAGTCCAATGTTAACAAATTCTAGTCGAGCTGTCCACTTAAATAATGAAATTCTGACCAATCCACCCATCGTTTCAAATCCTCTCGTGATGTTGTTCATCGCCAACTGACAATCTCATTAACCCTTATCCTTGAGTGGCCTTTTAACTTGATAAGCAGTGGTTGATCAGTGAAAAAAGCATATAGTATGTATAGTGTATTATATGAAGTCTATATACTCGTGTTGCGTTTGGTCATTTTGTGTAGGGTTTGCAAAAAAGCACTCAATAATTTTTAAATAAGTTTTGTTTGTTTTACAGCATATCAACCAACTATAGGTTATTTACTGCCGAATAAAGTCGTCAAATGGAATCCTAAGGTAAGATAATTATTTGATATAGTATTTTGAAAAAAAAAATTAAAATTAAATATTTTTGAAGATTTCAACTTTTTTGATGAAGTCTAAAACTTTTGCCCGGTTGGTGTCTTTAAACGGGTCTTTGAGGTTTTTTGAGTTATAGTATTTCCTTCAGCTTTGTTGCACATCCTGACAGTCTTTTAATATATGTTTGACTGTATAAGATTCTTGAAATGATATACACATTGGAGACTCCTCTACTTTCCAAGAAATGTGAGCAATATGTGTATGTCTGGCTACTACAACCCCTTCTCTTCTTGCCTTTCTGTAGCCTTGGGATCACTCATCAATAGTTGGCCAGATCTTGTGTAATTTATTACTTTGGCATTCATCCCAAGATTCTTGCAATTATTTTGTGATTATCCTGTTTATAGAAGGTCGAAGATCAGTGTATGGAATCTTAATATTGGTAGATATCATGTTCAGCGGTTCTTTTGGTGCTCTATCTGTTTTTTTATTTCCACAAATACGTCGGTATCTAGAAGTATTTCATTTTACTCTGCTTCTTGTTATAGATGGAGGTGATCTTTTTAAAGATTTTTGTGATTAAGGGTTATCCATATTTTTGTTCTTCAGTGCTGTGAGCACCAATATGGAGTCTGAAAAGATGATCTATTATTTTTAGAGCCAAGGATATGGCTGCAGTTTCTGCATTGAAAATTGACGTTTTGTCAGGTAGTGTATACTACATTTTTGTCTTATTTAAGATAGCAGCACACCCGACTCTATCGGATTCTTTAGATCCATCTGTGTAGATGTACTTATAGTTGGGATGATGTTTTTTTTTAATGTTTTTCAAAATCATCCTGAAATATAATTGGGTTGGTTTTGTTCTTTGAAGTTATTTTCAAATCAAAGATACAAGACGGTTGTTTTAATTTCTATAATGGAAGTTAATTTTTCAATAGACTACTGCTACTTCTATTACTACTGCTACTAATACTAATACTACATCTACTACTACTTGTAATAATAATAATAATAATAATAATACTTTTATCTTTTTTCATATTCACACTTTAGTTGTCACCACAAATTTCGATAAATTCTGACGCATTTCTTTTCAAAAATGACTGGTTGTTTTAATTCCTATAATGGAAGTTAATTTTTCAATAGACTACTGCTATTCTACTACTTCTACTAATACTAATACTACTTCTAATACTACATCTCTACTACTACTACTTATAATAAAATGACTATAACATAATTGTTTTGAAGACCAATGTTATCAAATTCTGACCATTTCACCCATCGTTTCCAATCCTCTCATGGTGTTGTTCATCGCCAACTGATTATCTCATTAACTCTTATCCCCGAGTGGCCTTTGAGCTTGATAAGGGGTTATTCATTAGTAAAAAAAAAGAAAAGAAAAGACCAACAAGAAACTTTTTAGTCTTTTTGTATGTAGCTTTTCACGTGCTCTCACGAGTACTTATTCATTTCTTACCGATGGAATAAAGAACATTTCCAATTGATCTTTCAGTGTTTTTGCTTCCATTTGTCCTAGTTAACTACTGCATCTACGTGTGTAGGTATTTACAAGGTAAGTCTAATGCTTATATTCTAGAGTAAACATAGAGTATCTTTCTCGTGTGATAAGTACACATCAAGGAACTGACATTGCTTGATTTAAGCACATGTGATAAGTGGTCATGCCTAGCATGCGCCTGCTGCAAGGAAACAGTGGCCGCATGCAGGCGTGAACCTAGAACCGTTTGATTGCAAGGCGAGGGTTGTGATTATGCAAAATAGGCGCTGCTGCCAATCAAAAATGGCTAAATAAAAGAAGTGAGATTTTTGCTCGAAGATCAGTTTTGTTTTGGGTGCCATATTGTTCGCATGTGGTCGGTGAAGAGAAGGAGAAATACTGCCACTGCTAATACTAAGAATGAACGTATCTGTTGTCGATGATGAGAAGAAATGAGAACTACTACTGCTGTTGAAATTAAGAGCGAACGCCGTCACTGTTGTTGGTAAAAGGAAGGAAAAAATAATCCGGCACCCTGCATGAATACTGAGAGCTGGCGTTCTGTGTTCTTTCAACTCTAAATAATTTACATGACTGAAATAGGAATTAACCAAACACATCTTTCACAGGATAATCATTCTTTGAAACTGTTAGATGAAACGTTAAGATGAAGACGTGTCAGCCGGCTTCCAACCTCTTACTCCAGACAGTGTTACACTTCCATCATACAAAATGGCCAAAAAGCTTCAACCATTTTTTTCAGCGGCAATCATCATTGTCTGAAGGTTGATGGTTGTATTCTTTTTACAGAACGTGTGATTGTTCCATTAAAATTTCAAAATTGTGTAGTGAAAAAAATTCATTTTGAATATTAGGGCATTAGCCAGATGAAAGCTTTAGTACGTATCCATGTCTATTGGCCAAACAGGGTCAATAGACATGGATAAGTGCTGAGCCCAAACTGTTTAAAATGTCAGTTAGCTGCAAAAGCTCCAGAAAAAGCAACACTTTTTTCTTGTCCTATTCCGGATTCACCCTGGTCACGTCTTCACATTGACTTTGTCCTATTCCGGATTCACCCTGGTAACGTCTTCACATTGACTTTGTCCTATTCCGGATTCACCCTGGTCACGTCTTCACATTGACTTTGTCCTATTCCGGATTCACCCTGGTCACGTCTTCACATTGACTTTGTCCTATTCCGGATTCACCCTGGTCACATCTTCACATTGACTTTGTCCTATTCCGGATTCACCCTGGTCACGTCTTCACATTGACTTTGTCCTATTCCAGATTCACCCTGGTCACGTCTTCACATTGACTTTGTAGCAAAACTTTCACCCATTGATGGAAAATGTTTTCTACTACTAATAAATGCTTACAGTAAATGGCCTTTAAATTTTCCAATCATTTTGGAGGAAACTTGTGGACTGATCTGTATTCACCCATATTAACAGAATGGATTCGTCAGGTCACTATGAAGTCGACACCTTTTCCCTTACCAAGGAGAACTGCTTAACAAACTGCTAAGCACGTCTGCCTAGAGCCGGTAATGGCGACCAACTTATTGTAATTAAGTATTCTTAATACAATTCTTATCCATTTCAATTCCTGTCTTGGGTTTCTTATTTACTTATTGTTTCTTACGATATAACAAAACTATTTCAAAATTACAACACATTTTCACCTGCTTTGGAGTCTTGGAGATCATAGTCTCTGACAATAATACTGCTTTTGCTTCATTAAACTTTTCAGATTTCTGAAAACAGAATAATATCAACCACATACGGACGCCACCATTTCATCCTCAATCTAATGGACTGGTTGAGCCTTTTGTGGATACATCTAAGAGTGTACTTTAAAAACTCAAAGAGAAGGGAAGTACTCCAGAAATCCTAGAGATATTCCTTGGAAGTTATAGAGCTACACAAAACCCAAATGGTAGTTCACCGACTGAAGCTCTATTGAACCGGAAAGTACATTTACCAATGGACGCCATTCGTCCAGCTGCACAAAATTCTCACAAGAGAAACATATAAATGGAACAGTAGTTCAACCGGCGTCATAGTGCAGAAAGTCACGCTTTCAATCCGGGACAAAAAGTCTTAGCAAAAAACTATCGCAATGCCAAACAGAAGTGGACACAAGGTTACATCTTGCGCTAAAGTAGATAAAGTCATTTATGACGTCAATGTGCAGTTTTCTGTTTAGGTTCAACATGCAAATAAGTTGCGACCTTTGTATCTCACAGAAACCAACATGCAGGGCATGCAGGATGATACTTTTCCACTGGAGATACTGTTAGATACATTTGATTTGCCCCAACAACACTCTCCAATCATACAAAAGAAACAACCCATGACTCAACTGTTACCAAGCAGATCAGTTCGCATCCAAAATTCGTGCAAATCGTGCAAATCCAATGCAGGTCAGGACACGACAACAAACACAAATAGTAAACAGCTCAAAAGGGGAGGTGTTAGATAAAACAGGTTTTCATCTAGAAAAACATATTAAAAGGGAAGTAACTCTTTGTCTTGAGTTATCTCCCTTGCCTCAAAGAGATTTTTAAAAAACTTAGTTCACCCCAAACAATGTAAGTTGCCACTGTAGACGTAAGGGGATACTGAGAATTAGGGTGAAAGTTTTCAGGGTCATCCTAAGTTGGGAGCTGTGCATCGAGTTGCGTGTTCACATTAGTTTTAAATTTCTGCATGTCGGTACAGTCAGAGAAACAGGGAGCAGGGAGGGAGTTCCAAAGGCTGGAAGCTCGAGGAAAGAAGCTATTGGATAAGAAGGCTCTACGGCATCTGCGGTCCTCCACAGTGAATGAATGGGATTTAGCTGATTGTTGGGTCGGTCGAGTGTATTTACGTGAGGGGCCACCAGAGCAGCAAGTTCATCGGAGCACATTCCATTGAAGTACTTGTAAAACAGGCACAAGGATGCAAGGATATCTATGTATCTCATAAAGAAATCAAGTGTTAGGAAGGGGCTAACACTTGATTTCTGAGAGATAACTGAACTAAAAGTAATATTAGCTTTCTGTGATCATTGCGATTTTTTCGTCACATGCTTCCGTTTACAGCGTCTCTTTTTTATTTTGCTATGAGCACTGCGGAACAAACGATGAACACAAAGCAATGAATCACAAGAACATCACCATACTGAAACAACCACTCTATTCATTTAACTTGCTCCATGTGACTATTCTTTTCCCTAAGGGGCCACAGAAAATGGTCATGACGGGTCAAAGGGAGCATGGAAAGACCGAGAAAGGGGGAGGTATCAACCAGACCTCCACTGGAATGGCATGGAGTGCTGAGGAGGCTTATTGCCACTCAGGTTCTACAGAAAACCAACGGCCAGTATCAGAGGAAGAGAGAGAATGTGAGAGAGAGAGAGAATGAGAGAGAGGGAGGGGAGAATGAGTAACAGAAGTGAGGGAGGTGGAGACAGTAAAAAATAAGAGCAGGCTGGGGGGGGGGCGAGGGTCACACAACATACAGTGAGAGAGGGGGAGAGTAATAGACAGAAATTTAATAAGAGATTGGTGATTTGGTAAATTGCAATTTAATTCAACCAATTAAAGTGGATTTTTTAAAAACATAACTCAATACCCAAACCAAGGATAAGGGATGGCTTTCCATGTGGTAAGGACATTTCCAAAGAAGACTCTAAATTGTCCTATATGTGTTTCCGTGCACCACCGCATTTATCTTTGCCCACTATCGTCCGCACGATGACAGAGTTACTATTTTTGAGAGTATCTCTGATAAAATTGATCATTTGTTGTCTGTTAACCCTGCTGCCAGCATTTATGTCTGTGGTGACTTTAATGATCACAATGTGTAATGGCTAGTCAAGACCGATGATGTTGGGAAGTATCGTCATGATTTTTCCCTTGTTTGTGATTGTTAACTTCCTTGTTTGTGATTGTTAACTTCCTTGTTTGTGATTGGTGACTCCCTTGTTTGTGATTGTTAACTTCCTTGTTTGTGATTGTTAACTTCCTTGTTTGTGATTGTTAACTTCCTTGTTTGTGATTGTTAACTTCCTTGTTTGTGATTGTAAACTTCCTTGTTTGTGATTGTTAACTTATTTGTTTGTGATTGGTGACTCCCTTGTTTGTGATTGTTAACTTCCTTGTTTGTGATTGGTGACTTCCTTGTTTGTGATTGTTAACTTCCTTGTTTGTGATTGTTAACTTCCTTGTTTGTGATTGTTAACTTCCTTGTTTGTGATTGGTGACTCCCTTGTTTGTGATTGGTGACAAACCTACTTGAGTACCTGATCGTGACACCATTTTGAAAGTCTTCTTGCTCTTTTCATGACAACTTGTCCTGAACAACACTCATCTACTGTTCTGTTCCCTCTGGGATCTTCTGATCACTCAGTTGTCTCAATTAAGACGAAATCGAAGTGCAATAAGACCTCACAGAGTGTATCGATGCCTTTTGGCCAAGATCAAAGTGTAGTATCTGTTCTGATGGATACTACACCCTATAAACTGGTATTGTCTTGGCCTTCGGGGCTTGATTTATGCCGCTCTATGGGTCTGTCCTGTGCAGTTCTAGGAAGTCCACCCTCCCAGGCTTTGCCTCCCCTCTTTAGGGAGGGGTAAGTTTATTACTTACTGCCTGAGGCGGCCCTACCGGGGGATGCCCAGGCAATTTTTAATGGCCAGAGTGCTCACCTTCTCAGGCGCTAGCTTTTCAAATCCCACTTTACCGACCATGTGTCACATCTTACCTTGTGGGAGGAAGATAAATAAATAACTTGATACTCGATTGCTGACTAGGACAGCCTCAGAACGTTCATATCAGAAATTGCTCTGCACTATTTTTAAAAACAATGTGTCCAGTATCACATGCAATATAACTGGTTGGTTAATCGTTGTTATTGAGAGCTTCATACCTTCCAAAAAATTCTAACAGAAACCAAACAGCCAGTCCTGGTACACCCCTGTGGCGCTGCCATTACTCACAGAAATTATTATTTCAATTCCTTTCATATAAATAGATGCTTTGAAACCTAAGCCGCCTTCAATTCTGCTAGCAACCACTACAAAGGGGTTATAAAGGACGCAAAAGAGTTTGATGAATAACAAACAGGGTCCTAAACAGATGTATGACCTCGATTTCTACCATCATCAATAGATTAGAGGTGATTTCCTCAGCATCTGATAAAGCCAAACCTTTTGCAAAAAACTGCATCAAATTCCACCCTTTGCGATCAGGGTCACCTACTGCCTGAATTTCTCTCTAGGACAGTAAACACTCTAAGCAACTTCCACATATCTGTCCGGCATGTTGCCAAACTTATCAAGAACCTAGATGTCAGCAAGGCAACTGACCCTGACAACATTCGAATCATAGTGCTTAAGAAGCTGTAACCTTAAATAACTCCTATTCTTACTAAGCTGTTCAAGTTCAATCTACTCAATGACAAGCAATATGGATTTCGTCCTGCAAGATCAACTGCTGATGTGCTGACTAATATCACACAAGATCAGTGAATCAATTAACGGAGCAATAGCTCTTGACATATCAAAGGTTTTTGATAGGGTTTGGCACAGAGATTTGCTTCACAAGCTAGCTAGCTATGGAATATCTGGAAATGTGTTTTAAACTATCAAATTCTTTCTCTCAGATATGTTTATAAAAGTAATTGTTGATGGGCAGAAGTCTGAGGCACATAGTATCAATGCCGGCGTGCCTCAGGGATCTATTCTGGGCCCAAACCTCTTCCTGATCTTCATCAATGATCTCCCAAATCACATTTTTAGTTCATTCGTTGATATTTATGCAGATAACACAACAATCTATGACAATTCTTCAAAGTAAATTAATGATTAAAATCTTTGTGTGTTCCCTGTCTTCTGACCTGAAGCACGTAGTTCAATTGGGAAAGAGATGGCTTGTTACTTTCAATACATCTAAAACCAAGATTCTCTCCTTTCACCACTAACGCTTTGATCCCCACTTTGCCCGAATCGAAATGAATGACTTTCTCCTTGAAGAAGCCCCATGCTTTGATAAGTTTCTGGGACTGACCTTCACTCCAGACCGCAAATGGAAGACTTATATCAAATCTGTTGCTAAGGTCACTGGAAAAATGGTTGGACCATCTTACTGCTCCAGAAAGTATCTCACTTCTGATGCAATCCTCTACTTGTATAAGAGTCAAATACGTCCTAAGGTGGGGAGGTACTGCATATTTGGAGAGGTATCGCTCAGAGCGGCCTTTCCTGCCATGACAGAGTACAAAATCAACTTTAAAACCTAGTAGAAGGATGTCTTCTTCTCTTCCCTACAATCTCTTTCTCACAGATAAGACGTTGCTAGCCTTTCTCTACTCGATCGTTATTTTCATGGTAGATGCTTGACGATATATATATATATATATATATATGTATATTTTCTTTTTTCCTTTTTTTTCCTTTTTTTGTGTATAAATTTTTCAAAGTTAAATGTTGCCGATAATATTTACAATTACATTATCGGTTTTTTTTTATCCTCCGATGAAAAGAGTTTGTATTTGAAAATCCGTGGATTAAGGATATGAAACTCTTTGCTTTGAACTTCTGATGTACTGATAAATATTGTATCTTTACAATTTTTTATTCTCATCTTTCATCTCTAGAATTGATTGCTCTATTCAATATATTGAGCTTTATATTATCACGATAGATTATTATTAAACGATACATCGCTTATCTTTAATTTAATTAAATATTCTGATATATATATATATAAATAATTTATATATAAATAAGAGAGAGAAATGAATCGACTGAACACACAAAAATAATCACTTAGATACACAAACTAACAGAACATTATGTATAAATACACTCATTTAGTAAAATAAATAAAAATAAAAATAATGAACTTATTTAAAAACAAAAAAATATAAATGACAGCCGAACTGAAATGTCTTTGAAAATTCGGGACAAAATTAAAGAAAGAAAATCCAGGAAAAAGGATTATTTTCGAGTTTCTGTTTATTAAATTTGATTACATTTGATATTATGCAGAAATGAGAACCGAAAAGCCAGGAGAGAGAGAAAGATAAAGAGAAAAAAGATAGATAGATAGATAGAGAGAGAGAGAGAGAGAGAGAGAGAGAGAGAGAGAGAGAGAGAGAGAGAGAATGAAAGGGAGAAAGAGGGAAATAGGGAGAGCAAGAATGAGTGAATGAGTGAGTGAGAGAGAGCAAAGTGTGAGAGAGAGAGAGATAAGGTTGAGAGTAAGAGTGAGATAGAAAGAGAAAGGAGAAAGAGAGAGAGAGAGAAAAGAAAGAGGGAAAGAGAGAGAGAGAGAGAGAGTGAAAACGAAAGAGAGAGAGAGAGAGAGGGAGGGAAATAAAGAGAGCAAGAATGAGAGAGAGAGAGAGAGAGATTTATCCATTTTAAAGACAAACCATGTCTTTGTATTTATTTCATTTTTAAGTCCGACTCCTTAAGATTGTAAGATTCTACATCCGCCGAGCAAATACGCCAGACAGTGGGTTACATGTGTACCGTGTATCATATAGAACTTAAATCATTTTCCTTTTTTTCAATTAGTGTTCACTGTTCAATATATCTTAGCTGAGGTCATATTGATATTCCAGAATCAATGGACTAATAGCTTCAATTTCATGTTTCAGATCGACTCAACTTATTCAATTTTTGTCTATCAATGTCGCAGGAAGCGAGATACAAGTCTTAACGTATGCAAAAGACTTTTCAGTCTGTGGTTACCAATAATTGTTCTTCGAATCTTCACGGTCTTTAAAGCCACCGGATCCTGGACATGGAACACGGAATGTAATATTGAGATTGGAAATGTATGAGAGAGTTTAAAACATGAAATAAAATTTCAGACAAAATGATATGTTTTGTAAATAGAATAGTTGATAAGCATGGCAACAGACTAGTAAAAATAAGGGCACAAACACATCACTAAACCAAGATATTTCGGTCGATTCAGACGACCTTAATAATCATGTGGTGTGTAAGAGCACAAACACCTCATTAAAGCAGAACCAAGATATTTCGGTCGATTCAGACGACCTTAATCATCATGTGGTGTGTAAGAGCACAAACACCTCATTAAAGCAGAACCAATGTATTCCGGTCGATTCAGACGACCTTAATCATCATGTGGTGTGTAAGAGCACAAACACCTCATTAAAGCAGAACCAAGATATTTCGGTCGATTCAGACGACCTTAATCATCATGTGGTGTGTAAGAGCACAAACACCTCATTAAAGCAGAACCAAGATATTTCGGTCGATTCAGACGACCTTAATCATCATGTGGTGCGTAAGAGCACAAACACCTCATTAAAGCAGAACTAAGATATTTCGGTCGATTCAGACGACCTTAATCATCATGTGGTGTGTAAGAGCACAAACACCTCATTAAAGCAGAACCAAGATATTTCGGTCGATTCAGACGACCTTAATCATCATGTGGTGCGTAAGAGCACAAACACCTCATTAAAGCAGAACTAAGATATTTCGGTTGATTCAGACGACCTTAATCATCATGTGGTGTGTAAGAGCACAAACACCTCATTAAAGCAGAACTAAGATATTTCGGTCGATTCAGACGACCTTAATCATCATGTGGTGTGTAAGAGCACAAACACCTCATTAAAGCAGAACCAATGTATTCCGGTCGATTCAGACGACCTTAATCATTTGGTCTAGATGGTCTAAAACAAATGATTGAGGTCGTCTGAATTGACCGAAATATCTAGGTTCTCCTTTAGTAATGTGTTTGTGACTTTAGTTTTACTAATCTGTAACATGCTTATACGCTAGTCTAAATACTAAACATTCCGTTGGAAGATAACCAAAGAAGAGTGACAAACCTGATACAGAGAGTAAAAGATAATTACAGGGAGAAATTGGAAATATTAGGATTAACTACTTTACGAGCGAGAAGGATGAAAAGTGATTTAATTGAAACTGTCAAAATAATTAATGGCATGTCAAAATAATTAATGGCATTACTAACGATTGTGGGCATTTAAAAACATATTTTTCGCCGTATTCTTGAAAGTTTAGACAAGACAGATTTCAAAAACTAAATCTATTAAACAATTGAATGTTTTTGTTAATAGTGTAATATAATTTTGGAAAAGTTGCCAGAGCTGATTACGAACAGCAACAGTAGAACATTTTAAGATGGAATTAAATGAATCTAGGAATAGTGGTAAAAATTATCGGGGGCAGTTTTGGGAACTATCGGATGAAATATTCAACAGAATTAAATCTGTATATCGTCAAAAACAAAAACAAAATAAACAAAACAAGAAAAACAAACTACAACATTGTTAAGTGGTCAAGTGGGGAGAGAAAAATTAATGTTCTTCACTGCTTTATTAACTCAACTTTGAGAAGTAAAGAAGAACCTTAATTGAACATTTGGATATCTATGTATCGCATGAAAAAAATCAAGTATTAGCCCCTTCCTTGATTTCTGAGAGCTATCTGAACTAAAATATTAGCTTTCTGTGATCATTGCGATTTTTTTGTCACATGCTTCCGTTTACAGCGTCTCGTTTTCATTTTGCTATGAGAACTGCGAAACAAACGAACACGAAGCAATGAATGAAAAGCACATCACCATAGTGAAACGACCGCTCTATTCATCTATCTTGCTCCATGTGACTATTATTTTCCCTAAACTCAAGGGGATCATGAAAACGACCCGTTATGAAGGTGCAGTGGCTATCGATTTGGCCACAGAAAATTGTCATGAAGGGTCAAGGGGGACGGGGAAAGACCGAGGAAAAAGAGTACTATATTGATATCTTATTAATAGTTTGAATGCTCTGTGCAATGTTACGGGTTGAATTGAGGAATCAAGTAAAAAAGGGAGATGCCCAAAGAACCATAGCAAAGAAATAATAATAATGATGATGATGAAGATGAAGGGTCAAAGAGGATGAAATAACCGAGGAGGGAGAGCACTAACCAGACCTCCACTGGAAAGGGTGCGGAGAGTACTGGGACCTTGTGGAGGCTTATTATCATCAAATTAGTCAGGGTTGCTAACCTGAAAAATTACACTGAGAAATATCAGTTTCATTACCTTTTGAACATTCAGAATTTTAGAAATCTTTCTTTTCGTCAACATTTTTTTAAAAAAAGTATTACACATTGGAAGCCGAGAAAAAAAATAGCCAAACAAAGGTGCTATATATATATATATACACACACACACACACACACACACACACATATGTGTGTGAATTTTTTTTCCTCTCTAACCCAGGTGCAAGACCTTAATTAATGCCAGGTAAAATATAGAGAGAGCAGGTATAAGGCTTGAATACAGATTCCACTGGGATGCAAGTCTGATGTTCTTCAAGGCGAACGTGTTAAGTGGCAATCGTTTATTGAAGTGTTGCACCTGAATTTGAATGCTGGGAATGTTTACCTTTTTTGTTTCTATCACAGGTAGTCGAAGAAAAAGAAAAAAAGAGATACAATCTAGAAGAGACCTACAGATGTTACATATCACTCAGCATTAATATTATTCTAAAATTAAGTGTAGAATGATTTGCGCAATGCTTGAGGCTCCTTAGGTATGATACTTAATTTTTTGTTTTTTTTACTAATGAGTAACCACTTATCAAGGCTAAAAGCCACTCGAGAATAAAGGTTAATCCCCTCCCTGCGCATCTTTGAAGCATATGGTCATACGACAGTTTCCCACTTTTTCCGCAGTCCTTTGCATTATTACTGTACTCTGCAAGATCTTTCAAGCTGTACTGGTTGGGATGTAGAGGGTAGACAATGCACTGCTGCAGGGTAGGGTCCTTCGCTACACATTCGCAGATGGTTGCGTCGGTTTTGTAGCCCCATCTACTCATAGCAACTTTTGACCGCCTCATCCGCATTCTCAGACGGTGGTTGAATATCCTCCACTGGACCCAGAGTGTTTCTGAACCAGGAGGAAGGACTTCAGAAGGGGGAATTCTCATGTCAATAGGAGGGGGGGGCATTCTTTAGACCTCTGGTCCACAGCTGTAGTCTGGTCTCTTTCATGAGACGTTGTAAGAGGCTCGCCATGGCTGAGGAAGCTCCTCCTTAATTTCAGTCCTTGGGCTGTTGGTTCACGTCCATGTAGGAGATGACGTTCATCACTGATTGCCTTTGTGATTTCTACTTCTGTCTCACATCTGCAGAGGCGATGCCAGCAAACTGATGCAGGTTGTTCATGTTGATAACTTCAGGCAACCCGTGATCAAACGGAAGGTGTGGTTCAACGCTGGATTTAATTTATTGGCCTGGGTTGATCTCTCCCAAATAACACTTCCATGCTCTGCATAAAAAGTATAATTTAATGGTAATGGTAATATTTCTCTTGAAATAATAAATAGATGTTAATAATATTAATTAAAAAATTGTCTCTTTCTTTTTACCCCCTCTTCAAAAAATTGCCATTGTCAGCTAAATATTTCTTAAATACATGTAACGAATATGTCTCTTCTTTATTTAAAATTGTTAAAATTTAAATCTTTAATACAATAAATATTATCGTAAAAATAATTGTAATTCTTGTTTATTTAAAATTGTTAAAATTTAAATATTATCGTAAAAATAATTGTAATCTTTATTCATTTTAAATTGTTAAAATTTAAATCTTATACACAATAAATACTATTGTAAAATAATTGTAATCTTTATTTATTAAAACTTTTTACAATTTAAATCTTTAATATAATAAATATCATCGTAAAAATAAATGTAATCTTTATTTATTTTAAATTGTTACAATTTAAATATTATTGTAAAAATAATTGTAATCTTTATTTATTTAAAATTGTAACAATTTAAATATTATTGTAAAAATAATTGTAATCTTTATTTATTTAAAATTGTAACAATTTAAATATTATTGTAAAAATAATTGTAACTTTTATTTGTTTTAAATTGTTACAATTTAAATATTATTGTAAAAATAATTGTAATCTTTATTTATTTTAAATTGTTACAATTTAAATATTATTGTAAAAATAATTGTAATCTTTATTTATTTTAAATTGTTACAATTTAAATATTATTGTAAAAATAATTGTAATCTTTATTTATTTAAAATTGTTACAATTTAAATATTATTGTAAAAATAATTGTAATCTTTATTTAAAATTGTTACAATTTAAATATTATCGTAAAAATAATTGTAATCTTTATTTATTTTAAATTGTTACAATTTAAATATTATCGTAAAAATAATTGTAATCTTTATTTATTTTAAATTGTTACAATTTAAATATTATCGTAAAAATAATTGTAATCTTTATTTATTTTAAATTGTTACAATTTAAATATTATTGTAAAAATAATTGTAATCTTTATTTAAAATTGTTACAATTTAAATATTATCGTAAAAATAATTGTAATCTTTATTTATTTTCAATTGTTACAATTTAAATATTATTGTAAAAATAATTGTAATCTTTATTTAAAATTGTTACAATTTAAATATTATCGTAAAAATAATTGTAATCTTTATTTATTTAAAATTGTTACAATTTAAATGTTTAATACAATAAATATTATTGTAAAAATAATTGTAATCTTTATTTATTTAAAATTGTTACAATTCTAATATTATCGTAAAAATATTTGTAATCCAAATCTTTTTTTAAAATAAATGAAACGATTATTTTAATGCTTTAATTTATTTATTGTAACAATTCAAATCTTATTTAGGCAATAATTTCTTTTTTTACCATAAACATAATTGTCAGCTAAATAATCTTAAAAAAAAAAAAAAAAGAATGTCATTTTTAAAAATTTAGAAAGCAAAGAGTATTTTTTAAAAGTTATTATGTCAATTGGATGACAAACTTCGATTTTGGAACAATTTATTTTTTGATTTGGTATTTTTTACATGAGCGGCACCAGTTCATTTTCAATTACTTTTATTTTTGACTTGCAATTCATTTTAGTGATTGGACGATCTCAATTTTAAAAATGGGTGTGGCAGGTGATAATATACATACCATTGTGAATAATGGTAAAGAATTCCATAGTAAGCGTTAATAGACGGGAAGACTCTGAAGATTTCTACAGAGTCTGGTGATTCTTTTCCTTAATGTTATTAGTAAACTTCAAAGAGTGCCATTCTTCACGCAAATATGCTAACATCAGCAATTCTTTCACAATCAATATCAGTTCTGCGATCAGAGGTCGAATAATTAAATATTCTATATTTTATTAATGAATTAACAGAATAAACAGTAAAAAAACGGTAAATACGAATGACTTTTTCTGATGTTTTACATTCTTTGTTTTTTCTTCCATAGTTCTCAGTCAGTCAAAATAGAAGAATACTCGTTTAACTTGATGCAAAAATGTGTCATTAGTTACAGTTCAGATGGCACATTCCGAGCTACAATCATCACGATAATCTAACAGAACTGATTCTTTTACAATTCGTCTTTTGCGTGAAATAACTGACAATATGTGTGAATTATGTGTGAGGCATATTCTATTTTCCAATAGACATATGCAGCTGTGAAAACTGCAACTTAAAAAAAGAGTTAATCTAAATACAAGGGTAAAATGTATACAGGCGGTGCGCAAACCAACATACCGAGAAAACGAAGCTGTTAAACCTGACATAGTGATATGGGACAAGAGGGAGAGAGTAGCAACCCTTCTTTGAGTCAGTATCCCTAGTGTTGTTGGCTGAAACAGAGTTGAGAGGGAGAAGATAAGAAAATACCCAGGTCTTATGTACGACATGAAAAGAAACTGGAATCTTAGGAAGATCTCCATCATTTAAGTAATCATAGGAGTTACCAGGCTCATGAAAAATAATTTTAAAAACTGCCTGGCGAATATACCCGGTGAACCAAGTGCAAGAAAGATATAGACAATTACCAAGGCTGTAGCAAAGAAGGTGGGCTCCCTCTACCGTGCTAGTAAACTCCTCACATCTGACATTATTCTATATCTCTACAAAGCCACCATCCACCATGCAAGGAGTATTGTTGCCACATATGGGCTGGTGCATCATCTACTAGTCTCTCCCCCTTAGACAAGGTTCAAAAAAGAGTCGCCAACTTAATAGGTCCCTCACTATACACCAAGCTCCATCCCCTGCTCCGATGAACTGGCTACTCTGGTGTCCCCTCAATGTAAATTCACTCGACTAACCCGACAATCATCTAAATCCCATCCATTCACTGTGGAGGTCCCCAGATGCCAGAGAGTCTTCTACTCCAATAGCTTCTTTCCTCGTGCTACCGGCCTCTGGAACTCCCTCCCTGCTCCCTCTTTCCCTGGCTGTACCGACATGCAGAGGTTTAAAACTAATGTAAACAGACATCTCGCTACACAGCTCCCAACTTAGGATGACACCCAAAACCTACACCCTAATTCTCAATAATCCCTTATGACTACAGTGGCGGCATGCCTTGTTTGGGGTGAAATATGTAAAAAAAAAGGGGGGGGACGGTTAGAATCCTAAAAAGATCTCTTGGTTGGAGTCTCTGAAATAGCGGGTGAATGTTTGACATCCGGTAGAATTCTCCATCCCCAGCGAAAACTAAAAGAAAATTGAAAAAAAAAAAAAAAAAAAAAAGAAGATAGATTTAAATATGACAGCAGCACCAGATAAATTTGCCACAAGAAATGTTTTCTCAAGACCAATCAAAAAGTGACTGCCAAAATATACAAGTGAAAATTAAAGAAAGCAAAGTTATTTTTTGTTTGAAAAGTGTAAATTACTTTTTCATCTATGAGAGCTGAGTCACATTAAAAATGAGAATCTTAGTATTCTTCTGATACAAAAATTTTAAATATAAACCGTTACTAAATATTTGTAGAAAGTTTCAGCTTTTTTTTCTTCAACATAG
>OY744532.1:99936205-99946205 GCA_963556195.1 Sepiola atlantica | reverse complement strand
TAAATCTTAACATTTAGAGAGTGCATTATATATATATATATATATATATATATATATATATATATATATATATATAAATAGTGTTAGAAACTAACTAATATAATAACTGTAAAAAATAAATTGACTTACATGAGTGATTTTCCACTGGAAGACTTGAGACTATAAGTTTTTATTTTTATTTTTATTTTTTATATATATATATATATATATATATATATTTTTTTTTTTTTTAATTTTTTTTTTATATAGTTTTAATGGTTGAGAAACTTCCGAGACTATATATATATATATATATATATATATATATATATATATATATATATATATATATATATATTGTGGGTGTGTGCATTTAGGCAGTATATTCTCATTTAGACAAACATTATTAAACAATAAAAAGTGTTTTGCTTGATAAGACTTCTTTTTTTTTTCAATTTTCTTAAGAGTCAGTTTAGTATTTTGGTCAAATTGGTGTAAGTTCCGTGGGTTTCTTACAAGATGGAACAAGAAACCCACGAAACTTACACCAATTTCACCGCAATACTAAAGGGACTGCTCGGAAAATTGAAAAAAATATATATATATCAAGCAAAAATATTCCGTAATTATGTTTGCCTATATATATATATATATATATATATATATATATATATATATATATATATATATATATATAATTATTAATGACAATATATGTATTAGCATATACTATCAGTGGCCTTTTACTTTGCAGTCTCCTTAAAAGATTCAGCTCGATGATTGTCAATTAGCGACAACAGAGCAAATATAAGTCAGGTTCATATTATATTCCTATAACCATGTTTTTATTTTATTATTTTTATTTTTATTTTTTCACATTTCCAAAAAAACATAACATTTTTGTGAGATATATTTTTTACGGTCCGTTTCATTTGTCTTGTGCCAAACAACATTTTTATGTTAATATCGTCTCTGCAACATTACAAAATCATTAGAAATATTCACAAAGAGTAAAAAGTTCTTGGATTAAAGTGTCTTGAAAAAACCTACACTATACAGTGGTTCAAATTTGGGTGAAACCAAACAAAAAACAAAGAAAAGAGCAAACGCACATGCGGGGGAACCCACTAATATGCCATTTTGAAATTTTTTTCAAGACACTTTAATCCAAGAACTTTTACTCTTTGTGAATTTTTCTGATGATTTTGTAATGTTGTTTCATCAATTTGTTCAAGCCATTTATGGTGGCTTTTCGTTATGGTTCCAAGCGCTCCAATTACAACGGGGATCACCTTTACTTCTTTACATTTCCATATTCTAACTAATTCCCATTTTAGCTCTTGATATTTATTTATTTTTTCGTGTTCTTTCTCCTGCACTCTGGTATCGAAGGGGCAGACTATATCAATGATTAAACAAGTTCTCTTGTTTTTGTTCAGAAAGACTAAGTCAGGTTTAGAATGCTCAAGAACCTTGTCAGTTTGTATGCGCATGTCCCAAAGAAGTTTGACATTGTCATTCTCTTGTACCACTTCTAGCTTATGCTCATACCACTTTTCATTGTGGTCCAATTCGTAAAGTTTGCATATATTCCAGTGTAGTACCTGAGCGACTTTGTCGTGTCTCCATTTTTTATACTGATGTTGTGCCAGTATTGGGCACTCAGCTACAATATGCGCCAAGGTTTCTTCCCTTTCATTACATAGTCGGCATATCGGTGATTCTGCAGTTTTGTCAATGTAATGTTTGATAGACCTAGTGTGAGTGGCTTGTTCCTGGGCTGCCATTAAGGTGCTCTCGGTAGATCTTTTGAGATCACCCCTGACTAACCAATTCCAGCTGTCATTATCTCTAAATGCAGTATTCTTAAAGAATACGCTGTGTAATTTCTTTTTAAATAATTTTAATTCTCTTTCTTATAACCTTTGATTCTTTTTCACCCCAGTTCTTAGGATTTCCTCTCTTTTCACTTCACGAAGAAGAATCTCATTACTTTCCGAAATATATTTATAGAGACAAACTTCTATATTCACAACATCTTCAAGACTAAGTAGGCCTCGACCACCTTCCTTTCTAGGTTGATACAATCGGTCTGTATCTCCTTTCTTTGCAATTATTATTATTATTATTATTATTATTATTATTATTATTATTATTATTATACTAAAGCTGACTTAATCAAGGTTTGTTTCTCAAAGGCGTTTTTCCTGTATATTTTAATGACACAAAATGCATGGGAAAATATTCCTCAGTTTTGGGATTGAGTTATGTTTAAAATAAACTTTCATTTTAATTGTTCTAATTAGCCGTAATTTGTAATTAACTGAACAAGTCACCCACCTCTTACTAAGCTTCTAGCTATCACTCTCACCCTCTCTCACTGTATGTTGTTTGACCTCCCGCTCTTATTCTATAAGATATCTACCACTCACGCTTATGTCACTCTTTCTCTTTCTCTCCCCTCTGTTTATTAATAGTCGAAGGCCATACAGAAAGGAAAGAATAAAAAGATTGGAATAGTTCATTAAAAAAGAAAAGTGTAATATCACGAGCGGTAGTAATACTATTTCGGTGTAGACGAAAGAAGGAGAGAGACAGTGTGTGTGTATGAGAGAGAGAGAGAGAGAAGGAGAGAGAGAGAGAGAGAGAAGGAGAGAGAGAGAGAGAGAGGAGGGTTTAGCAATATATATTAATCACACAAAATATGTGTTCAAATATTTGGCAGAGTTATAGTCTGAAAAACATCCTTTTAAATTTTCTTATGAGCCGTAATTTTAAAATAGCTCATCACATGACTCATTGCTTACAAATATTCTATCACTTTCATCCTCTCTCACTGGACGCTGAACCCTCACTTTTATTCTATACGTCGTCGATTACTCTCGCTTCCATCTCTCTATTAATCCTTTCCTTCCCTCTCTCTGTTTATTTACAGTCAAAGGTAATAAAGAAAGGAAAGACTAAAAAAGTTGAATAGAGCATTATAAACGAAAGGAAATATCAACACAGTCAGTGATACTATTTAACCCATAGTTAAAGAGCGAGAAAGATAGTAAGCAGAAATAGGCTAATTTTTTCTTTTTTCTATACCTTTTTTATATTTAACTGGCTTTCAAACTCACTTTTTTCATGATTCAAACAATTTAAGCCGAACCCAATGTGTGACCCAGTGGGTCACATTTTTTCTAGTTTTATCATAGTTGAATAATTCTCTGATGATTAAAAAGGAATAACAAAAATGGTTTGCTTACATAATATAGTCTCATAGTGGGGTCCCTGTATCATACATTGAGATGGTGGGGGGTCGCTATTTACTTGCCTCCCACGCTGGCAGAGTTAGAGACAAGGTTGGTTTTTCCTGTGAGGAAAATCAAGATTCCCCAAAAATGAGCACTCTGGATTGAGATAAAGATATAAATTGCCTTAGTCTAGAAAGATTTCTACTTCACTAACCGAAGACAAAACAGATAACATGTAGTATCAGAACAGATACTACATTTTGTTCCCAGCCAAAAGTGGTGGGATCGTTAGTCTGTTTTTTTTTGTAAGGTGCACATTAAAATTGTAAATGTGCACCCTATTCTGCAAGCGAATATGATAACTTTTTACTTGCATTCTATTTCCGGTCGATTTTTTCAAAAAAATAAAAACTAGTAAAATGGTGTGAATATTAAATGAGGATCTTTCAGATAGAAATGGCGTGGAGCCAAACTTTCAATTGGCTCCATAGAATCTACAAGTGGAATGCAGCCAGGCTGGTGTTTTATTTCATTGTGGAGCCTGATTGAGTGCCATCCGAAAACAACCATGGCCCTTTGTTTGATGATTCAAGTGTTATCGGAGAAAAGATGAGGACAAACTTTAGTTGCATTGTGTTTGTATATAATGTGGACAAAACCGGGAGGCTGAGCTGATGTGCAGAAGAAGGTGTTTATTATGTGTTGTCTAGACGAATTAACTAATCTAATTGTAAATTAAGCACATTTAGAAAGGACGGTGTTTTCAGGTGTTTGGCCTTTCTCTTTCAACTGTATATCAACCCCTTTTTTTTTGGTTCGTAGTTATTTCCACAACGTAGTTATTTCCACAACGTCTTAGCCGATGTGACCTCCGACCTTCTGTCAGGTTCATCTTTTTGAACTTAGAAATCTTCATCACCAACTTGGGAACCTATACGGATTTAAAAACTGAACTCTTTATTTAATCCGCAGAGGTAGATTGTTCTCATTCCGTCAGCCATGATCCGATAGAAGCGTTAATTATTTTATGTTATTATTAGTTAGGATTGAATCTTCAGGCTCCATAAACCATCACTTAGTACTGATTGTGAATCAATGCCTTTAACCGTTATGCCATGGGTTTCATTGAATACAATTAATTGAACACAATTTACTATTTTATCCATAGCTGTGGGAGGGAGTGTGGGTTCATACTTTTCCCAAAACTATTAAAGCATAAATGTTCACTTTAGATGTGTGGGAATTTGAATTCTTTATAAATGATTGCATAGTCTACAACAATATCCATTAAACTAATTATATGCTACTCACAATGTTTCTATATCAGTCATGGGAAGTAGTGTGTAGGGGTCTGGTGGTGCACAGGGACAACTCTTTGATTGTATGCGTCAAAGCTCAAGTTAAAGTCATAGTACTGAAAAATATTATGAGAAAGGGAGATAGTTTAAATATGATGGATGCTCTCCCCTTAATTTGGATCTCCGGGGTCAGCACTCCGTCACCTTCCCCCCCCCTCTCTGCCAATCACTGGTCATGGGCAGTGCTTTGTGAATGGTCAATCTATTTTTTTCTTCTTTTGATAAATATTTTTTTATAGTCAAATAGATTTGCGGGTGGACATGCGTTGCATGAAGAGAAATGATATGAGAATGATACAATGGATGTGTAATGTGAGTCTTAAAGACAGGCTTAGTTCTGATGAGCTCAGAGGAAGATTAAATCTGGATAATATAGGGAGAACTGTGCAGAGCAGGAGACTTGGTTGGTTTGTTCACATTGAAAGAATGGATGGCAGTTCTTGGGTTAGTAGATGTATGAACAGTTTAGATAGCAGGCCCAGTTCATAGGAGAAGGCCAAGGAAAACATGGGAGGAAGTGATAAAAATGAATTTGAGTGAAAGAGGAATAAATAAAGACCTGTCCAAAGAAGAGTTAGCTTGGAAGTGAATTTCTAAAAGCCGTCCAACACATGCCAGCATCTAAAACGGACGTTAAACCGAATGTTATTATTATTATGATGATGATGATATTTCCTGCCAGCCATACTAATGACGAAAGTGTTATCCCGAATCCTCACCAGCGAACAATGCTTTGTTTTGTGAAGCATATCTTTTAATTTAGACTTAATTCCACTAATCGTCTGAAGGAACACAATTGAATGAGGACCAACAACTCGAGAAATTCCAGTAAAAATAAATCTCTCTGCAAGACAAGAATATACAACGACAAGTAGCAAGATTACACATCTAAAAAAACAATAGGTTTAAGGCTCCTAAAGTTCATACTAGAATGGTTCGCAAGGACCTGTGGAACGAGAGCAAGATACCCCCGTGGAGTAAATAAAGCGACAGTGGTTAAGTGGGTAACAACGTGGACTGACGGCTTGGGTGTGCCAAGTTCGAATCCAGTCGATTCCATAATTTCACTTTCACTTAGGGATGTTGGCAACCATTACATGGTCCCTCCGACAACAGAATCAAGCCGGTCAACAAAGTTGTACCATTCTGATTCATACAAATTTACTTTTTTACTAATTGAAAATCTATCCATCTCATTGACCCTAATCCTCGACTGGCTTTTAGCTTTGATAATTGGTGGCTCATTAGTAAATTTAAAACGTTTTTTGGTGCTTATTTACATTAGGACCCACGTTAACTTTGATCCCGTCGTTTGGGTTATGGTCAAGGTGGGGGTTAGAGTTAGAGTTAGGGTCATGGTCAAAGTCAGTGTGGGTCCTAATCTAACAAAGTACCTTTTTTTAATATTTTTTGGCCGAAGATTATACTGTTGGAAAATTAAAGTATTTACATTAGAGCCCCCATCTAAAAATTGAAAAGTTAATATTTTCAAAAAAAACAAAAAAAAACGAAGACAGCAAATTAATACAGTGGAGTAATTTACCCTGACTCATACGAATTTACTTCACTTTTTTTTTACTAATAAAAGATTCCATTCGAAATTCGGTACAGATTCCCGAGTTCAACAAGTTTCACCTGAAAAAGGTCGAAGGTTACATCGGCTTAAACGTTGTGAGAATAACATCCATGATTGAGAACAGTAGTTTGAACGATCAAAATGATATACAAGAATATTTATTTGATCTTTGCATCTCAAGCAACAGATTCTAGTTCAATCGCAGACCTGACAAAATTGTTAGGCGAAAACGTGTCCCCACGGGTAGCTCCCAAAGCTTCTTCTTCTTCTTCTTCTTCTTCTTCTTCTTCTTCTTCTTCTTCTTCTTCTTCTTCTTCTTCTTCTTCAGAAGAAGAAGAAGAAGAAGAAGAAGAAGAAGAAGAAGAAGAAGAAGAAGAAGAAGAAAGACCTGGATACAGGCTGCATAGGTTTCTCAAATCGAACGTGTATGCCTCAGTCGTGGTGCTTGAAAGCGACCGCATGGTGAAGTGAAAATATTATTATATATTATAGTGCAGAAGGCAATATCAAATGTAATCACAAAGTCTATCTAAAACAGAGTATAAAAAGGAGGAGTGGAAAGTAAAAAGAAAACAGAGTTGCAATAAGCAGTACTCTGAGAATATGAGTGGGAACAAAACAGGTAGAGAAGGGCGGACCAAAAAATGGGGGAGTAAGTCCAAGGGTAATATCAAAACTAATGACAAAGTCCATCCATACATAATTAGACTGATTATATTGGCAACTTGTTAAGACAATCAAGAGTACGGAGTTAATAAGAGTTCAATGTGTCGAGATGAAGAAAGTGTTGTGCTGTTCATTTTTATTTTACTTCAGTAAGTTCTCAGAAATCAAGGGCTCCCTTTCTGGGGCTAACACTTAAAAAAAAATTTTTTTTTTTTTTTAACATAGTTCACCCCAAACAAGGCAGACCGCCACTGTAGACGTAAGGGGCTACTGAGAAAAAGAAAAGGGGAGAAGGTAGGGGGGCGGTCAACCTAGATTGGGATCTGCGCAGCAAGATGTCTGTTTACATTAGTTTTAAATTTCTGCATGTCTGTACTGTTGGGGAAACAGGGGGCAGGGAGGGAGTTCCAGAGGCCATCAGTACGAGGAAAGAAGCTATTTGAGCAGAAGGCTCTCCGACATCTGGGGACCTCCACAGTGAATGAATGAGATTTAGTTGATTGTCGAGTTAGTCTAGTGAATTTACGTCGAGGGGGCACCAGAGTAGCCAATTCATCGGAGCATAATCCATTAAAGTATTTGTAAAACAAGCAGAAGGATGCTACATTGCGGCGATGGGACAGGGACTGGAGCTTGGTTGACAGTGAGGGACCTATTAGGTTGGCGATTCTTTTTTGGACCTTGTCAAGGAGGGAGAGACTAGTAGATGATGCACCAGCCCAGATGTGACAACAATACTCCATGCATGGGCGGATGGTGGCTTTGTAGAGATACAGGATAATGTCAGGTGTGAGGAGTTTACTAGCACGGTAGAGGGAGCCAACCTTCTTTGCGGCAGCCTTGGCAATGTCTTCAATGTATTTGTTCCAATTCATGTTACCTGTGAAGGTTAGGCCGAGGAGTTTGAATGATGAACTCTCAAGTAGGGTGTTATTTGCCATGACAATCGGTGGTTGAAAAGGTTCCTTGTAGTTATTGAAGGAAAGGAGCTTTGTCTTTGCTGCATTAAAAGTTACCAACCATTTATGACCCCAATCCACTACAGCCTGGAGGTCGTTTTCTAAAGATTCAGCCATTGCCTCGATCTCTATATAAGATACATAGATATCCGCGTGTTCAATCAAGATTCTCCTCTCAAACGTGAAGCAATGAAGAACACTAATTTCCTTCTCCCCAATTGGTTACTTATGTTATGCTTTATCTTTATTGTGGTCTTTTCTTGGTTTAGCCGGATTCCAGGACAAGAATTCATCTAGTCTGGTGGAGTATTCAATTAAGTGCTGTTACTTGAGGAGAAGGTGCACCATTCCTCGTATGAGACAGTGTATAGCCATATCGAGGGATCTTATTTGGACTTACAATACTATATTATTTTGAATATATAGTCAGGATTTAATTGTAGGGTCAAGTATCCTCATGTCAGATTGTCCTGACAAACCCTTGTACAGAGAGATCGAAGACACTCGAGTAGGGTATCTAGTAGGTAATTCAAACTTATGTATGTGGACTTGTCTGTGAGTAAATTCGTGAGACTGTGTGTATAAGCAGTTGCTATGTTTAGTAGTCCATGACTGTATCTTGTGCTGTTTGTCGAGATGCCTGTGGCCTCGTGTCCAATGCTAGATTTAGTTTGCTTGCAAGGAGTCTGTGTAGTAGTATAATGACTGACAAAGATTTGTTTGGCAAGTTGAGTCTAATTGCTGGCTATGCTTGGGTTCTTGCTTATGTAGCCAATGCTAGCAGGTGCTCGGCTCCCAGGGCGACTCTTTCTGATTGGGTAAAGTCTGGTATCGGTATCCAATCAAGATCGAGTATTTTGAAAGAATTGACCAATCAGTATTAATATTTAAACCAATAAACATTGAATATTTTACAGTTTCTCTATTGTTGTTTTTAAGCGAGTCGAACTTCTGCGTAGCATTCACAAAGATCGTGCCTCAGGATTGTCTGGTCTGCATGAAGTCCTCGTTGTTGGCTGCAGCAATTTGTTAACCTGCAGGATTGCAGGTGTTTACCCCCCCCCCCGACACCGAGAACAGCAAGGCTCAGCGGTTGTATGCGATGTCAGGGAAGGTTTGGTCAAGAACACACAAAGGTATGATACAGAAGAAACGTTGCCACTTTCATTCTATTGATTTGCAGTTCTGTGCCTGACATGTCTTTACTTGCCACATGCAAAGGCAGAGACGACCAGAGGACGACGGATCCTGATGCCGACTTCTTGATTTTGACCAGAATTCTGTAAGCCAGGTAGCTCTGACACTACCACCTTGTCACCGCTCCTACTACGGTATTGTTGTTGTTGCTACTAATGCTGGAACAAGGTTTCACAAATTTTCCTTTTAAGGAAGAGGAGGAGGAGACGAGGAATAGAAAGAGGGAGGGAAGAAAGGACATGAAAAAGAGAGGAAAGTGCTACTAAAACGAGGGGGAAACAGTATAAAAAGCAGGAGTGGGAAATAAAAAGGAAAGAGAGGTTATACAAGGAGTAATTATTTTGAGAATACGAGTGGAGAAAAGAGAGAGACGACAAAAATTAGAAGGTAGAGAAGGGAGGAACGAAATATGGAGGAGTAAGTAAAAAAAAAATAGAGAGAGTATAAAAAAGATGGAGGATCAGAGAGAGAGAGAGAGAGAGAGAGAGAGAGAGAGAATAAAATACTTGTAGGCCAATAGTAAAAAGAATTTGAACGAATAAATAAAATAAAAATAAATAAAAAATACCCCTTTGTTCGAATAAAATAAGTAGTGATGTAAAAAAAATGGATGAAAAACAAAACTGGATTGTCTGAAGATACGTAAGATACGTCCATCAAATCTGCATGTTTTGTAATGAAAATGCTATTTCTTAAGCGTGACAGACCAACGAAAATGATATTTTAAACTTAAGCGTGACAGACAAACGAAAATGCTATTTTAAACTTAAGTGTGACATACCAACGAAAATGCTATTGTAAACTTAAGCATAACAGACCAACGAAAATGCTATTGTAAACTTAAGCATAACAGACCAACGAAAATGCTATTGTAAACTTAAGCGTGACAAACAAACGAAAATGCTATTTTAAACTTAAGCGTGACAGACCAACGAAAATTCCATTTTAAACTTAAGTGGGACAGACCAACAAAAATGCTATTTTAAACTTTAGCGTGACAGACCAACGAAAATGCTATTGTAAACT
>OY744532.1:99918705-99931205 GCA_963556195.1 Sepiola atlantica | reverse complement strand
TACAAATAAAGACGAAACGTTGATGAATACATAAAAACACATATTTTTGGTTTTTCCTTTTTCATTTCCATTACGTCGGAGTACCTTCATCCTTCCTTTCTCATATATATATATATATATATATATAGTCTAAAGAAGGAAAATGCAGTTTAAATTCCCAGAGAAACTAACTAAATCCAAGATATCGCAGACTTAGCATTCGTTGGAAAATTCATAATTAAAAAAGAAAAAAAAAAGGATTTAAGTATCTAACAGTGAAACAAAAACGGGGTACGTTAACTTAAGCGTGAAATATTAAAAACGGAGATCATATATATATAATAAATATTTTTTAAATTTTTTATTATCTATGTACGTATACGTTTCGTCCTTTTTAATCGGGACTCAGACTCATCAGCATAGAGATATAACTATTCACTACTGGTAGCGTGATTCGAAACCCCGGGCTACGAGTATTTTACAATTCAAATCTCGACACCTAGAACCATTCGGCCACCGCTGGATAGCTAAATAAGCAGTGATAATTTTAACACTGATTTTGGCGGCTTGACATCATAAGAGCATTCAACTTAATGAAAGGAACGATGCATTTATGAAGATTACCCGTCCAAGGGCGGATAAAATAAATTCCCCAAACAGAATAGTTTTGCACCACTTTTCTGTCCCCTTACGAAGATTAAAATCAATATGTATAATGATCCTACACCTTATGTCTATAATCCGTATTCTAATTTTGATCAAAAGCCATTACACGATATTGATACTAGAAAATGTTTAAAATTTCAGTCTTAAGCATAAGGGGTCTTAAGAAGAATTTGAAATTCAGGGAATCTTGCTTATTATGGATCAAATTTAACGAAAATCTGAGAAAAAAAATGTATTTTCAAATAGGATGTTGTGTTGGGATTAAATATCCCTGGAAAAAAGTTCAATTCTTGCATGTGAGAATGCAGTAACAATTACGTAGATAAGTGCAAAATAGAAACAGGGCAACAGCTTTTGTGAGAAGGAACACAACAATAATCGTATATAAGTTTAAAACAGTTTTACATGTGAGAAAAAATGAGGGCATATATATATATACAACAAATGGTGAGTTCAAAGTTCAGAAAGAAGTTAATTTAGGTTTGCGAAAACATGCTTCGCGAACTTATCTTGTGGGAGTTCTGGAAACAGGTTGCACGTGCGCCCGCCTCCATTCTGGCTCTTGTCGAGATGTAGTCACTTCAATCCAAGATGGTTGGTAACAGGAAGGAGTGGGGCTCTCTGTGACTGCCATCGTGGGCTTGTCTCAGAAGTATCCAGCCACGGTCCTACCAGGTTCAAAAGGTTGGTCGAAAAGAGGCCGGGACACAGCGTGCAAGCGTTTTTATGGGCTGACTCATGTGACCCCTAAGTGAGTAGGGGTTGGGATGCTTGACAGCCAATCCGTGAGACCCTTAAGGGACAAGGCTGCAGCCAGTCAGTGAGGGGGACGTTAATAAATTCCAATAGTTTTGCCCATATTATGTCCCCTAAAAACCCTTTAAAATACTCAAAAGAAACTGAAATTTGGGGAATATTTATTAATTGATGTCTAATATCTATTGTTCAAATTTCACAAAAATCGGAGAAAGCTGGATTTTTGCATGAAGCTAAATCAAACTATATATCTTCCACATTACTCATCGTTAGACGTAGCAGCTCTGTTTCAAAATTCATAATGATCGGTTAATTAGTTTAGGGGGGAATCCTATACATAAAAATATTTAAACATATACACACCTAACATATAATACATAATAATATATTATGAAAATATAATTATGGCACGTAAGTTACACAGAAACGTTTACGTTTCATTCTTTGTGAAATCATCAGGCCTAATTGCATGAATTTATATTTAACGGTTTCTTTAATATAAACTAGCGCTTACTCTAGCAACTAACCAATCAGATTCGTTGGTTTTGTTACTTATTCTCCACCTATTCATTTCCATCAGCCAATGATTCTCAGTCTCTTTGTTTGAAAGGGGTGTTGGCGTTTTCCACTTCTAAATGGGTCAGCATATATATTTAGTATACATTTTTATTTATGCAAACATTTCGGCTACATATGTGCAGACATATTTCGGCTAGAGACTTATATAGGATTAGCCTCGCCAGGCCGAGTTGCTAGGATGAAAACAAACAACGAATGATTTCGAGGCTATCAGTAAGCACGAAAAGCCGGTGAGCATGTGACTAGAATTATTTGTAAATTTGAGAGCATAATATTGTGTTAGATCTTTTAATGTTGATATATTTTCATGCTATCTCTTTAATTAATTACTTTGAACTTTTATTTGGGGGTAGCCGGCTCGTTTGCTGCTGATAGGATGAGTTTTCATGTCTGTTATGACATTCTCACGTTCTATATATAGGTCTAGATTAGCTTCTCTGTTTTTTTTTTAAAAAGAGCAAAATTTGAAGGATACCTTCTACGCTGTTGTTGTTTTCATTTCCAAAATCGTCGAGAAATTTAAGAGTTTCAAATATCTTGTCACCACCATCGCAGCAGCCACCGGTCAAGGTGGAGCCGACATCATAGTGCGAATTAACCTTGCACGTCATGCCTTCTGCTGACTCAATTTGCGGCTGTGGTCAAGATCTGAGATAAGGCGAAACACCAAAGTAAGTATCTACCAAGGAGGGAATAATTTTTCCCTTCACCAATGTAATGCCCTAATATGGAGAGCGACATATATTTTTAAAATATAATTATCCATGGACACGTGTCTCGTCGTCTTATGTTCAACCATGCTGATGAGTCGAATTTGTATTTTCCATAAACTTCTACTTTCAGTGGAAGGCAGTATGCCCAAAGTTGGGTCAATACCACAAAAAATTGCATTACTGTTTAATATGTATATATATATATATATATATATATATATATATATTCACCATCAGGATATTTGATCACTCCTGGAGGAGAAAACCCTCCCTGGTTTCAGTCCACCTAGTGACTGTCTTTCAGAAGTTTTGCCATAGTCGCCACACTACGCACTGCGGGTTGGCGACATTATTTACTCATAGCTAAGTGTCCACATGCAGCGCCTTGTATTTCCAAGTGGTCACCCATTTTAGTACTGACAAGGCTCAACGTCGCTTAACTTCGGTGATCAAACGGGAACCGGTGTGTCAACGTGATTGTGCAGTGTATATATATATATATATATATATATATATATATATATATATATATATATACGCACACAGAAATCTATACACTGACTGTCGTACATCTTCTCTGGAATCATGGTTTTATTTAAGTTTATTTCCACATTCCAAATCTTTCGGTGAATTCGTCTCCCCTCTTCCCCGCATCAACGTCTGAGTAAAACCAGTTTTATGGAACGCATCACCGCAGTGGACTCTGGTGTAATAAACAAGCCATCTTCTGTCACCGAGCTGCATTATTCCCACTCAAGTCCCCATCCCCTCTCTCCCGTCCACACAATTGCTTTCCGAGAAGACGGTTTCTCTTAAAATGCTTGAAATTCTTGCACGTCGAATCTTGTTAGTACCCATCGACACTGCGTTTAACGATGACCGACCCCAAAATGTAGCGCAGCTCTCCAGAAAATGGAAATGAATGTCATGAAAATTCTAGCGCCCGAGCGAGCCAGAGTTGGAATATGATGTGGTAATCGGCTTTAGTGCCGAGCGGATGTCTCGTTTGATGAAAGTAGTGCAAGAAGTCGTATTCAGTCAGTTCAGAAGAAAGACTTCCAACGACCGACACCATTTCCTCTGTGTACCAATGTGTAAATGGGGTGAGGGATGATGCAGAATGGAAGTTTATGGAGTTGTTTTTTTCCATTTTAAAGGTTATCGGCTAAACTATGTACGGTTTCTCTTGTTAAAAGGTTGGCAACTAAGTTCCCGCCATTTTTTTTCTTTTTTTTTTTTTTTTTAAATTTGGAATGTATTTTTATTTAGAATTCTATTTTGTAAACATTTTGTAATCTATTTTGTTTTTTTCGCGTTAAGTCTTTTTTTTTTTTAATGGAAATCACCCCTGACAAGGCATGAAGCCACTTGATGTAAGGAACTAAAAAAAAAAAATACTACTTCAAGGTAAAAAAATTAGCCAACGATAAATGTCATATGGATGAATTCCGACCAAGAAAACAGCAATTCTCCCTCCTTTGCCAGAAACATTGCTCATGGAATGTGAAGACCAAAAGACAAAATAAGGAAGCGAGAATTATGAAGATGCCGAAAGTAAACCCAAGATCCACTTTCTACTCTCCTAGTTAATTTATGTTTATTTTCAGATCATTAAAATGAAATTTCAAGTTTAAAAAAAAAAAATGAGCATTTTTGACACCTCATTCTTTTTTCTTTTATTTCATTTTTTTAAGGGGGGGGGGGTCTTTTTCATTTCTACTAACAAGGTATTAAAAACATTGTTGTTGAATGTTGGGAAGAAGTTGGAAACGACAAGAGAGACAACAGTATCGATTAATAAGTTGTTATTTTTTATTAAAATGTTTTAATTTAAATTAAAAAACAAAAAACCGTGGGAAATTAGTTGGCAACCCAATACATATATTTCCCAGCGACCCACTGCAGACATCTGTGTCATTCATCTCAACGCATAAGATCACCCCTCCTCCCGCACACTTATACATTATTTTGAAACTCGTATTTCTCATAAAATATATAATTTATGAGTGTACACCATATATATATATATATATATATATATATATATATATATATAGTAGACGTATTGTATTAGTTTTTGTAGGTGTAAATCCGTTGAAACTTCAGAGTTTATAAAAAGTGCTCAATAACAAGTAGATCTGTTCTTAAGTATGCATTTTTATTTATACAAACATTATTGGTTACATATGTGCATACATGTTTCGGTTGTACTCTTCACAGAGAGTAAATCTCTTCAGACCAAAGAAGCCTGTGTATATATATTCTAACTACGAATATATTCTAACTACCATATTGCAGAATCGTTCTAAAGTGTAGTGTTTTAATATTATTATTATTATTATAATTAGTATTATTATTTGATATGCAAATTACCATATCACATTCTAGTCATTAGAGTAATGTTTTATTATTTTTATTATTATTTATTTTTTGGCCTTTTGTCCGGGATCAAAGTGTAGTATCTGTTCCGATGGATACTGCACCCAATAGACTGGTATTGTCTTGGCTTTCGGGGCTTGATTTACGCCGGTCTGTAGGTCTTCCCTGTGCAGTTCTAGGAGGTCCACCATCCCAGGCTTTGCCTACCATCTTTGGGGAGGAGTAAATTTATTGCTTACTGCCTGAGGCGCCCGTACCGGGGAATGCCGACGGGGCTGCCCAGGCAATTTTTAATGGCCAGAGTGCTCACCTTCTCGGGCGCTGGCTTTTCAAGCCCCACTTTCCGACCCGACCTTGGGTCACATCTTACCTTGTGGGAGTAAGATAAAAATGGCCTTGTGCCTAACCTCCTAAAGAGGAGGTAAATAATACTAATATATATATATTAGTGAAATAAAACTGAATTGTTTCTACATTTGGTTATTGGGGAACTGGGCATTTGATCAGTTCCACTGGAGAGCCATAAATTTTATAACTGTTCTGTTTTTAAATCTCTGAAACAGTTACATGTAAACAGCTTATGATCTCCCGTTTAATATTTGACAATTTAAGATAAAGTCTCCTGTTTTTGTTTCAGTGTTATATACTTGAATCCCCTTTTGTATTTGTACATTTTCCAGTGGTAAGTCGGCTTATGTAGGTGCTAAGTCTGCGATATTTTAGATTTAGTTAGTATCCCTGAGTATTTAAACTGCATTTTATTTCTTTGTTTAAAATGACTCAAAGCTTCTTTAGACTATATATATATATATATATATATATATATATATATACAAAGCCACCATCCGCCCATGCATGGAGTATTATTGCCACATATGGGCTGATGCATCATCCACTAGTCTCTCCCTCTTCGACAAGGTCCAAAAAAGAGTCGCCAACTTAATAGGACCCTCACTATCCACTAAGCTCCAGCCCTTGTCCCATCGCCGCAATCTTGCTTCTTTGTGCCTGTTTTACAAGTACTTCAATGGATTGTGCTTTGATGAACTTGCTGCTCTGGTGCCCCCACAACGTAAATTCACTAGACCAACCAGACAATCTGCCAAATCCCATTCATTCACTGTGGAGGTCCCCAGAAGCCGAAGAGCTTTCTACTTCAAAAGCTTCTTTCCTCGTGCTGCTGGACTCTGGAACTCCCTCCCTGCTCCCTGTTTTTCTGACGGTACTGACATACAGAAATTTAAAACTAATGTAAACAGACATCTCGCTGCACAGCTTCCAATCTGACAAAACCCTCCAGGAAGAAGACAGACAAAACATAAACCCAGTAATGGAAGAGGTCGAAGACTACGAAATCACAGAACTCACCGAAGTAGAACTCACAGAGGAAGAAGCAAGAGAAGTTGTAAACATCAAACGATACATGTCTGAGAACAAAACAAACCTCCCATCTCTAAGGAACGAAAATTGAGGCACTATAAACAACTTTATATATGCGGGGGGGGGGGGGGAAATCAGTAAGTATGAAACTAAAAAAAGAAGAAAAGCTTGGCCAAAAGAATGGACCGACAAAACCTGGATGGGAAATCAGACTGGAAACCCAGATAACCAAACTCCGGAAAGAAGCTAACACCGTAAACAGGATGAAAGAGAATAGGAAAGGATGGAAGAGCAGAAATCCGGTTTACAAGGAAAGACTGAATTAGTAACATGAAGAATTAAAACAAAAGATAGCAGCAATAGAGGGAAGACTGAGACAATATAGATAAAAATCTGAACAGAAAAAACAGAACAGGACATTTGAAAACAATGAAAGCCAGTTTTACAAAAACGTAAATGGAGAACGAATAACAACAGAACAATCGGACCCGACAGAGACAAGATGTAACAATATTAAGTGGATGCGACAATATTAAGCAGGCCCTGCGAAGAGCAGGGCCTAGAATACAGCGCTAGTGTGAATTAGCCACGAGTTTATTCAAAGTCAAGCATCATCTTAGGTTTCCAGTATAAACAAAGAACAAGATTAAAAACATAGTTCGATCGTCCTGGTAAATGAACTCCCCATCTCAATTTCAATCGATTCGAAATCATATTTTGGTTTTGATTGCTTTCGTATTAACCTTTCTGCCCTCGAATGTTAATTGCAATTTAGGTCATATCGTTTTTTTCGGTCAGTGAAATATACACTTCTTTTTTTAAATTATTATCATTTTTCGCTTACGGCACCTTGCCCCCATATTGTTGTTCTCGTGGCATGATCTTATTGGATGCTGACAAGAATTCGTTCCCCTCCCCTAGAGGTCGGCGCATTCTCAATAAAAGAGTAGAGAGAGTCGAGATAAGGCAGCCAGTAGAGGGAATCACAGAAGTGAGCAGTCCGTCACTGAAAAAGTTGGGCGAGGATTGGCCAGTCGGTCACGTGTGTGTCCTCGCCCAACTTAGGACAGCATTTCGCTGTCGGAGGAATAAATAGCCCCGAATTAACAAGTCCGTCGATCCAACCCAAACCAAGCACAGTCTAACCAACCTGCCTTGGAACCCAACAAGTGTAATTTCTTCTCTTTGATTGTTTTTTTTTGTTTGTTAATAATTATTCTTCCAAGAAAACCAGCAAACCAATTCGTTGCTGCTTATCATTCCTTTCTTCAACTGTTTATGTGAAATGACCCTCTCTTCACAGCAAGACAAGGTTGCTAGTCCACCCCAGTTGATTGCTCACTGATCTAAACAACCACAGCGCGGGAGTTTGCAGTCACTGGACCGGGCGTTTCAACATCGGCAACCTTCATCAGAACGGCAATTTTTCCCGAACAGTGTCGGGTGACCAACCGAACCCGGAACGGCCGAACTGATGACGTCACGGCTGGAGGAGTGGTGCCCATGTTCATAAATACACTTTTGAAGCAAGATATGAGAAAAGCCTAAAACACACAACAAAAATGTAAAGTGGTTGAAAAACATGAAAAATGAACTACAGGAAATAGAAGAAGGAACAGAAACGGAGATTACTAAAGAAACCATTAAGGACACCCTAAGGAAAATGGCAACTGGAAAGCACCAGGCCATGATGGAATACATGCATATTGGTTAAAAAAAATAACGACCCTACATGAAAGACTAGCGCAGAAACTCATACCATGTATCCACAAAACAGACATACTAGTGTGGATAACAAAAGGAAGGACAACGCTTATACAAAAAGATGCCAAAAAAAGAAACGACCCCAAGCAACTACAGACCAATAACCTGTTTACTAATAATGTGGAAAATCCTGACGGCACAACTGAGAGAACAAATCTACCAGTCCCTAAATAAACGTGGACTACTCCCTGAAGAACAAACTTGATGTTGTAAAGGGAAAAGAGGGACACATGACCTCCTATACATCGATCAAAAGATCCTGAAGGAGGTAAAAAACAGAAATAAGAACATATCAATGGCATGGATTGACTACAAAAAAGCTTACGACAGAATCCCTCAAGCATGGATAATTGAATGTTTGAAAATATACAAAATACCCGAAAGGATGATTGATCTTATTAAGAAAGCAATGGCAACATGGAGACTAGAACTGACAGCCGGAGGACAGCACTTGACTGAGATAAAGATACAGAGAGGCATCTTCCAAGGGGACTTCCTATCACCACTACTGTTTATAATAGCTATGATGCCACTCAACTACATACTCAGAAAATGTGATGCCGGATACAAGACACAGAACTGAGAGTAAACCACCTGATGTACATGGATGACCTAAAACTATTTGCAAAAAGCAAAAAGGAACTGGAAAAGCTGATAAATATGACCGGAATCTTCAGCCAGAACATCCAAATGGAATTCGGAATGGAAAAGTGTGCATTATTAGAAATAAAAAGAGGAAAACTGGAGACAACAGAGGGCAACCAAGAGGAAATGAGGGCGCTAGGCGAACAGGATAGCTACAAATATCTTGGAGTTCTGGAAGCAGATACTATCAAATCTACAGAAATGAAAGAGAAGATTAGAAAAGAATATTTACGAAGAACAAGAAAACTCCTAAAAACGAAATTATGTAGCAGGAATCTAGTAACAGGAATAAACACCTGGGCAGTAGCACTAATAAGATACTCTGAGCCGTTCATAGGCTGGACCAAAGAGTAACTCAAGCACCTTGACCAGAGGACTAGAAAATTAATGACCATGCACAACACACTACATCCAAAAGACGATACGGACAGACTCTACATGAAAAGAAACGAAGGGGGAAGAGGACTGGTAAGTATAGAAGATTGTGTGGAAGACTCAAAAAAAGAGCTGGAGAAATACATAACTCAACACATGGAAATCCTTATCACTGCAGAAAGAGACACCGTCCCAACAAACAACTCGGGAAGCATCGAAACCAGAAACAAAACGGCAAGAAAAGAAAAATGGGAAGAAAAACAACTACATGGACGCTTCAGAAGACTGACAAGAGAAGAAACCAACGAAAATAGCTGGGCATGGCTAAGAAAAGGACACTTGAACAGAGAAACGGAATCTTTACTGATGGCTGCACAGAACAATGCAATTAGGACAAACTACATTAAAGCTAAAATAGATAAAACCCAGGAAAACTGTAAATGCAGACTGTGTGGACAAAGAGACGAAACAGTAAATCATATAATAAGTGAATGTAGCAAACTAGCCCAAAAAGAATACAAGAACAGACACGACTGGGTGGGGAAAGCAGTACACTGAGAACTGTGCAAACAATTGAATTTCAAATATGCAGACAAATGGTACAAACATAAACCAGAAACAGTACTGGAAAACGAAAAACACAAAATCATCTGGGATATGGATATACAAACAGATAAACTCATACAAGCAAGGAGACCGGATGTTATAATAATTAAGAAGAAGGAAAAATCTTGCAAAATCGTAGACTTCGCCGTTCCAGCAGCCACATAGTGAAGACCAAAGAAAGGGAAAAACGAAGCAAATACATGGAACTAGCCTGAGAACTGAAAGGAATATGGAGCATGAAGAAAGTCAGTATAATACCAATAATCGTAGGAGCACTAGGTACAATCCCAAAAAAAACGGAAAAAAAGACTGGGAGAAATTGGAATCGAAGGGACCATTGGAACTATACAAAGGACGGCAATGATCAAAACAGCTACAATCTTAGAAAAATCATTGAATGCGGAAACCAACCTGCATAAGCTATGAAGGGTCACACGGAATCTACTACAGGAAGAAAACAAAACCACAGAAAGAACACATCACAAACAAAGGAACAGAAAATGCAAGAAACATCACTTTATAAGCTCCCCCCCACCAATAAATTACACCGGCCTCAACTGACACGACACAAAAATGAACCAATGAACAGAAATAGCAAGAAACACCATCAGCTCCCCCCCCCCAAAAAAAAAAATTTAAAAAAAAAAAAAAAAAAAAAAAAATGGTACCAGCCTAGGCTGACACCACACAAAATATTTGCATAGGGTCAAGGAGGATGAGAAGACCAAGAAGGGACAGCACAAACCAGACCTCCACTGGAAGTGCAGAGACTGCTGGGAACTTGGGGAGGTTTATTGCCACCCAAATCCCAGAGAATACCAATGGTCCTTACCAGCGAGAAATCAATGGTAAACGGCTGTTGTGATTCTGCAAGCTTATTTGTGGTGGCTATCGAAAAGAGGTGGAGAATACTGGTAATCTGGGGAGACTTGTTGTCACTCAGACTCCAGGGAATATCCCGGTTGTCGGTGAGCACTCACTGATGACCTGTGTGAGAACTCCTAGTGAGTACATAATAATAATAGTAATAATAATAATAAGATACTTATTGTTTTAGTTAAGCATTAAGAATGTCTTAACAGAGAGATATGTCACAATTTTCGAATGAAAGCAAGGTAACATAAACAGTAGTAGTGGTGGTGGTTGCAACTCAACGAGTAATGAATATGTCTAATATATATATATATATATATATTAGACACAAATCAAACAAAATACATCATAAAAGATGAGTAAAAAAAAAAATATATATATATTTTTCACTGCTTATCACGAGTGATGCTCTTTTTTTTTTTTAGACAAAAATCAACCGCGTAATGGTAAAAAGAATAAAATAATAATGATAATAATAATAAAAATAATAATAATGATAATGATAAAAAAATAATAATAATGATAATAATAAAAAAAATGGAGTGTTAGGTTGTTGGAAGAGTACGGCATTAGAGATTTGCTGATATGATTTCCACACCAAAAGAAAGTTCTAAGAAAATGAGTGGGGGAAAACAGACAAAATTACCAAAATAGAATTTGAGGAATTTGAACAATTTTGTCAATGTTATCTGAAATCTGAATGATAGTGCGAAAAAAAAAAAAATGAAAACGAAAAAGGAACAATTTTATAAACTAAAAACAAAATAATTTTAAAAAACTTTAACGGCTAAAAAATAAAAGTATAAATTAAGCCAGTTTTTTTTTAAAACTAAAAATGACAAAATTGAAAAAAATTAAAAAGAACTAGAAAAATAAATTTTAAATCAAAAAACAAAAACTATTTAAATGAAAAAAATGTTTTTTTTAATGCAAATTGTTTTTTTTAAACAAAAAAATGACTGTCACCCCTCTCCATCATAATGCTTCATAGTGAAAGAAGAGAGAAAGAAAGAAGAGAGAAAGAAGAGAGAAAGAAGAGAGAAAGAAGAGAGAAAGAAAGAAGAGAAAAAGAAAGAAGAGAAAAAGAAAGAAGAGAGAAAGAAAGAAGAGAGAAAGAAAGAAGAGAAAAAGAAAGAAGAGAGAAAGAAAGAAAGAAGAGAGAAAGAAAGAAGAGAGAAAGAAAGAACAGAGAAAAAGAAAGAGAAAGAAAGAAGAGAGAAAAAAAGAAGAGGGAAAGAAAGAAGAGAGAAAAAAAGAAGAGGGAAGGAAAGAAGAGGGAAGGAAAGAAGAGAGAAAGAAAGAACAGAGAAAGAAAGAAGAGAGAAAGAAAGAAGAGGGAAGGAAAGAAGAGGGAAGGAAAGGAGAGAGAAAGAAAGAAGAGAGAAAGAAAGGAGAGAGAAAGAAAGGAGAGAGAAAGAAAGAGAGAAAGAAGAGAAAAAGAAAGAGAAAAAGAAAGAAGAGAAAAAGAAAGAACAGAGAAGGACAGAAAAGGGAAAGAAAGAAGAGGGAAAGAAAGAACAGAGAAAGAAAGAAGAGAGAAGGAAAGAAGAGAGAAGGAAAGAAGAGAGAAAGAAAGAAAGAGAAAAAGAAAGAAGAGAGAAAGAAAGAAGAGAGAAAGAAAGAACAGAGAAAGAAAGAACAAAGAAAGAAAGAACAAAGAAAGAAAGAAGAGAGAAAGAAAGAAGAGAGAAAGAAAGAAGAGAGAAAGAAAGAAGAGAGAAAGAAAGAAGAGAAAAAGAAAGAAGAGAAAAAGAAAGAAGAGAGAAGGGCAGAAAAGGGAAGGAA
>OY744532.1:99843705-99913705 GCA_963556195.1 Sepiola atlantica | reverse complement strand
ACGGTACCTCAGACCGGTGAAATCAAGGCCCGAAGGCCAAGACAATACCGGTCTACAGAGTGAGCATCCGTCGGAACAGATACTACACTCTGATCTTAGCCAAAAAGCCATGGAGTATTTTTTGTAAGCCCAAGAATTCTTATCTGATTTTGTAAAACGTGAAACGAATACTTTGGATTCTGTATATCTTTAAAAAGTATCACTTACCCTTTTTTTTTAATAACAAAATATTGTCACTTTTCACTTACCTGAAAGTAAAGAAAAAGAAAGATGTTAGGAAAAACAGACAATGAAGATTTTTCGTTTTAAAGAATTCAATAAATTTGAAAGCAGGTTAAAAAAATAAAATGATTGATTCAGCAGGTAGACAGCTGGAAAAGAAATAAATTAAATTTCTTTTTAATATAAAACTTTTTCCATTATAAAACATATTTCACACACACACACATATATATATATATATATATATATATATATATATATATATATATATATATATATATATACACTGACACAGCAAGAATATCATTTTTCCCAGGTATACATTGATGTTAACATTTATTTCTAACTAACAAAAACAATTATCCATGCCCTGGGGGGAAAAATACACAACAAAACCATTAACAAAGAAAACTTTGTGCCCCCCCCCCCTCTCCAAATAGTCATGACAAGACGGTCGAATTTATTAAAGTTTTTGTTTAAGTGGCTTCCGGCTGTTACTGTCGAAAAATCATAACCTACCTCTACCTCTACTTCTCTACCCTCCCCCTCTATCTCTCTCTCTCTCTCTCTACCTCTCTCTGTCCCGCATAAAGTAAAAATCATTACAGCTTCAAAGATAAGATGCTATTAAGGAAACTTGGCCGCTAAACGTCCCCCAGTTTGAGTAAACTGACAAGTCAAATAGATACTGACAGTAAGAAAAAGAAAAAGACCCAAATAAAAAAAAGCCATATTAAATGACTTTTTTTGCCAAAGTGTGCAATAAAACATCGCAATGAACTCTAGCCTTCTTAGAAATTTTTTAAAACCAAATCGAACCGTGCGTACATGGAAAAGTCCGGCACACTTATTCTTTTTCTTCTTCTTCTTCTTCTTCTTCTTCATCCGATTAATTTTTGAACAGGCCTTTTATTAGTCCTCTATAAGAAGGTGGGGCCGGCCTGTCAGTCTTGATCGAAGTCTTCCACTCCAGGCTCATCCCAAGAAAGCTTCGGTCTTCCAGCCTGCCGACTTGATACGATGGACGTGTTTTTGACCCGGGAGATCCAGCTGGAGCTTCGCTCGACATGGCCAAGGCATCTCATCCTGCCCAGCTTAAGGACATCAGTTATTTAAATTCAAAATACATCGGAGAGACGCGCACGTAAAAGAACGCCATCCAGACGTCGCTTAATTCAAATTCGAAAAAAGGGGACATTTTATTAAATTAATTATTGCCTACCTCCCTATTTTCCCTCTCCATGATTATTCGACTACACCAAACAAATCAGTCATTACTTTTAATAATAAAAAAAAAACAAATAAATAAATTAACAGATTTAATTCATCTGTCTTCTTTGAACAATGTTGGCGTTCTTTTACATGAGCGTCTTTTCGATGTATTGTAAAGATTCTATCCTTTCACCAGCTTTTTAGTCAATTTCTCCATCAACACCTGAAGATGATTCGAGAAGGAATCGAAAACGTTAGTAACACATACGGATCTTTTATCAATTTGTTTGATTTTTACTCGAAGAAAATCACTAGGAATGTTGAAAAAAGATAAAAATGGTATAACCAGAGAGAAGAGTTTTGTTATTTTAAATAATGTTTGCATAAATGAAACATGCTGCCTAAATACACACAATATATATATAAATATATATATATATATATATAAATATATATATATATATATATATATATATATATATAAACTATACATTACATTTTCCAGATATATACCATGGTTTCATTGACACAGGTAGGTATTTACTGTTTAGAAAAAAGCCCTTAGAACCCACCTCAAATCATCAGAGTTTCACGGAACGAAGACAGTCCGATTTGAGATGAGTGCTAAATACCTTTTCTAAACAGTAAAGGCCTACCCGTGTCAAGTAAACCATGGTACATCTCTGGAAACTAATTTATACTTTTTAAATAAATTTGGTTTTTAGCTCTCACATTCTTACGATCGAGAAATTTAGTGAGTTCTTTTCAACCTACCACACGCACACACTAATATATATATATATACATATATATATATATATATATATATATATATATATATATATATATATATATATATATATATATATATTAATCCAAACGATTGTGGTTGGTGGAAAATTTATACATGTTTTTATCGATGTTTATCAATTAAATATCAACACGGTAGAATAAAAGAGAAACGCACATGATATATATATATATATATATATATATATATATATATATATATATATATATATATATATAGAGAGAGAGAGAGAGAGAGAGAGTGTGTGTAATCAGTCGATGTAAAATCATAAGCACACAAGTGGGCGAAAAAAAATTTTTTTTAAATGTGTAACTTACCATTTCGTACCGATTGGTTTGCACGATTTCAGAAGCAAGGTAAATCACAATTTCGTTTTACATTTTTCTTTTTCGTTAACGTATTCTTAAAGATAATTTTCAGAAAACTTTTTTCTTTTTCAAAACTTTAATGAAGTGTAAACAGAGTTTTTGAAAATGGTGAACTCAATTGAATGTTTTCCGGTCGGGTCGCTAAGGCACATATTACGGTGTTATGTATGGGCGTTTGCTGTCTGGTTCGTTATATAAAAAATATATTTATATATGAAGCAAACGTGGATGCGATCTCGCTCTACACACACACTATATATATATATATATATATAACTGTACATATCCGGTGTTTCCCGGAATGCATTGAAGTCATTAGTTTTTAATTTTATTTTTTTGCACATATTAGCAAATGTCACTAAACACTTATTTTTAGTTTAAAGAATATAAAACTAAACTAAACTTAAATTTTATTTCTTTTTCTGTATAAGTTTTTTAAAAAAAGAAATACAATTTTAGTTGTAAGGGAAACAACTCTTTTTATATTCTTTAAACTAAAACTAAGAGTTTACTGATTTTTGCTAATATGTATATATCAGGTCATCCCATAAGTTCTGTCCGTATTTTAATTCTCTGAAATTTAATACTAAGTGGGAATATCTAATAGAACTAAATAATGTGTATATATTATTTAGTTCCATCAGGGGTTTCTGTAAGGGATGCCATATATGATCGCATGTTTACTTAAAAGAAAGAGGGGATTGACGAATACAGTTATTTCCCCTTGTTTGATCTACCACCCCTCTCTTGTTTTTACAGAGGACGCATAGTATGTTTTTAATTAAAAGTCATGCAAATTATTATTTAAAGTAAAAATAATCCCGGGCAACGCCGGGTCGGGACAGCTAGTCAAAGATAAAGTGTGTAACCCGTTTCCTCCTCTGTCCCTTCGTTTCTGCTTCCTCTTTTCCAATGTCCAAATTCTTTCTTTAAAAATCTCTCGATTCCACATGCCATATCTATCTATCTATCTATCTATCTATCTATCTTCCCCCATCTCTCTCTCTCTTACTTTCTTTTTATTCCATCCCTTTATCTAAAGTCATTTTTCTAATCAAAATGTTATGTTTTTTTTGTAGCAATCCAAGAAACCATCAAATTTTGGAGAGCTAATCCCAGACCAGATAATCCGGGTCTATCTCTGCTCGTATGATTTTCCAAAATCGCTATTTTATTTTATTCTCTTTGACGTTTCGATCTTCTTAGTTTCACAGAATTTTAAAAAAAGAAAGAAAAGAGAAATAAAAATGAATAAAGACACATTTTTATGCTAGCCATTTTTAACCAAACCATTTTGCAATCAAGTAAGCCATTTTTAAGACGAGTTTCATCTTATATGCCATCCTCTTTGTTTTTCTTCTTCTTTCAATCAATTTTTAATTCTCTACTTTATGGGGGGAGACAGGAAGCTGAAAACAGCATAATCCAATTCCTATCCGGCGTTGCCCGGGAGTCCTTATAGGAGCCTATCTTAGCATGAATAATAAGATAAACTCCTATAATATTTTTGTAACATCACAGACGTCAAAAGAAAAGAAAACAACGCCCTTTTGTTAACAACAACCGAAGGTATTTATTGAGGTTACCGACACCGTTGGGTGTAGCTTAGCGAAAAAGCTAAGACAGTGTCAAAGTGAAGAAAAATATAGTGAGAAAGTTCGGCTGTCGAAAGTCTTCTTGGAGGAATATATCTTCAGTAAAGATCGCTTCGCTCGACTGTCCAGTACGCAGGAGTGAGGATATGTCTTTCTTCGACGGCGACGGGAAACTCTCTAGCGACTGATGCGTCTATCCCACAGAATGTTGAAGTAGTTCTTAAAAGGGAGAGGATGGAATTAATACGCCCTGAAAGCCGATTGGTCAGTGTGTGACCAAATCACATAACAGGGACTGCTTTCCGAGAGAGAAAATAAGTGTCAAGATTAATGACTGCTACATCCTTCCTTTCAGTTTTTTTTCACAAATCCTGATTATATATTTTTTTAACCATGCCGTCTCTGTAATAGTACCATTGTGTGTATGTACGTGTTTCTCGCCTCTAAGTGACTGGCACATCGATGTATTTTATTGTTATTTGTTCACATTTTTTACTATTTTTGTTATGAAAAAGTAGTTAAATGACTTTATTTTAAATACCGAAGTTCTTAAATTCAATTAATCGCTTATCATCGCCAGAGGCGGGCAGTGGAGTGTAGCAACCGGTGTCGACTTAAAATCAGTCCCTCTTAAAATGTAACCTGTAAACAAAGCGAAATGTTAACTTGTTTATTAATAAAACAGAAGTGTCACAAGTACTTTCAGGTCCATCCGGGTTCATTTACAGGAAAATTGGGTAAATACTATGGCGTTTATGTTAATATCAATAGGTAGTTTGGGCGACAATTATATTATTAATAATAAGCTCCGTATTAATAATATAATTCCCGCCAAAACTACCTATTAATATTAACATTAACACCATGGTCTTTACCAGATTACCCTGAAGATGGACCCGAATGAGTGTGAATGTATTTAGAACACCTACAGTTATCGCAGATTCATCGGCCAATTCCCCACTGAAACAAAGACCCTGATTTAGCTAATGGAAAGGATCCACACAAGGATATCCAGACATAAGTTGTCTGTCATATTTGTTCGGATCGAGGGTCGTGTTCCCCGATTATAAACGTGTTCAGTAAATCAAGCAATTGTTGCATGCAAAGACAGAGTAATAATTAATAAACAAAAATGAAGTAGTTCAAATAAGGTTTATTGAACGTGTGTGTACGTGGAATGATGAAGTGTGTGATGTATGCATATGTGTCGATGGAAAAACAGTTCTTGAAAAGGTATAAGAAGAAATGAATCCGGCGTAGGAAAAGTCTTTGAAAGCCGTATACAAAGAAAACGAGTTGAGAACTCTTACCGTTGTTTGCCCACGTGTTGACGGAAGAAACGTGTGTTGGTAGTTGTTTTGCTGAGACCAGTTCAAGAGAAAAGCGTGAGACGAAGCGCTAGTGTATTAGCGTCGTTCTGTCGACCAGAGAAGAGAGAGAGAGAGAGAGAGCGCGCTGGTGCCAGCATACTTCTGTCGATGCTGGTCGGTGAAAAAGAGAGGGATTTTCCGTTTGCAACGGTTTTTATAGTCAGAAGGGCAGACAACTCTGGCGTCGCTTTACAGCGCCACCTGTCAGTGAAAAAGCGCCACCTAACGGCCAACCGGTGTAGTTATGTTTTGAAAGGAGGAGGTAACTGCTACAAGGACTCCCCCCCAGATTGAAAAATATTGAGAATATTATTCAATATGTACAGTTGTAGATGAGAAGCATTCTTTGTGGGTATGTCTGTTTTGCTGTTGAAGATTAGAAAAAGTAGTGTGCACGCTACTTATTTCTGTTTTTCTATCTGTACTGAATGATTGATCGCAAGTGCGTCTGCGGAATTGAGTGTTTGTAACGCATGTGAATCTGCGTGTTGTTTGGGTCTGCATCAAGGTTGAGCGCAAGTGAGTTTGCGGTTGAAAAATGCTGAGTGCAAGTGAATTTGCACTTGTTGGTGGCGTTGTTCATGTTGATTAGTCTGCGTGATGCGGAGCTGATGAACAAACGTTGAATTGTCAGTGTTGTCCGGGAATGTTTGGTGCTTGGGTCTGCGCGGTTGTTGATGAGTGAGCACAAGTGAATCTGTGCGGTATTGATGAGTGAGCACAAGTGAGTCTGTGCAGTTGTTGATGAATGAGCACAAGTGAATCTGTGCAGTTGTTGATGAATGAGCACAAGTGAATCTGTGCAGTTGATGAATGAGCACAAGTGAGTCTGTGCGATGTTGATGAATGAGCACAAGTGAGTCTGTGCAGTTGATGAATGAGCACAAGTGAGTCTGTGCAGTTGATGAATGAGCACAAGTGAGTCTGTGCAGTTGTTGATGTTGTTCATGTTAATTAGTCCGTGTTGTGGAGCTGATGAACAAACATCTAGTTGTTGAGATTGGTGGTACACTATGGTCAAAATCAGATGCACAAATGTCTGCAAGTGAGTTAGCAGGTCCAGGTACAAGTGGGTCTGTACTGGTGTTGGTGCGTCGTTCGAGTTGATGTGTCCCCCAGTTGATCAACGAACGTCCAGTTGTTGAGTATTTAGTCGTGTTAGTGCAGTTGTACTGATTTTGAACTGGTGTGATTTCTTCCATAGTGTCGTCAGTGATGTCCGGAAATGTTTGGTGCTTGATGAATGTCCGGGAAAATGTGGTTGTTCATCTTGTGTTGAAGATTGTTGGTAGGCCTTGAAGGGTGATGTTGTTCGTGTTTGTCGTCGTGTGTTGGTCGTTTTGTAGTTTTCTTTTCCTTTATATATATATTTCCAACACGTGGGTAGAAAGGAAAAAAAAAAAATAGAGCCGTAATTTGTTTCACACACGGGATGACGTTTTTTGTTTTCGTTTTAGTTTGTTTAAATGTTAGTTTCCACGTAGAGAAAGAATGGCGGCTTCTCTTTTTCTTTGTTGTTGAAAAGAAAGAAAAAAAATTCGTATTTTCTTTTCTTTTCTTTTTTTGTTTGAATTTTCATTTCCACGTGGTTAGGGGAAAAGATGGCAGCTTCCTTTTTCTGCTTGTTGTTGAAACAGAGAAAATAAGTTCGTATTTTCTCCTTTTTTTTTTTCAACACGTGGTTACGAAAACGATGGGCAGCGTGAGCGTTTGTTTTCTTTCTATCTCCACGTGTTCAAAACAAAGGAAGTGGCGTCTTGTAAGGTCCTTTTGTTCGTCAAAAAAGGAAAAAAAAAGGATTGGCAAAAGTTTGTCTTTTTCTTTGTATATAATTTTCCGAGAGAAGAAGAAAAAAAATGAAATTGTAATTTGTTTTATACTCGGGGAAAGCCGAGAAATGTTTGTTTTTCTTTGTTTGGGTATTTCCGCGTGGCCAGGAAAAATGGAGACGGTGGCTTCTTTTTTTTTGTTTGTTTGTATATTTCTACCACGTGGGTAGAAAAAAAAAAGGAAAAGGATGGGTGCGTAATTCGTTTCACCACGAAAGAAAAAACGAGAAATGATATATATATATATATTTTTTTTTGTTCTTGTACGAAATTAATTACTCTGCCCCATACAACAAAGCATATCACGTCGGGGTCACCAATGTTCGGATCGAGGGTCGTGTTCCCCCGATTATAAACGTGTTCAGTAAATCAAGCAATTGTTGCATGCAAAGACAGAGTAATAATTAATAAACAAAAATGAAGTAGTTCAAATAAGGTTTATTGAACGTGTGTGTACGTGGAATGATGAAGTGTGTGATGTATGCATGTGTGTCGATGGAAAAACAGTTCTTGAAAAGGTATAAGAAAAAATGAATCCGGCGTAGGAAAAGTCTTTGAAAGCCGTATACAAAGAAAACGAGTTGAGAACTCTTACCGTTGTTTGCCCACGTGTTGACGGAAGAAACGTGTGTTGGTAGTTGTTTTGCTGAGACCAGTTCAAGAGAAAAGCGTGAGACGAAGCGCTAGTGTATTAGCGTCGTTCTGTCGACCAGAGAAGAGAGAGAGAGAGAGAGCGCGCTGGTGCCAGCATACTTCTGTCGATGCTGGTCGGTGAAAAAGAGAGGGATTTTCCGTTTGCAACGGTTTTTATAGTCAGAAGGGCAGACAACTCTGGCGTCGCTTTACAGCGCCACCTGTCAGTGAAAAAGCGCCACCTAACGGCCAACCGGTGTAGTTATGTTTTGAAAGGAGGAGGTAACTGCTACATATTCAACAACATTTGTATTACAGAGAAAATAATGCCTAAATATATATATATATATATATATATATATATATATATATATATATATATATATCTTCTATATATATAAAATAGTAACTCTGTGTGTGTATGTGTCCACCTGATCTTTGTGTCTTATGTTCACCCGAACTGCTGGACAGAATTGCTTGAAAATTAGCATGTAGGCCATATAAGAAATATATCACTTCAACGCTGGGTGTCCCGGGGGGGGGGGGGCAATCCCCCACTGAAAACTGTTTTCCCTTTGATTCAAATGAAATTTAAACCATAGGTAAATGACCAAAAATGATGTCTATTCCCAAAATTTCAGCAAATTTTGATCATATCAAGATGGTCCTCGGGGGCACAACCTCTCTACTGAAAACTTTTTTCCTTTTGATTCAAATGAAATTATATATATATATATATATATATATATATATATATATAGACACACATAATCGAGGAGAAGACCTATCTGTCTGTGCATGTCTGTCCCTAAAAACGAAGACATACTAGGAAGTGTACTTTCAATATAATTGTACTCACATGCACAATTTGCATTTGGACATAATGGAAGTATTTTTGCGCCTCTGACTGTCCCTTAAAGAAGCTAATGACAATTTTCAAACATGTTACACAATGAAATTAATCTATTTATTAGCGTTAGTTTAAGAGTATTAACACATATCTGAATAGCTCGATGAGTAAAATATCTAGCTGACAGCATCAAGGTTGCTGTTAAAGTAAACTCTCCCTACTATTAGGTTGCATATCCCATACTCTAACCTGGGCAACACCAGGTAGCTCTGCTAGCATATATATATATATATATATATATATATATATATATATATATATATAGCACTAGATAAAGTGAAAGAATAAAATAAGGTGCGACTCAAATTTTATTTGCATTCAATGTTCAAGCAAAGTCCTTTAAAGTCCTTAACTCATGAGTTTTCAAAGAAAATTTTCTCCTCAGAGGACCATTACCGCAATGACATTACTGCAGATAATAAAATTAAACTTTGAATATATATTTTAAAAATTTACATAAAAATACATAAAATTATATAAAACATCAAATATATCGGCCCAGTATGTTTTGGGCCGATATATTTGCTAAACTGTATAAGTTTAGCAAAAAAGTATGTTTTGGGCAGTAATGTCATTGCGGTAATGGTCCTCTGAGGAGAAGATTTTCTTTGAAAACTCATGAGTTAAGGACTTTAAAGGACTTTGCTTGAACATTGAATGCAAATAAAATTTGAGTCGCACCTTATTTTATTCTTTCACTTTATCTAGTGCTATTAATGCTCTATCCAGTATATTGAGCTTCAGTTTTATCCGAATGTTCACTAATTAAAGATATTAGGTGCCTCTTATATCTTTTGTTGTATTAACTTATATATATATATATATATATATGCAGAGTAAAACCGACTATAGCATTGCCGTCTTAAAGTTTAATGTAAAAAAATACTTGTTGAGTCGTACTCTTGGATAATCAATTACTTTTAAGGAATATAATTCATATATATATATATATATATATATATATATATATATATATTAGATTGAGAATAAATCACATCTAATTTCATTATGTGCTACTTAAAATTTCTTCAGATACAAGACGTCAATAAAAACTCATCTTTATTCCTAAAAGCTTTGTTTTCTGATGCACTTTGTGGAACTTACACCCGGCAATTTAAATCTGATCTTCCCCGCCTATTGTCAAACAAGTTCTGTTTATTCAATAAATTTCTTCTTTTTTTTTTACTGATCTTAAGAAAACAAAAAGAAAAAAGAATACATAAATTTTCATTCATCTATTTACAAAAAAGAAATGATTTTGTCTTACGAGGGCAGAGTGTTAGACGTTGAAATATTTATCATCTCAATTTGGCATCTAATAATCAATTTACCAATAGATCTACGTTTTTTTTTTTCATCGTGAGTGGCAAATTGATTTAACCTCTGAATAAGTAATCAGAGTGAAAATGGCAAAAAAAAAAACCATTTTAAAAAATAGAAAAAAAGAAATACAATACCATCTAAATTTTGAAAACTTATAAAGTTCTTCACAATAAAAAAAATATATCTCAAATTTTTTATTTTATTTTTTAAAACCATTCTGTCCCTGTAATAATCGAACTGTGTGACCACTTCTCGCGTATGTGTACGTGTTTTTCGCCTATTACGTCTCGATTAGAATGGAAAAACAAACTAAACACGGTTAGAGTTTTATGCTAAGACGAAGCAAGTTGCTAACGTCTCGACTTTATTTATAACAACAACAACAACAACCCCCTCCCCTAGGCAAGATAAACAACCTAGCATACAAGGACCGTGATTTCGGCTTAAGCTCTCGGCTTTAAGGGCGATAACTCACGCCCTTGATATATAGTCTCGGAAGTATCTCAACCATTAAAACTATATAAGGAACCCCCCCCCCCCAAAAAAAAACAAACCTTAAGTCCGAAGTCGTTCAGTGAAAAATCACTCATGTAAGTCAATTTAATTTTTACAGTTATTATATTAGTTTGCTTCTAACATTATTTAAGGGATCATCAGTTGTTTACAATGAAAAACTGTTTCGGGAATTTAATATATATATATATATTTAAAGAAGGAAAGATGAAGATAAAAATTGCATAAAATTACATAAAATTGATACAAATTTTATTACATCGAAAGTTCAGATGCAAGGAGTTACACTAATCCTTAAACCATGGGTTTTCAAAGATAAAACTCTTCTCGTCAGAGGATAAAATTCGGTAATGTGGTATTTATAATAAATAAATATTACCTGTTCCATTTCACTTTGAAAATTGAAGAAGAAATAACAAAAAAGGTTGGGGATGAAGAAATAAATGGCCGAGAGGGAGAATGTTAGCAGTATTGAGTAACCATTGCCGAAGACAAAAAGAGACGCTATGGTGCAGATAGCAAAATAGCTAAAGTTTGTAGATTTGGAGAAAAGTTTGTAGATTTGGAGAAAGTTAAAAAAATTTTTTTTTACAGGGTTTCTAATAAAAGGCAGAGGATAGCACGGTAGACGGTAGTCATACGAGGAAAAACTCAACGCTTCTTTTAACATTGAACAAATCTTTATTGAGTATCTTATACCGTTGGGGTATAGCATAGAAAAAGGTAGGATTGGTGTCTGGTGGAAGGAAACAAAGTTCTTTTACTGCCCGGGGAGCGGTGCTCGGAAATCCAGTGGATTAGGGGCCAGGAGAGAGGTGAAGAAGAGTTCCTTCTAGGTTGACGGCCAGGGTCTCTCTGACGATCCGTTCCACCGTTCAACAGGGGTGCAAATAGTCCGCAAGGGACTAGCTGAAATCTGTGAGCCGATTGGTTAGTTTAAGACCAACTTGCCCACAGTGGGTGCATAAGAAATCGGTCCTATTTCAGACTGCTATATATATATATATATATATATATATATATATATATATATATGAAGAATGGAAAGGAATTAGAGAAGCAAAAGCCAAATCAAAATTCAATTCAATAATAATAAATTGAATAAATTGCCTTTTTGCGGAATATACCTTGCTCTGAGCAATTGAATGGAATTTTGATTTGGCTTTTGCTTCTCTAATTCCTTTCCATTCTTCTTCATATCTACCTGCTCTATCCTGGATATTGAGCTGTATACTCTTCACAATAGGTTTTACCTTTCCTAAAAGTTCGCTTTTAGTACACCACTTATATATATATATATATATATATATATATATATATATATATATATAGTGACTAACACATCAACATATTTTATTGTTATTTGTTAACATTTATTATCATTCTTATGTTAAAGTACTTAAATGACTTTATTTTAAATACTAAAATTATTTAATCGCTTATTGTCAGAAGCCGGGCAGTGGAATGTAGCAACCAGTGGCAACTTAAAATCCGTCCCCTTTTCAAAATGTAAACCATAAACAAACGAAATGTTAACTTATCTATTTTCTACATCTCTTCTCTATTGTCTATATTAATAAAGTTAACTCAATTTTCCCGTGCAGTCACTATAGGAAAATACCCGAACACTTCCTATGCAAATCGTTGGCAATTACTGTTCAATGCAGGCAAGTGTAGTGTAATGCATTTCGGGCATGGTAACAACAGAACACCATACACAATAAAGGACAGCAATGGAGAAATAAAAGAACTAAAGGAATCCGAAAACGAAAAAGACCTCGGATTGCACATCGACAATAAACTCTCTTTTCACCAACATGTTGCTGATGCCGTCAAAAAAGCGAATCATATTTTAGGACTGATTAGAAGAACGTTTGTTAGTCGTGACAAGATCATCATAAAGAAATTATACACAACCATGGTCAGGCCAATATTGGAATATGGAAACGTCGCAAGAATCCACCAATATGCCGGAGATAACGACAAAATCGGAAGAGTTCAGCGAAGAGCAACAAAGTTGTGTTCCTCAATCAAAGACCTGCCATATGAGGAGAGGCTCAAAGAGATGAGACTAGAGTCAATGCACTACCGACGTGAAAGAGGTGATATGATAGAAGTGTACAAGATATTAACAGGCAAGGTCAACATCAACCAAAAACAACTTCTACCACTCAATACCAATTCCAAGACAAGGGGAAACAACTTCAAACTGTCCAAGAAGCACAGCAGACTCAACACTAGGAAGCATTCGTTTGGACTTCGAGTAGTGAACAACTGGAATGAGCTTCCCAATTCAGTTGTAAATGCAAAAGACACAATTGACTTTAAAAGCAAACTAGACAAGTACTGGTCCAGTAAGCAATACACTGTTCGACCCGCGTATGCGTCTACTGAAACTATAAGACCAGGCATGGAGCAGGAGCTGAGTAGCCTTTTCCTGAAGAAAAGCATCAAAGTATCAAAGTTTACACTCACCACCTACAGCACTTCTTAATGCGTGTTTCACGATACTATTCGACTATTTCTTCTACATACAAATGTTATTACATTAATTCAGAGATATCTGCTTCTCCAAAATACGTCTTCCAAAAAGAGGGTAGCAAACAGTTTCACTCTCTTAAAATTTCCTCCCCTCACATAACACACCGGCTCCTTTCTTCATACAAATAAAATTACTTTACAGACACCGGTAAATCCAGAATACAAAGCGAACGCTTCAAGATAGCCATGATTATCATCCCTAAAACTGTTCATTAAACCACCGATTTCTGCGTCGGTAAACTTTTCACCTTACTTCCTATTTGAACTTTTTTCTTTCTCCGAAAGGATACTCTGATATTTACTTATTTAAAAAAATAACATAATTATTTCATCTTTTATACACACATCGCTGGCACACTTTCTAGCTTAGCGTATAATACAGGAATATCGGATTAAAGGAATATCGGATTGTACTTCAGATATTCCGAACCGTTAGTTGTAGTGAGTTAAATTATTATATGACTTTTCTTACATATTCCTTCGTTGCTAACTGACATGAACGAGAAGGATTTCACCTTCCCGACCCGCGAACAGAACTGATAATATTTACATTATCATTAAACTTATTTTATTGTATTGTATTGCGAAAAGAAGCATAAATTCGCTGAAAGAAAAAAAGAAAGAAAAAATGTTACTTTGAATTTAAAATTTAAAATCTGAAGACAATGTTAGTCTTCAGATTTTAAATTTTAAATTCAAAGTAACATTTTTTCTTTCTTTTTTTCTTTCAGCGAATTTATGCTTCTTTTCGCAATACAATACAATAAAATAAAAAATACTCCTCCTTGACCCTTTGGCTAAGATCAGAGTTACACTCTGTAGACCAGTACCGTTTTAGCCTTCGGGCTTTGATTCTGCCGGCCTGAAGTATTGTCCAGTACAGTTCTAGGAGGTCCACCCTCCCAGGCTTTATCCTTCTCACCCTTTGAGAAGGATTTAGTTTATTGCTAATCGCCTGGGGCACCCCAACTGGAGAATACCGACGGGGCTGCCTAGGTATTTTTTGTAGGCCAGAGTGCTCTTTCTCTAGGGCGCTGGCTTTTCCCGACCTTGTGTCAGATCTTACCGCTATGGGAGGTAGATAAATACAAAAAAATAAAAAATAAAAAAAATAATAAAGATTGTAAAAAACAAGCGTTTCGGATCTTTCGGCTTTTTACGTAGACGGCCAAAACATGCCGAACAAAAGAAATCGGCTTTGTAGGGTTCAAAAGCTGTACCAGTACCAAATATTTTACACGTTCTTTTTAGCGTGGGGTGCAAACAATGTTTTTGTTTTGCACTCTTCTACATTCGACTGATCATTATTAGTCTCCTTTCTTTTAAACATGTTTATTTACTTCCGGCAGGAATGACGAGTGACAAAAAAAAAAAGAACAACCTAATCCTAAGTCCGTGTTGCAAAATACAACTTTATCATGAATACAATTTTGTTCACGTGGATTCTTTTGTCCTGTCACCACTTGCAATGTCTGACTATTTATGGATAAGTCCTATTTTAATCACGTAAATTACTTACATTGAAACAGCGACTTGACACTTTTTTGTATGTTCATTTTACTCCTGCGGGAAGTCCATGTGTCAAAAAAACAAAAACAACCTGTATTCAGGCAGAAGGTATTTTTCTGCAACATGGACTGAGGCTTAAAATCATTTATTATTTTCTATTCTACTTGGGCAACGCCGGGAATTGGGTCCTGCTAGTAATTATATATATATATATATATATATATATATATATATATATATATATATATATATATATATATATATATATATATAGTCTAAAGAAGCTTTGAGTCATTAAAAAAAAAAAAAAAAAAATGTAAAATGCAGTTTAAATTCCCAGACAAACTAACTAAATCCAAGATATTGCACACTTAACATTCGTTGGAAAATTAATACATGAAAAAATATAAGTAGAAAAAAAAAGAAAAAAAAAAGAGGGGGGGTTAATTATCTAAGAGTGAAACAAAAATATATATATAAACTTAATGTCTGTGTATATGTGATGTTTGTGTGTTCCCTATAGAAAGAACGGTTAGAGAATATACATAAAATTTAAAAGTGTAGATTGAAAATTATCATTACGGAGTGATTTTTCATGTGCCCTGTGATTGGATGAAAAACAACCAATCACATCCCACTATTTACAGCATCTGCCGCTCCCAACGCGAGCAGGTTTTTCAGACTTTCAGCCTCTTTCCTTTTCCTGCCGCCAACAGGAAACTGCTGTCTCCGTCCAGCAGCCTCTCCGACATGTCTTACCGCGTGCCAGTTAAAGCGCACATGGCCGACCCAATATTCCCAAGCCTTTTGAAATTCCATCCACCAAAACCACACGGAACAATGAGAACCGCTAACAGAACGAAATTATTATTATTGAGTGATTTTTCATGGGTTGAAAAACATTGATGAAAAACAACCAATCACGGTCCACTATTTACAACGCCTGCTTTCCCTTACGTCAACGTTTGTTAAACTGGAACTTTGGTAATTTAAATATAAATTACTTGGAATTCATAGCAAACTTGTCAAAGACATTTTGAGAACCATGTAAATTTAACCATTTTGTCTTAGATGCGACCAAGCATCTGTATAAGAGGGTCGGTCGGTCGGTCGGTTTATCACATTTCACTTTGAAACGGTGTTGTAGCGTAGTCTTTCATCTTGTCCACTCCTGCCCAGGCCTTGCTGATTCGAAACTTCAGTTCATACTCTGCGGATTTTTTCTTGGCAACTTTACTACCAAGATAGCTAAACTAGTCGACATTTTTTAAACAAGTCCTACTTAGGGAAGAGATGGTTTTTTTTCCATGAGAATAATAGTAAGAAATAATCCAAATATAAAATACTGAACTGTATATACGTATATCACTCCTTTTCCTCACCCGTGACAGATTGTGCGGACACAGAAGTGGTAACATAATAAAATTAATATATTGTGGGATGGAAGGATTTCTCAGTTTTACGAGATTGTGGTGAACAGGTCTTTGATTTCAATTTACTGACACTAAATTTCTAATAGCAAAGGAAATTGTGGTGAACAATCCTATCCCACCTGCCTTCAGTGTAATAATGGACTCATCCTGCTCTTTTTACTAACTTCACTTATGCTAACTAAAACCTAAGTCCGGTTTCTATGTTTCCTGTCTTTTTTCGAACAGAGATAAAGCTATTTTTAATAGAATTTGTAAAGTGAAATTTTATTATCACGATATCTTGGATGTAAATAAACTTTCAATCTCTTAATACACGAGGATTTGCTAAGAATTTTAAAGCCAGGAATGACTTTCTATTCGGCAGTTTAAATGCTTCCTAACCAATTTCAAATTTCGAAAGGTCATTTCTTTTTTAAAATTATTTTATCTGGTTATTTTTGTTGTCAACTATCAACAAAAGATTAAAATGGTTGACTTGTTTATGAAGAAATGGATATGCATTGTGGCGGGTTTAATCTCGTAATGAAATTATTTTTTTTAGATAGGATTTTTAAAAAGTTCATTTTAGTACTTCATGCTATTGCCTTTTTGGTTTCAATCGATTGACAGTAAATGAAACAAATACTGTATAAGTCACGGAGAGGCGAGACACATACACAGAAGTGGTAACATAATTTGAGTAATATATCTTTTGCGGGAGGGGGGTACTTCTCAGATATACGAGATAAAGCTTCATACTCTTTTCCAAAATGAAAGCTAAATTATAGAATGAAGATGGTTCATTTAATCCCCTCTCTAACCCTCCGTCGCCCCACCATCACCCCCGCCTGTCAATTCCTTCCCGTTAATCTCAAAGGAACAAGATTCTCTCTGTCATTTATGCATATCTGCCTATGAATGTCCTGTGAGTGCAGCAATTATTTAGGGAGTCAAAGGGGGTCGTCAACTTTTGTAGGATCCAATATTAATAAAAATAACAACACATTTTTAGGCTTTCTTTCTTTTAACTTTTTTTTTTATCATCGACCTCTGAAGAAACCCGGCGATGCCCGGAAATTACAGCTTTAAGATTTATATTTTGGGCCCATTCTCACTTTGGCTAAGATCAAAGTGTAGTATCTGTTCCGATGGATACTGCACCCCATACTGGTGTTGTCTTGGCCTTCGGGTCTTGATTTACACCGGTCAATGGGTCTGTCCTGTGCAGTTCCGGGAGGTCCACCTTTCCAGGCTTTGCCTTCCCTCCTTGGGGAGGAGTAAGTTTATTGCTTACTGCCTGAGGCGCCTCTACCGGGGAATGCCGACCGGGCTGCCCAGGCAATTTTTAAACCCCACTTTCCCGACCCGACCTTGGGTCACATCTTACTTGTGGGAGTAAGATAAAAACTGGCCTTGTGCCATATCCTGGAGAGGAGTAAATCAATACTCTCTGTAACTTTTATATATATATATATATATAATCTGAACTTTTATATATATATATATATATATATATATATATATATAATCTGAACTTTTATATATATATATATATATATAATCTGAACTTTTATATATATATATATATATATAATCTGAACTTTTATATATATATATATATATATATATATATATAATCTGAACTTCTATATATATATATATATAATCTGAACTTTTATATATATATATATAATCTGAACTTTTATATATATATATATAATCTGAACTTTTATATATATATATATAATCTGAACTTTTATATATATATATATATATATATATATAATCTGAACTTTTATATATATATATATAATCTGAACTTTTATATATATATATATATAATCTGAACTTTTATATATATATATATATATATAATCTGAACTTTTTTTATATATATATATATATATATATATATATAATCTGAACTTTTATATATATATATATATATAATCTGAACTTTTTTATATATATATATATATAATCTGAACTTTTTATATATATATATATATATATATATATAATCTGAACTTTTATATATATATATATATAATCTGAACTTTTATATATATATATATATATATAATCTGAACTTTTATATATATATATATATATAATCTGAACTTTTATATATATATATATATAATCTGAACTTATATATATATAATCTGAACTTATATATATAATCTGAACTCGACTTATCAGATTCTGCTTACTAACTTAAAGTTATTGGCTCAAAATTAGCATGACTAGCCAACAAGAGAATACACTCTCCTATTTTTAGATTTGAAGTCTTGTTCGCATATGTGAAATTCAAAATGAGGCTTATCCTCTTTCTGGTCTGGATATCAAAGATGTTAGATGCAATCCGAAAACCTGACATCTTTGCATGGTCTTCACAACTCGGCCACCATTTCCGACAGATCCCTCTTCTGGTCACTACATTCAGCTCGCAGAACATTAACAACAAGTAAGTCATATTTACTTGTACATTACTAATTGCATATCTCCTTCTATTCGTTCACCCTGGCAACATGTGTACACTCCATTGTGTTAGGACAATTAAGTCAGCCTTTTCTTTAGTTACTACATCTGTAATTTTCCCCTCTTCAGGTATCCTATTCAGTAGATCCTTCTTAAACTTGTCATTTCTCTGAAAGAATAAATGCATATTTTCTGTTTCTTAATTGTTACACTCTTTTATCTTTCTTCCGACTACCTGGTGTTATCCACGATTACACAATATACTAAAATGGTGAAGAAAACTGGCACTGCTCGGAAGTCTGAGATAGGTTTATTTGCTGACGACATCATGCTCTACTTTCATCATGTGGACAAAACGGACGCGCACATATCCGAGGCAATGGCTGAATCCTTAGAAAATGACCTCCAGTCTGTATTAGAATGGGGTCATAAATGGATGGTAACATTTAATGCAGCAAAGACAAAGCGCCTTTCCTTCAATAACCACAAGGAACCTCTCCAACCACGGATTTTCATGGCAAATAACACCCTACCTGAGAGTTCAATATTCAAACTCCTCGGCCTAACATTCACAGGTAACATGAATTGGAACAAATACATTGAAGACATTGCCAAGGCTGCTGCAAAGAAGGTGGGCTCCCTCTACCGTACTAGTAAACTTCTCACACCTGACACTATCCTATATCTCTACAAAGCCACCATCGACCCATGCATGGAATATTGTTGCCACATCTGGACTGGTGCACCATCCACTAGTCTCTCCCTCTTCAACAAGGTCCAAAAAAGAGTTGCCAACTTAATAGGTCTCTCACTGTCAACCAAGCTCAAGCCCCTGCCCCATCGCCACAATGTTGCATCCTTGTGCCTGTTTTACAAGTACTTCAATGGATTGTGCTCCAATGAACTTGCTGCTCTAGTGTCCTCTCGATGTAAATACACTAGACTAACCCGACAATCAGCTAAATCCCATCCATTCACTGTAGAGGTCCCCACATGCCGGAGAGCCTTCTACTCCAATAGCTTCTTTCCTCGTGCTACCGGCCCATGGAACTCCTTCCCTGCTCCCTGTTTCCCCGACTGTACCGGCATGCAGAAATTTAAAACTAATGTAAACAGACATCTCGTTGCACAGCTCCCAACTTAGGATAACTATTAATATTTTTTTATTTATATAAAAAAAATCTAAACTCGACTTACCAGATTCTGCTAACTATTTTAAAGTTGTTGGCACAAAATTAACAGAGTTTTCTCCCTTGAATCATACCGAAGTTATCTCCCCTTAACATTACTAGCAAACGGAGAATGCACTCTCTTATTTTCAGAAGTTAAGAAAATCTTGTTCTACACATGTGCTATCTAAAAAATTCTGTTTATTGTGGCATTATTCATATCAGTTTCGTTGGAATCTGAACATTTGTGAACCTTGTCTCACAGACACTTTTGTGGCCTATCTATTTCTCATACTCTGAACCATTCCCTCCAGACATATTTTAGAAAATCTGAACGCATTTCATATAGTGCAGCGTATATTAATGCGAAGATACACAAAAATGTTAATATACAGCGCCTACCTCCAAACGTGAGTATCTTTCACTTTCTTTTATACAAACATATATATTGCTCAGATCTGATGATCTCATAAAAATATTTAATCTGGTCAGTATAGGAAGGTGTGTTCAGAATAGGAAGCTTTGATGGTATAGCCACGTTGGAAGAATGGATGCGAGTTTCTGGGTTAGTTGATGTAAAACAGTTAAAACAAATGACAATGTGCACGCGTAGAGTAGAACGCCTACACACAAATCAACCAACTGCAGTATTTTTGTACTAACATTAAAAACTTCTACAATGTTTACTACCATATTGTTAAAAAGGCCAGAATTTAAACAGTCGAGACTGATCGACATGATGTAGTACACAACCCGATTCCATAGTTCACGAATAGACGTTGTTTGATTACCTCCGCCAAGGAGGGTATGTTTTTGGTCTAGTTTGTAACTATGTTTGCTTGTTTGATTACCTCCGCCAAGGAGGGTATGTTTTTGGTCTAGTTTGTAACTATGTTTGCTTGTTTGATTACCTCCGCCAAGGAGGGTATGTTTTTGGTCTACTTTGTAACTATGTTTGCTTGTTTGATTACCTCCGCCAAGGAGGGTATATTTTTGGTCTAGTTTGTAACTATGTTTGCTTGTTTGATTACCTCCGCCAAGGAGGGTATATTTTTGGTCTAGTTTGTAACTATGTTTGCTTGTTTGATTACCTCCGCCAAGGAGGGTATGTTTTTGGTCTACTTTGTAACTATGTTTGTTTGTGTAGAGCCCAGCCTTCACATCACTTGACCAATCGTCACCAAACTTGGTCAAAATATCGATCTTTGTCAAACTTAGAACTAATTTAATTTTAAAGACATCAAAGATCAAAGTCACAGAAATAGTGAAAGTCACATTTTTGGCAATAACTTTGGTTCTGTTCATCGTAGATAGTTGCTATTTGGCTCGTATTGAAGCCAATGCAGTCCCGAATCTTATACGACTTTTAGTTTGACCTTTAAAAGTGCGGTCAAATTTTAAATTTTGACAAATATCAAATTCTGAATTTTTTCAAATTTGATGTATGGATCTGATGCGCTTTGATAACAATAGCTACCATGCACATTTCTGCCTCTGGTGATACCAGGTCAGGCTGCCCTGTGGCTCCCTGAGACGAAATTCACCTACATTGACGTTTTTTTTTTTTTTTTTTTTTTTTTTTTTTTTTGTAAAACTTAATTATGTTCTACAAAACCAAAAACAAAAACAACAGCCCCTCTCCCTTTCTCCCTCCCCTTTTTTTCTTTTATTTTTAGAACTTGAAGCATAAATCTTTTACTATAATGACCAGATTCGGCATTAAATAACCCAAAAAGAGTTGATATGCCGTAAAACAAAACTACCAAACCAAACCATTTCTGCCTGATCAGATAAATAGTTGTTTTTGAGCTATCAACGTTTCCATGGTATAACTTCGGGAATACTTCACACAATATTAAGAAGTAAGGCCCAGATATGATTTTGCCCATCCTTACGTTGTCAGGCGGAAAACTTTCTATTCTAATAGCTTCTTCACTCGGAGACTTGCCTTTGGAATTCCGTTCTTGCTCTCTGTTTCCCTGACTGCACCAACATGCAGAAATTTAGATGCAATGTGAACAAATATCCTGCTGCACAACTCCCCACATCGGATGCCCCTATTATAAATCTGTCCCCTAATCACAGTAACCCCTTTACGTCCTAGTGAGAATATGAACAAAAGGAATCTAATAAAGATACTCTTTTCAAGTACATAAAGTACTTAAAACGTATAAAGATCAAAATAAAGTACATGAAGTACAAAACAAAAAACAAAAATCAAAACATTCCAATGAATACAAATGAATGGAATCAAAATAAGACTGTAGACACGAACGAACAATATTCCTAATCTTAATATTGGCAACTCTTTATAGTTTTATTCAAAGAAAGCAGCTTTAGGGGGGGGGGGGAGCTCCTCTATTTTATTATTCGACTGTATTTGCCGGTGTCCCCACAGGAACAAGTCGACGTCTATCTTCTAAGAATTGGTAACTCTTCTTGTGGCCCGGTGCCAAAGATGTCGCCACAAAGGCCCAAAGGTCACAACAATAGTTTTTTGCTGGCTTAGTCAGCAGGACAGTTCGGGCAGCAAATTCACTTGGAATAGTTTTGGCTATTGAAGACTAGAATATGCCTTCTGTGACTCCGCCCTTCTCCATACAAATATATATATATATATATATATATATATATATGCGTGAAATAGTTTTTTTATTTTTACCTACAGACACATGTGTTTCATGCTTACGAAATCTTCAGTGTAGGAGATGATAATTACTGCAGGGCGAAGGAGATATACATACATGTGTGTGTGTGTGTGTGTGTGTGTATTACAGAAGATCAGAACGACATCGGTACCGTCGGTTTCAAATTCTAACAAAGGGGACCTAAAATAGGTCTCTTTACTGGACTCTCTTCAGCCTCTGTTTATAGGTAAAGAGACCTATATTTGGTCCCCTTTGTTAGGATTTGATACCGACGGTACCGATGTTGTTCTGATTTTCTGTAATACACATATTAATGAATATTACGCTCTTATTTGTAATTTTTCTTAATAATTGAGCAGTCTGCTGGGATTCTCTCTCATTAACTTTATATATATACACATACATATATATATACATATATATACACACCCTCTCTCTCTATATATATATATATTAATTGAATGACATCATAAAATGATAAATTAATCAGATTTTATTAAAGTTAAAAAAAAAGGAGTGATATTGCGTCCTTTACTCATGACTTTTCAAAGAAAATCTTCTCCTCAGAGGACCATTACTGCAATGATATAACTGCAGGTAATAAAATTAAGCTTTGAAAATATATAAAAAATATATAAAAAAATACATAAAAGTATATAAAACATCAAATATATCACTCCTTGTTTTTTTTAACTTTAATAAAATCTGATTAATTCCTCATTTTATTATGTCATTCAATTAATTTTATTGCTCTATACACTATATTGAGCTTTGTTTTTATCCTGATAGTCTACTGGTTAAGGATATTATTTATATCTTTAAAGTATTATCTTACACACTCTCTCTCTCTCTCATTTATATATATATATATATGAGAGAGAGAGAGGGGGGGGAGAGAAAAACAGTGGGCAAGAGAGGGGGAAGAGAAAAAGAGAAAGAGAAAGAGATAGAGAATGAGAAAAGAAACAGAGAAAGTGAAAGAGGCGATAGAGAAAGAGAGGGGGAAAGAGGAGAAGAGAGAGAGGGTAAGAAAGAAAAGAGGAAGAGAGATGGGGAACTAGAAAGAGAGGAGGAAAGAGGAGAAGAGAGAGAGGGTAAGAAAGAAAAGAGGAAGAGAGATGGGGAACTAGAAAGAGAGGGGGAAAGAATGCGTCTATTATGACATTACAAGAGAGTTTCATAAATATTTGTGCCGGTTTCTTTGAAAGCAGCAGCAGCCAATAACTCAGAATTTCCCAATATTTAATAATATATACAACAAATACAGACCCAACGGGTCACAGATGGTCCAATATAGCCATAAACACTTAGAATCTAAATTTATTTCGATAACGAATCTTTATTTAAAAAAATTTACTTATTACACAATATTATTACAAATGTCGCCATCTTGCCTTCCTCTGTATAAACTATGGAACCACAAAATGCTCGCTATTTTTTTGTTTGGGCACATAAAGCATTGGAAATAAAGTTTATGAAGCAGACAAATAGTGCACGTTTTGGGCTGCCATAGTCTTTTAACAGAAACAGACGTATATTGTAATAAGTAAAATTTCTAATTAGAAAGAAAACTAGAGAAACATAAAAACTATTTATCTGTTATCAGAATGCTCCTGTTCGAAGAGGCAGTGGCAGTGAATATTGTTTTTACGTATCGCCTCTCGATTGGACAAAAGCTCAAATCAGCAGTCTCCTTCAACTAGTCACCACACCAGAGATAGTCACTATGAATTCCAGCGCATACTATAAAAACCCAAACACAGTTTTCTTTCTCTTTCCTCATTTTCTTCCGGAGACAAATACACGTGCGTACGTCACAATCCAGCCTAGCCCCTTGGTGGGGTGGGGATGAAAGGCCCCTCGGCAAGCAGCACAAATATAACGAGAGACTTTCACAGACTACTAAACACAACACAAGCATGTGTACATTGTTCACCGAACACCCTCACATACAATTTCGTACATACACTCTCTCACCAAGAAAAACAAGCAGAGTATCTACACATATGTAAACGCACATGGCTCCAGCCGAAATAAACACGCATATATTCTCTCGCTAACAAAAAAGACACAATAATATAAGTGTACACATCTCATTTACGCACATGTGAACACACATATGCACTCAATTTCTCCTTACTCGAAAAACAACTCTTTCACTCAGGAACGTTCGTTGGACTCTTTGAACTCCCATTCTTTATGAATACTTTATTTTGCATTGTCTTAACAAGTTGTCAATAAAAATTAATTATTTGGTATGAGTGGACTTTATCATTCTTTTCATATTGTCTTGAATTTCTCAGGTGACTTAGAAAGGTTGAAAACAACAGAATACTTTCTTTTTTATGGAAATAGCTCCAGACAAGGCATGAAGCCCCTTGATGTAAGGAGCTGACAAGAAAAATATGATTATCGCAAAGACAGGAGATACCTATTGATCTTAGTCTTGAAAAGACCAAGGTTATAGGTAGCAAGAAAACAGTCAGCAGGAATAGAGTTCCACAAGCCTGCAGTTCTTGGAAAGAAGCTACTGGAATAGGAAGATGTATTATAACGAGGTATCAAAACAGCGAATTGATGAAGACCACTAGACCAAAGAGTCAAACGAGCTGGAACAAAAGAAGCGGGGAATAGATCACATAATTCTGAAGAACAAATGCCATAATGACCATGTTGCAGCCCTCAGGGTAGGATGGATTCTTGTGGCAATGTGTTCCATAGACAAGAAATTGTTGGAAATATTAATTACTAATATTAATTACTAATGAGACTTTGAAGTGTGTTAGATTCACATTTTAGAGATCATCGATAACACCCCCCCCCCCACGGGCGATACGAAGAATTGCGAATTACTCAAGACTTCTCCCAGTCATGGCTGACGGAACGAGGGAATGCTATTCCTGTTCATGGAAATTCCGTTCGATGTTAGACACACGGTGGAAGAAAGAAAAGTTCTTTGCAGTTGTGGTAGGGAGACGAGTTCTTGCTTGTTTAGAAACGCCTTCTCTGAATTCCGAGCAAAGGATTATCTTGTGTTAAATTTACAGAAATATCAACTTAATGCCCCTCTAAAAAATGGACAGTTTGTTTTTCAATATTTAAAAAAAAAAAAAAATTTCTCGTCCATTCTTTTACAGGCGATAATAACTAAGAATAATATAAATGAAAACTTCTATCGGATCATGGCTGACGGGATGAGAACAATCTACCCCTGTGGATTAAGTAAAGGGTTCAGTTCTGAAATTCTGTAGTTAGGCAAAGATTCCCGAGTTCGACTAGAAGTTGTCAAGTTAAAACAAAAAAAAATACAGCTAAAGAATGTTGGAGGTTACGTCAACCGAAATGTTGAGAATATATAACCAAGATGAGAATATGTATAGTTTCTATTATCTTGAGTGTTATCATCACAACGTTTCGGCCGATGTAACCTCCGGCCTTCTTCAGGAATATTAATGTCGAACTCAGAAATCTGGACGGAATTTTAAAGCAGAACTCTTTATTTAATCAACGGGGGGGGGGGGGGGGGGTAGCAAGGACCCATGGCGCAGTGGATATAGTACTAAGTCAAATTCAGTTCTAAGTGATAGTCATCTGAAGGTTGAAGGTTCAATCCTCAGGCGATACAAAGAATTCCGAATTTCTGAAGATTTTCTCCCAGTCATGGCTGAATGCTATCCCCGTGGATTAAATAAAGTGTTCCGCTCAAAATTCCGTCCAGATTCCCGAGTTCGACAGAAATATTCCCGAGTTCGAAGAGATACACCTGAAGAAGGCCGGAGGTTACAGCGGTCGAAACGTTGTGATGAGAACAGTAATCCAAATTATACAAATTATCAATCCTCATCTAAAAAATTCAGAAACAAGATGAGAATAGTAGTACGAATATGTAAAATAATACAAATTATCAAGTTTAAAATGTTTTTTATCCAAGATTTTAAAAATTTTCTTGTGCATCATAATATCAATTGCTAATATAAATTACTAATGAGCTTTTGAGGTGTGTTAGGTTCACATTTGAGAGATCTTCGATAAAAAAATTTACCCTCCCCCCCACGGCCTTTTTTCTAGGATCAAAGTGTAGTATCTATTCTGATATTACACATCTTTTCTGCCTTCGGTCAGTGAAGGAGAAATGTTTCTAGGCCGAGGTAATTTAATTTTTTATACCAATCCAGAGTGCCTCTTTTCGGGCAGTTGGATTGTGAATTTTCTCAAACTTTGCCCTTGTGAGGAGGCAAGTAAACAGGAATATGTTTGCTTTAAAAATTCCTACTCTCTAACATAGACGATCCGTGTAATTTTGTGGGCATTTTTGAAACATGTTTGAAAAAGATGATCTCTTATATGAGATTAGCAACGGTTAAGTTTAATAAAGTTGAATAGATGGAATGATATGAAAACGTGAAACCTAAAAATAAAAATGAAAAAAGAAAAAAAATAACTGGAAAAGACGGCCAATAATTCAAGTAGAATTAAAATGTCTAGAAAACCACTTCAATCCAGTCTAAGGGAGATAACTCTGCAATGATCATTTCAGTTTTTACGATGATCGCTATAAACTAATTTGTTACAGACAAATAAATGAATAAACAAATAGCAATCTCATTAAAATTTAAAAAAAAAAAAAAAGATAAAAAGAATTAAAATCGTTATGAAAATTTCAAAAGTGAATTATCGCATACTCCAAAACGAATATCCTGAGGGGTTCCTTCGAGACATGAAAAAGAAAGACAACAGTTTTCTCGTATCTCCTTTTCTTTGTGAAGAAATCACTAGCGTTTTTGTTATTACATGAGGAAAATAAAATCAAGATTTTGATGCAAATCTAATGACATGGAATAAATTAAATTTAATTAAACTTAGAACGGATATTATGTTTCGAAATTTTTTAGATGAGGATTGAACCTGCAACCTGTCACTTAGAACTGATTATTGCTTCGCTCTTATATCCGTTATGCCATGGGTCCTCAGTGCGTGCGGTATTAAGAATAAAACTATGAATTAGTTGAGACTTCTATCCTGTCTTTAAAAATAATATCTGGTCTGGAAGTGGGTGATCATTTCAGCTTAAATTTTTTTTCTTTTATTTCTTTTTACCGTCTACTTTTTAAGGGGTGCACATGAAATCACCTAAAAAAAGTAGAATCTCATTTTTATGTTTTGCTGAATCAGCAAAGGGTTAAAATTTTATCAGAAAATTCTATTTCACACTTAACCATGACACACCGATCTACGAATAGAGCCTGTCGAAGAGACCGCACCCGGGGTCCCCAATGTTGAAGATAGGACATTATCAAAGGAAAGAATGACAAAGTCTATCCAGACAAAAGTAATTATTTTATTGACAACTTGTTAAGACAATCACAGAATGATAAAGATTGAGAGTTCAAAGTGTCCAAGAATGTTCTCGGTGAAAGAAGAGTTGTTTTGACTGTAAGAATAAACTGAGTACACATGTTCATTTCGACTAGCGCCGTGTGGATTTACGTGTTACAATGTATGTACATGATTTAGGCATTATAGATGTGTGTGTGTGTGCATATAAGCATGCCTGTTTTTTCTTAGTAAAAGTGTGTGTGCGTCTATGAACACGTGTGTATGTGTGAGTAGTGTATGGGTTATTGTTGGGCATACAGTAGTTTGTGAATGTCTCTCGTTATGTGTGTGCTACTTGCTGAGGGTCTTTCGGAGACCCAAAGAACCCATGCTGGATTGTGACATGCGCACGTGTGTCGGTCTGAGAAGAAAAAGGAAAGAAAGGAAGAAAACTGTGTTTTGGTTTTCATAGTATGCACAAATTTTCGGCAGTGGATATCCTCGCTGCTTTTGGTTGGCTGAAATAAACTACTGATTTTGTTCAATCGAAAGTCGATACCTAAAACAACATTTTCTGCTGCTGCTTCTTCCAACCAGCCACCTATAGAGATTCTTTGAACATCCAAAATAAGTGTTCTTTTAATCCATAGGTTTAGTGATGAAAATGCTATTTGATACTGTTAGAACTGGCAGCGGCAGTGGATGTTGTTTTTTACACATGGACTGTCGATTGGACAAGAACTCAAATCAGAAATTTCTTTCAACCAATCACAGTGCAAGAAATATGAATTTAAAAAATATTGCACGTATAATAAAAACCCAAACACATAGGTTTCTTTCTCTTTTTTTCCGTTTTATGTTCACAATCGATACATACGAAAACGGCCCTCACAAAACAGCTAAGGGCATAACAGCAGACGCAATGAGAGACTTTCGTGGACTACTAAACACAGCACCAGCATATAAATATGTACTCTCTCACTAACAAAATAGACACACACACACATATATCCTCATGCATATTGAATGTACACACACACGTAAACGCACATGGCGCCAGCCAAAACAAACATGTGTACTCAATTTATCCTTACAGACAAACACTGTTCTTTAACGATAACGGTTCTTGGATGCTTTGAACTCTCATTTCTTTAAAACCTCTTCATCTTTTTGTCTTAACAAGTTGTCCATAAAAAAATTATTATTTTGTATGGATAGACTTTGTCATTCTTTCATTTGATAATGTCTTATCCACAACAATACTAAATCATGACAGACTGACCTGCTAATGGACTGACAGACGGACGAAGTCTTGCATAGAGATGCAAGGTCGCATCTAAAACTTAAATCATTAAAGGCATGAGGACAGTAAAAAAGAGAAAAGTATGGTGCTTGTACAGAGAAGCGTACGGATTAAATTATAAATACCAGAAAAAACAGTATTATATACTTACGCAGCATATTTAAATAAGTATCTTCACCAAAAATTAGGGAAAATTATCGAGTAGAAGCAAAATCCATTTTTTGGGAACAGTCAATCGACATGATCGAAGGCTGCCATCTTAAGGTAACCGGAGACAATTATGCCAAACGCGCTTACGTCCGCTGATGTTGTCTCCGGTTACTTTAAGATGGCGGCCTTCGAACATGTCAATTGACTTTTCCCGATAAATAGAGGATCACTTTTTTTTCTAGTAAAATTTAAACTTAAGTGTAAATATGATTTGGTACAATTTTAAACTGCGAAGGTCTAATTTGTCAGTCATTTTTTTTACTGCGTTCTTCACCACCTTCTTCTAAGAATTCAACTTTTAACTGTTGAATGGCAACGTTTTCGCTCTCACTGTCTCTCGGCGTGTACATTTACTTCTAATAGCAATTATCTTCCCTCCCACTATTGTCGTGATGCAAGTTATGAATAAGCATGCAGCTTACAGTTCTTGCAAATGGCCGGCAGATACCACAGACGTGTTTGAAACAGCTCTTCACACACAAAAAAAGAGATCGATTTGCCTGAACCAAAAAGCGTTTTTTTTTAAAGCTTGTATTTATGAAGTAATGAAATGAAAGCAACTGATTTTCACAAATCCATCTTTAATTATTCTTTCACCTCGACAACCCAAGAAGCTACATAACAGCAAAAGTTTGTTTAAAAATGTTAAAATTATTTAAAAAAGAAACCCCGGAAATTTAATAACTCGAATTGACAAGTAAAATAAGACAGGAAACAATAAACGACACCAAAAAGAGTTTTTGAAAAAAGAGTCTTTGAAAAAAGAGTCTTTGAAAAAAGAGTCTTTGAAAAAAGAGTTTTTGAAAAAAGAGTTTTTGAAAAAAGAGTTTTTGAAAAAAAGATAAGTTAAAAAAAATTTTTTGTTTGTTATTTGAATATTTTGCACATAAAACTGATGATTTCATCATAAACATCTCGATACCCGATATTTTCTATCTATATATTTATCTAAATATGTCTGTCTGTTTGTCTGTCTGTCTCTATATATATGTATGTTATATCATAAGAATAACAATAAGTAAATAAGAAACCCAAGACAGGAATTCAAAGGAATAGGAATTGTATTAAGAATACTTAATTATAATAAGTTGGTCGCCATTACCGGCTCTAGGCAAATGTGCTAAGCGGTTAGCTAAGCGGTTCTCCTTGGTAAGGTAAAAGGTGTTGACTTCATAGTGACCTGACGAATCCATCCTGTCACTATGGATGAATCCGGATTAGTCCACAACAATATATAATGCCCTATAGAAAAAAGGTTAGAGAATCTACATAAAATCTAAAAGTGTATTCTTATGTAAAATTAACCGGGTAAGATAATGGAAGTATTCCTGAATCTCTAAGTGCACCTCTAAGGGGCTTTGAAGCACATTTTTTTTTTCAGCCATAATTTGAAAAGAAAACACTAATTTAAATGTATTCCTTCCGCTGGGCATTTTCTTTTCATTCCTTAAGCTTCTCTTTGGAATAGGGAGGGGGTGTCAAGAAACTCGGAAAGGATGGTTTTAATAGTACTCTGGAGGCATCCTTGATTTTATTTGGGTGGTTTCAGTAGCGCTCTAAACGTGAGCAATAAATGTAAGATTACAGTATTACATTTGGTAAGTGGTATATAGTAATCCAAAAGTGCTCAACATCCTAGATAGAGCAGGTGTATTTAAACACCGCGTTGCACGAGAGAAACAATTTCTCTGTCTTTTGTTAACTCGGTGTTGCCTGGGAGCCATAATAGTAATAATACAGTATTATATTTGGTAAGTGGGATAAGTTAATCCAAAGTGCTCAATATCATACATAGAGCAGGTGTGTTTACTCTGCATTGCCCGAGAGTCAAGATCATAGATAGAACAATTCTACATGAAGCAAGTGTCTTTAAACGCCGCGTTGCCCGGGAATAAGATTTTCACTGTATTTTATTCTACTATTGTACACTAGAAAAGATACTCCGTGTTGCTTGGGAGTCGGTGTTCAATACCCTAGATAAAGCAGGTGTGTACAATAATACAGTAGTACATTTTCAATGTGGTACAAGCTTTTTGTTTTATCATAGTTCACCCCAAACAAGGCAGGCCGCCACTGTAGACGTAAGGGGCTACTGAGAAAAAAGGGTGAAGGGTTTTTTTTTGGGGGGGGGCGGGTCAACCTAAATTAGGAGCTGCGCAGCGAGATATCTGTTTACAGCAGTTTTAAATTTTTGCATATCAGTAACGTCAGGAAAGCAGTAAGCAGAGAGGGAGTTCCAGAGTCCAGCAGCACGAGGAAAGAAGCTTTTTGGAGTCGGCGGCTGGGGACCTCCACAGTGTATGGATGGGATTTGGCAGATTGTCGGGTTGGTCTAGAGAATATATGTCGTAGGGGTACCAGAGCAGCAAGCTCATCAGAGCACAATCCATTGAAGTACTTGTAAAACAGGCACAAGGAAGCAACATTGCGGCGATGGGACAGGGGCTGGAGCCTGGTGCATAGTGAAGGACCTATCAAGTTGGCGACTCTTTTTTGGACCTTGTCTAAGAGGGAGAGACTAGTGGATTATTCACCAACCCAGATGTGGCAACAATACTCCATGCATGGGCGGATGGTGGCTTTGTAGAGATATAAGATAATATCAGGTGTGAGAAGTTTACTGGCACGGTAGAGAGAGCCCACCTTCTTTGCAGCAGCCTTGGCAATGTTTTCAATATATTTATTCCAATTCATGTTATGTGTGAAAGTTAGGCCGAGGAGTTTGAATGATGAATTCTCAGGCAGGGTGCTATTTACCATGACAATCGGAGAAGAGGGAGACAAGAAACCCAGCATTATCTAAACAGATATAGATTTAATTATATTTTTGAGAAGGTGGGTGGGGAAGAAACCCAGTGTTGCCCGGGAGCAATAACTTTAGAATTGAAAGCTCAGGTGAATGACTTACATTATTATTATTTTCAATACACTAAAACAAGAGAATGGAATGGATTTGGTGGAGATGAAAGAGGGTGTTAGGGTTAGGGATGTGGAAAAGTGGGAAGTGAGAAAGATAAAAAGACAGATTGATTGAAGTAGAAAGATAAAAGTTTTAATATAAAGATTTTATATACACCTCTTAACCTCTTCTATTTTGTTTTCTATAGCCCGGGCAACGCTGGGTAGATCTGCTAGTATATATATATATATATATATATATATATATATATATATATATATGTATATATATATATCTATATAATTCCATGTGTGTGTGTGATGTTTGTGTCTTCCCTATAGAAAGAAAAGTTAGAGACTCTACATAACATCTAAAAGAGTATTCTTATGTAAAATTTACCGAGAAAGGCAATGGAAGTGTTCCTGACTCTCTAAGTGCACCCACAAGAGGACTATGAGGGTATAGCCCCCTTAAAACTTCAAATATATTCTATCTTTATGAAATTTAAATCATATGTATAAAATTTTCTGAGGAAGACAATGGAAATAGTCCCAAATCTCTATGTGCCAAATATCTGTGCCCCCACCTCTAAGTGACCCATGGGAACAGAACCTCCTTAAAACTTCAAATAAGTACATCCGATTTTACTGAAATTTAAACCATAAAAAACTAATTCAGAGAGTTTTCTAGCATTTCAGCTTCATCAGACCATACGAGGGTGAATCAAAATGTTCGGAATTTTCAAGAAATTAATTTATTTTACAAAGACAACATATATACATGAGCTTATTTTTGAACATAGTTGCTATTCAGGTCAATGCATTCCTCAAGTCGATGTTTCCAAGTTCGAAGATCGTTTTTGAAGAATTCTGGAGGACGTTTTCGGAGCACAGTGTTTTGCTTCTTCTATATCATTAAAATGGGTTCCTTTTAGGAGTTCTTTGAGTTTTGGAACAAGGAAGAAGTCTGATAGAGCCAAATCGGGACTATATGAGAGTGAGGAAGCACTACCCATCGACATTCTCGAAGTTCATCTTGCGCAACCCTCGAAGAATGCGCTGGTGCATTGTCATGATGAAACAGGACCCCACCATGAAGTTTCCCCATTCCGTTTTTTACTCAAAGCGTCCTTATGTTTCCTTTAAAACCTCAGTATAGTAAACTCCTGTTACTGTTCGTTGATTCTCAAGTTAATCTATCAAACCTTTTGAATCCCAGAAAACCGTGGCCATTACTTTCTGAGCAGACTTTTGAGATTTGAACTTGATGGGTCCTGAACATCCACATAGGAGCCATTGCTTTGACTGGTTTTTGGTTTCCGGATCATACTAGTAAATCCAAGTTTCATCTTTGCTGATAATTTTTGCCAGAAATCGTTCTTCATCTGTTTCAATTTTGTTCAATTTTGTTCAAGGAGAGATCACTTTGAAGATTCTGTTGATCAGGACACAACACTTTTCGGACCCATCGTGCTGAAAAGCTTGCTTGGCCGCAAATATCATGAAAAATTGAATTTGCCGACCCATAGAAAATGTCTATGGACGTAGCTATCTGATCGACAGTTATTTGCCGATCTTCTTCAATAAAATTTTGAGCAGCCTCGAAGTTTTCGTCATTTTTTGAGGTTCCTGGTCTTCCCAAGGATCGTCTTAAAAGTCGTCTCTTCTTTCTTTGAATCGCTGAATCCACTTGTAGATTAGTATTTTTTTGAGCACGAATTCCATAAACTTTTTCCCAAACCTCAATGATTTGTTCCTTTCCATTCGAGAATTACCAAAAATGAGATATTCGACCGTATCTCAAAATATCTGTTTTCCATGGTCGAAAAAGTAGATTCTCTTTTAGAAGATCTGAACAATACAGAGGCTTGCAGGAAACTGATCGCAGGTAACTAAAAGAAAGGTAAAAACCCAGTGAAGCATTCTGACATGTTTTAACTTGTTTAAACTTTATACTTTTACTGCTATTAAAAAATTCCAAACTTTTTGATCCACCCTCGTATTAGGAGGAGGGGGGCAGTAAAAACAAAGAAGGTAATATGGTGTTATGAGCATAGTGAAAAAATACATAGTAGTCATCCTCATTCAATCCCGAGCAACGTCGGGTCTTCCTGCTAGTATATATATATATATATATATATATATATATATAATAATGGTAATAATCCAGGTGAAAAATATCCACAGGGTAGTAATCCAGAGAATTTTAACCGGGTTTATAAAAAGTGCTCAATATCAAAATAGAGCTTTATATATGATAATTTTATTTACACAGACATGTACAAAATCTGCGACACTGGCATGTCGATGTTATCGATCAACAGTTACTATAAACTGAGATCTCATCAGGCAGAGTTAGAATCCGATCTTAACCTCAGATCATATTTGGAGAGAATGAAGTGGAGGGATAGAGAAAGAGAAGAAGAAGGAAAGAAATTTAACATTTCAAAAATTAAAGCCGTTAAAAAATTAAAATAAAAATTAAAATATCTAAGAAACAAAAAACAGAAAACAAAAATCTAAAATCTAGAATCTGAAACAAACAGGGCAAATAAATAAATAAATAAATAAATAAATAAATAAAAATATAAGGTGGAAAGAGGAACAAATAATGATGAGGGGAGAGGTGGTGGGAAGGTAGACACATAGAGGAAAAAGAAGGATTTGTATGTACAGGATTCACTCCTAAACTAATTAACCGATCATTATGAATTTTGGAACACAGCTGCTCGAGGTAAGGGGTTCAAATGTGGGTTATAGGTAGTTTCATTTAGCTTTATGCAAAGTGTGTAAAAGGGAGGTGGGATTAATTCGGATACCTCCGATTTTTGTGAAATTTTAAAACCAACTGACTGGTGATACCAGATCAGGCTGCCCTGTGGCTCCCTGAGACGAAATTCACCTACATTGACGTTTTTTTTTTTTTTTTTTTTTTTTTGTAAAACTTAATTATGTTCTACAAAACCAAAAACAAAAACAAAAACAACAGCCCCTCTCCCTTTCTCCCTCCCCTTTTTTATTTTTATTTTTCCTACCCTACTCCCGGTCCTGGATATGACCTTAAACTACATCCGATGGTGAGATCCGGCTTACGGACTTTGGGGAATGTGGAGCCTCCTCCTAATTACCATTGCTCCCAGGTCCACCCTGACCCGGAGTGGTAGTACCTGTTAGGGTCCCAACTATGGGTTAAATAGAAACAGATATTAAAAGAGGAAAGAAACAAAAAAAGAGAAGAAAACAAGACCAGATTCGGCATTAAATAACCCAAAAAGGGTTGATATGCCGTAAAACAAAACTACCAAACCAAACTACCAAAACCAACTGATTTTCATAAACCCATCTGCAATTATCCTTCACCTGAACCACACAAGATGCTATGCAACGGCAAAAGTTTGTTTAAAAAATGTTAAAAGAAATATTTAAAAAAAAACAAAAAAGAAAAACACGAAAATTTAATTTTCTTCTGTGTAAGTTTAAAAAAATATGTGCAAATAAATAAAAATTAAAAACTGAACGAAAAATTTAATAACTTGAATTGCCGAGTCAAAAAAAAAAAGCGGGAAACAATAAACAACACATAAAAGAGTTTTTGAAAAAGACAGAAATAAAAGGGAGGGGAAAAAAATGAATGTTCTTTTGTTTGTCGTTTACTATTGAGTTTTTCGCCCATAAAACTTGTGTTGTCATCATTAACATCTCGATACACACCTAAACAAAGAAAACACAGAGACAAAGAAATAAAAAGAAAATTACATTTTCTTTCTGAAGTACAGATCTTAATATAAAAAATTTAAAAAAAAATTCTTTATCAAAGAAGAATGAAATAATAAAAAGAAGAAGAATTGCTTTGTAGTTGAGATCATACAAAACGTTTCATCACAGCCAAACATTTTAGTTTTGTATCTGATGCATATCGACATTTTTGTTCACACAATCCTACATATTCATGGATGAGTTATAAATATCTGACATATTCTCTCTCTCTCTCTCTCATATATATATACATATATATGATTATTTTTATTTACATAGACATGTACAAAATCTGCGACACTGGCATGTCGATGTTATCGATCAACAGCTATTATAAACTGAGATCTCATCAGGGAGAGTAAGAATCCGATCCTAACCTTAGATGAGATCTCAGTTTATAATAGCTGTTGATCGATAACATCGACATGCCTGTGTCGCAGATTTTGTACATGTCTGTGTAAATAAAAATAATCATATATAAAAGCTCTATTTCATATTGAGCACTTTTTATAGACCCGGTTGGAATTCTTTGGGTTACTACCCTGTGGATGTTTTACCTGGATTATTATATATATATATATATATATATATATATATATATATATAAATCTCTCTTTCTTTCTCTCTCTCTCACACACACATATTTATACAAACATTGTTAAAAATAACAGAATTCGTCGGTTTAATTATACCTTTTTTATTTTTTCAATTTTTCTGATGCTTTTATTTGTATTAACATAAAAAAAAAATGATAACTGTTCCATAGGTTTCACGAACGTTTTTGATTCTTCGTCGAATCATCCTCAGGTGTCAAAAACAAATGAACAAAAAAGCTGGAGAAAGAAGAGAATTTTTAAAAGACGGGGGAGAAACGCGCATAGAACGTTTTTCGCATTGTTCCAGGAAGTGTGACGATTTAAATTCAGCAACGCTGGATGGCATCACAAAACAAAATCGCATTACGTTAAGCATTTTAAAATGCTACCACTGGTTTCATATGGGATGTTAATTTTAGGTTGTTGTTTTATATATATATATGTATATATATATATATATATTATAGTATAAAATGAAGTAATAAAATAAGGTGTCAATCAAATTTTATTAGAATTCCAAGTTCAAGCAAAGTATCCTTAAGTCCTTAGCTCATGAGCCCTGGATGGACTGTATGGATTCAACAAAAAGTATGTTTTTGGGTTGATATGTTTGATGTTATGTATTTTTATGTATTTGTGTATATAATTTTATATATTTTCAAAGCGTAATTTTATTACCTGTAGTAGTATAACTGCGGTAATGGTCCTCTGAAGAGAAGAATTATCTTTGAAAACTCATGAGCTAAGGACTTAAGGATACTTTGCTTGAACTTTGAATTCTAATAAAATTTGATTGACACCTTATTTTATTACTTCATTTTATACTATAATATTAATGCTCTATCCAGTATATTGAACTTCAGTTTTTATCCGGATGTTTCACTAATTATAAGATATTAGTTGACGCTTATATCTTTTGTTGGATTGCTTCATATATATATATATATATATACAGCAGAGAAAGCCACCTCTGACAGACCCAAGTTGTCCTGAGAGGACGTGATCAAACGTGATCAAAAGCCTTGGGTGTGGACTCCATCGAGCCTCACCAAATACAAGAATGGAGGGAAAGACTTAATTCAAGACTGGACAATCAGGCCCCACCCTCATCAGAGGATTAATTGTGGTCTGATTCAACAAAATAAACCGGTTGTTGTTGATGATGATGATGCTGATGATGATGATGATGCTGCTGATGATGATGATAATGATGATGCTGATGATGATAATGATGCTGCTGCTGCTGCTGATGATGATGATGATATAGCATGTATCACAAGTTAGTAATATTAATTATTTTATTTAAATACTATACAGTGTTCTGCTGCGGATATCCAGGTTTCGTCCATCCTGAAATTAGGAAAGTTTCCGACTTGTTCTTCCTCCACAAAGAGTCATCAGTCCCGTTTGAAATGACATATCTAAAAATTACTTTTTTTTCTTTCTGGAGTAAGAACCAGCCGGAACGTTATCGAACTTGATTAACGATACTTTGTTATTGTATTTATTTATTGAACGATTGTTTTGATTTTAATATAACAAGGTAGCAGGTCCAGTTCACAAGGGAAGACCAAAGAAAACATGGGAGGGAGTGATAACAATGGACTTGAGAGAGAGAGGGATAAAGAAAGACCTGGTCAGAGATAGATTTGTTTTGGAAGTCAGTTTCTTACAGCCATACAACACATGACAGCATGTAAAATAGTCGTTAAAATGATGATAGTAAAATAGTTTTGTTTAGGAATATTGTTTTATTTCGTGCACAAATGTTTAGCAAGTCAATAGAATTCAGAAATGCCAATGAGGGTGGGTTTTCCTTCTCGGTTATGATGGCAGGATAGTTGTTTATGAACCACTGTTGTGTTGTTTTCTGGCCTATTCTTTTGAGGAACTGATTTATTGATTTTTATTTTTATTTTTCTTTACGCTCACATTTAAAAGATAAATAAATTTGTATCAAAATTATCAAAATGTTCATGTTTGTCTATCTATATGAATAAATGGGAAAGTGCTTGTTTCGAGTTTACAACTATGGAATGTTTATTATTTAAACGTTTTGTTTCAAGTACTTTCAGTAGATAAATTTGCAAAGCGATAGCTAGCTGACAAAGCCATCTAGAAATGTATATATATATATATATATATATATATATATATATGTGAGAAAGGAAGGATGAGAGTAATCCAACGGGAAATGATAAAGGAAAAAACAAAAGATGTTTTTTTATTTTTATGTATTCATCAACGTTTCGTCTTTATTTGTAAGACTTCCTCAGGATGATAATTTTAAGAAAAATGTCATGCAAGTACATAGAAATATTGGGTTGACATGATGGGTTAATGAGAAGAAGTAGTAGCCACTACTGGAAGCGCAGGACGAAGATCCGGGCTGAGAGAAGTCGGTGGCAGAGAGTGAAATGAATGTGGATGGCTGTGAGTGAAAAAGGGGAGGGTTGGGAATGTTAGTGAATTTATCTTAGGGTAGGAGAGAGGGGGAGGGGGGGGCTGAGGTTTTTGTCGTGGTGAGGTGTAGCATGGATTTTGAGGGGCTGGGGAAAGAGGAGGGAAGGGGGGAAGCTCTGTGTCTTTGGTGTGTAGGTAGTATCATAGTTTTAGAAAAGCATTTGAAGAAATGAAGATGATTTGAAAGTAGGCGGGGTGGGTGGGTAAGAGTGTGAAAGAATTAGTCGAAAGGGTGAGATGAGTGAGGGAGGATAGGGGATATTTTGTTGTGGTTAGGTGTGAAATCTTTGGAGGGTAGGAGTATTGACCAGCTGGCTATGTCAGGAATGTGTGAATATAAGTAAGTTAGAAGGAATGTGTTCAAATGTGCTGTGAATATGACAATGATGGGGAAGGAAAAAGAAAAAGAAAGAGAAGAATAAAAGTGATATTAATTTTGGCGAGAAATAGGTTTTTCCTTTTTCATTTCCCATATATATATATATATATATATATATATATATATTTATGAGTTTATATAAAAAATATATTTTTGGGTATACATTCCTTATAATATCATCCAAATGGTTTCAAATTACAAGCTCAATGAAGTTATGTTTCAGGCTTCAGAGCATATATACTGTTTGGTTGCATTTCAATGACCAAAGGAAAATGAGTCCACGATCATAATGCTTATATTTTTTCGATTCCATTTTACGCGTGTTTCACAAGCCGTGAAGAAAAATATAGTTTCTAGTTTAACAGGCTGCTCTTCAGAGAACTGTTAATTTGATAAAAATAAAATAAGTACACTATTCCAAAAATGAAAGGAAGAAAAGTGAAAAAAGATGAGAAAAAGGCAAAAGCATGAAAAGCTCACATTAAAGATGACAATCAGAGCTACCCCCCCCCCGCACCCCAATAAAAAAAATCACCGGACACAAACTAGAACCGATTCTCAAACCGCCATCATCGATTCAAATGCAATGCAACTAAACAGTATATATATATATATATATATATATATATATATATAATTATTCTGAAAATATTCCAGATTTTATCCAAAAATAATTTATTATCAGACAGTTATTTCTGCCCATTCCGAACGTATACATTTCAATGAAATACAAAATATCAAAAACACTTACGAAAAGGCTTCATCGGTGTACATTCGCCACACTCACAATCGGAGTTGGCATAAACAATTGTCTGATAATAAAGTGTTTTTTGATGAAATCTGGAATATTGTAATAATAATTATCATTACATTATAAGCTCTAGTCGTATTGTACGCAATTGAGCTACTACATAAACTTTTGTGTGAACTTAAAGAAATTTATATAAGACTAGCAGGAAGACCCAACGTTGCCCGGGATTGAATGAGAATTACTACAATGTACTTTTTCACCACGCTCATAACACCATATTACGTTCTTTGTTTTTACTGACCCCTTCCTCCTGTTTCGTCTCCTAATATAGTCAGTAGAAGTTGAAATGTTGGAAAATTCTCTGAATTAGTGTCTTATACATATGGTTTAAATTTCATTAAAATCGGATATACGTAGTTAAAGTCTTAAGGGGGTTTTGTTCCCATGGGTCACTTAGATGTGGGTGCATGTAGATATTTGGCACATAGAGGGTAACGTAGGGATTCGGGGCCACTTCCATTGTCTTCCCCAGAAAATTTTATACATGTGATTTAAATTTCATAAAAATAGGAGAAATTTTTAGTTTTAAGTTTTAAGGGGTTTATGTCTTCATAGCCCCCCCCCCCCCCCCCACCATCTTTATGGGTGCACTTAGAGATTCGGAAACACTTCCATTGTCTTCCCCGGTAAATTTGACATAAGAATAGACTTTTTAACTAATTTTATGTAGAGTCTCTAACCTTTCTTTTTATAGGGAACACACAAACATCACACAGAGATTGAGTTATATATATATATGATTATTTTTATTTACACAGACACGTACAAAATCTGCGACACTGGCATGTCGATGTTATCGATCAACAGCTATTATAAACTGAGATCTCATCAGGCGGAGTTAGAATCCGATCTTAACCTTAGATCATATTTCTTTTCAGATATGATCTAAGGTAAATGTCTGTGTAAATAAAAATAATTATATATAAAAGCTCTATTTGATATTAAGCACTTTTTATAACCCGGTTGAAATTCTTTGGATTACTACCCCGTGGATTATTATATATATATATATATATATATATATATATATATATATATATGTATGTTGTATATCACGGAGTGTTTTTGCTTCATCTCTCTCTCATATATATATATATATATATATATATATATATATCACACATAGAGAGATATGATATACAATGCCGCCAAAGAAGTTATTTCCATTTAAAATGTAGTTATACAAACAAAAAAGTTGAACATTATTTTTATTTCTTCTGCAATTCTGTTATTTGTCTTTCACAATGCAATTAAAAAATAAACATGTATGTTTAAAAAAACAAAACATTTAATATAAACGGACACGAGTTTTTTCTTTTTCGTTTTCGAAATAAAACGATCGAAAAATAATATTTCTGCATTTAAGGAAAGGCCAAGTCAAATTTCCACACCTTCATCGTCATATATATATATATATATATATATATACCTTTTTCTTACTTCTTATCTTATCTCATAACATATAAAGTTATCTTGCCGAATTTTCAAAATCAGAACCTAAATAGCCTCTAAGCTGACAAATAAAATTTTGCTCCTGGCTAGCCAGTTCCCATTTGTTATTGTTATGCCATGTTATTGGCAATATGATAACATACTTTGATATAATTTATTTAAAAACAAATACTTAGTCCGGCTCAGACAACTGATAATATGAAACATTTTCAACTAATCACCGAAAACAAGTAAAAACGAGCAAGGGGAATAACTCATATTTGAAGAACATAATAAGAGTTGTCTTTCTTACAACTATACTGTTGCTTCTTTTCCTGTATAAGTTTAAAAACTGTGCAAACAAATACAAAGTTAAAACTAAAATGACTTCACTGCATCCCGGGCAACGTCGGGCAGGGACAGCTAGTATCTATATGTTTAAAATGTTTTATTTTTACGTTTATATTGAAAGTTAAAATTTATCTGAAAAGGATGAATATTTAATCTTGTAAGACATTCTACGCTCCTCTCTGCTCCTTTTTTTACCAATGACTCACCACGTATCAAGGCCGAAAGGCCCTCGAGGATAAGGGTTAACGAAATGGATTTATTGTCAGTTGAATGATGAAGAATATCATGAGAGGATTGGAAATCATGAATGGGATGAACAAAATTTGATTATTCATGGGGACGGTTTATAATAAATATTTGTTGACATTGGATTTGAAGATGATCATTTTGTAGTCTGCAAGGAAGCAGTCCCGTGATAATGTGGTCTACAACCAGAAAGTCCTTGAAATTAAACTTTGTTCATAGAAATCCGCCTAATGATATCGGATGGGAAAGCGTAGGGACAGTCAGATGAAAACCTGGCTTGCGACAGTCAAAGCAGACATAAAAACTATATCTGGCCGTTGCATCTACGGTCTCTGACGTTGGACATGGGACTGGCTTCAAATGATCACTGATGCTTCCGTGGATAAGAGACAATGGACAATGGAGTGATCAGAGATGTGCTGTACCACCTGGATGTTGGTTAAGCCCACTTCCGGTAAAAACAGATTGAAGTACAAGTAAGTACCGTGGAAAGCCAGACCCCAATTTATTCAAGATATCACATTTGTGTACAGCTTTATGGTTTCTTTCGTTTGTCTTATGTCATATCGACCCTTTTTGCATTATTTAATGGCAAAACTAAATAAGTATTCTAAATGATTCATAGATCAGTTTGTATTGTTTGCATATCACCCCTTTTTTATGGAAGTCGCTCCAGACAAGGCATGAAGCCACTTGATGTAAAGAGCTAAATAGAATGAATATGATTATTACTGCAAAGACAGGATATACCTATTGACCTTAATCTTAAAAAGACCAAAACTATAGGTAGGAGGAAAACAGTCAGCAGGAAGAGAGTTTCACAATCCTTGGAAAGAAGCTACTGGAATAGGAAGATGTATTATAATGAGCTATCAGAACAGTGGATTGATGAAGACCACTAGACCAACGAGTTAAACGAGCTGGAACAAAAGAAGCAGGGAATAGATCAGACAATTTTGAAGAACACATGCAACAATAGTACTCATAGAAGAGACTTAGACTAGCAACATCACACCTGAAGAAGAGAGAATGGAGCCAACCAAATTACAGATACGCTTCTGAACCTTATCAAGAACCCAAAAATGAGGCAGAGATTCACCAGCCAAAATATGACAACAGTACTTCATACAAGATCTTATAGCAGATTTGTCGAGATAGAGAATAGCCTCAGGCGTGAGAAAGTGTTCGGCATGATAGAGAGAACCGACTTTACGAGAAGCAGAAAGAGTAATTGATCTAATGTATGAATTTCAGGAAAAATTTGATGAGAAAGAAAGACCAGTGTGACATACAAATATATATTTGAGCGTTTATATAATGAAACACAAAGGAGGTGACGGTGGTTAAGTGGATAACGACGCAGACTGACAACCTGGGTGTGCCAAGTTCGAATCCAGTCGGTTCCATTGAATCACTTTCACGTATTACGTGGTCCCTCCTGCAAAAATGCGAACAACAGAATGAAACCGGTGAACAAAGTTGTACCATTTTGATTCATACGAATTTACTTTCTACTATGAAACAGACACAATGTGTATCATTATTATTATATTAGAGGTTTGAATAGTTTTTTTTTTTTTAGATTATTCAAAGCGGAAACACAACATCTATTGTAAACCATTCATTTACTGATTCTGTTTTATGGCATATCAACCCTTTTTGGATTATGTAATGCCGAAGACAATACATATTCGAATCGATTCAGCATGTATCGAGACGATGACAGCAGAAACTATTCAAACGTCCAATCTAATAATACGCATTGTGTCTGTTTCAATAAATAAATGTACAAATAGCTACATTTTTGTGTGTTGCATTGATGCAGGGAATTCAGTATATAATCATGCGAACACAACCATCAGCAGCAGCTGACTCGAATAATTAGTCATGTTTATAATGTAAACTAGACGACAACCGTTTTTTCCAAGTCAATTTAATCATAAAGATTTCAGTTTCTTTGGAATATTTTAAAGGGTATTTTTTTTTTGGGGGGGGGGGTGCATATATCGGCACAACCTCCCATCTGAAAATTTAAATATTTCAAATTCACATTGAATTTGATTCATAGTCATTAGATAAGATTTCCTGAATTTCAATTGTTTTTTTATTAAGACCGATTAAGCTTAAGCCTTAAATTTTAGACGTTTTCTAGAATCAAAATCATGTAATGGATTTTAATCACAATTGGAATACGGATTCTAATCATAAGGTTTAGTAGCATTATATGTTGATTTTAATCTTCGTAAGGGGGCATAAAAGTGGTGCAATGTTATGTTTTGAGAATTAATTTTACCGGTCCTGGGACGGGTATTCTTTCAGTGCCATATAAAATTTTCTTTTTAAATAAAAAAAGGTTCCTTACATCATGCTTGCCAAAATTGTGTCTCAGAGAAATGATCCGACTTCACTCACATCTGTATCTGCCCTTGACAACCTCAGACAAGAAACCGTTTCTTTGGTGGGAACATGTCTGCTTTCGTTTTTATCTTAAATGGTTTACCCGTATCACACTTGAGAAAAACAACTCAATATTAATTAAGAGCATCCTTTGAGAGACTTGGCAATTTTAAATGTAATTTGTAATTTAAAACAAAAATCAGTTTATGGACTGCTCCATCAATTTTTAAAGATTTAAAATATTCTTTGGAGACTTGATCATAATCAGTGAAAAATCAATTAAAACCATTGCCATCATTTATAGACAAGTGAATATGCCATAAAGACGGTTTATTTAAGGGCATCAGATTATTCTGGTCGGAATCAAAGAGACACAGTTGAACTGTATTTATGGGAAAGCTGGCTATAATAGAAAATATATAAAAAAGTGATTTATAGATGCATCCACGCATCTCTCTTAGAGGCTTTGTCCGTCAATCGTCTTATGCTTATGTTTGAAATAGCATTTTTACCAGTTGGTCACGCTCAAATTTAAGATAGCATTTCCATTGGTCTGTCGCACTTAAATTTACAATAGTATTTTTGTAAGTCTGTCATGCTTACATTTAAAATAGCATTTTTCTTAGTCTATCATAGTTAATTTGAAATAGCATTTTTATTGGTCTGTCACGCTTAAGTATGAAATAATATTTTTAGGAGTGTCTAGTTCTCTGTATCATAAAGAGACCCTGTTCGTCCGTCAATTGGTTCATGACGCGTTTAAAATAGAATTTTTATCACTAAATGCACAGATTGAATGGACACGTGTTAAGAATCTCCATTTTTGTCGATTTCTTGGTTCCTTGGGAATCAGATGCCGATATCGTTATTCAAATGCAAAAAAAATGATGCATTAAATTGAAGGTGATGAGTGTTGGCAGCACGAAACTATGGCCAGAAGAGTAGAAATAAGAGTGACAAAAAGTTCACAACTTTTATGACCAAAATAATTTCATTCACAGTTCATGCCTGGTAAGTACAGTTAGTCTATAAAAAAATATTGGTACTGGTACAGCTTTTGAACATGACAAAACCGAACCGTTTTTTTTCCCTAACCCTAACCAAACTCTAAACAAATTCTAACATAATTCTAACCTAACCCTAACATATCCCTAAACTAACCCTAACATATCCCTAAACTAACCCTAACATATCCCTAAACTAACCCTAATATGTTAGGGTTAGTTTAGGGTTATGTTAGGGTTAGTTTAGGGATATGTTACGGTTAGTTCAGGGATATGTTACGGTTAGTTCAGGGATATGTTACGGTTAGTTCAGGGATATGTTAAGGTTAGGTTAGAATTACTAAACTAACCCTAACATATCCCTAAACTAACCCTAACATAACCTTAAACTAACCCTAAACTAACCCTAACATATCCCTAACATATCCCTAACCTAGTTGTTTTTTGTCAGGTTCAAAAGCTGTACCAGTAATAAAACTAGTTTAAGGCTTTTTTGTACGTTTTTTTCTTTTCTATTCTTATTGAGAATGGAATATATCAACGCCTGTCTACTTTATATCATTCGATTTGTTTCTATTGTAATTCTTCCGCAATAAACCTGTCATTTTCAGAAACAACTTCGAACATTTGTTACTAAAGATGCTATTCGTTTTTGTGGCTTTTGTCTTTATCTGAAAGAGAAACAAAAAATGATTGTATTTTGTCCAACACAGTGTTTTTTTTTCTTGTTCTCTTTTTACAATATTATTTTAAAATCTTATATGACCTGTTAGGTCAACATTGTACATCAGCTTACAGATATAGTGCACTGGACGGCTGCTGCTAGTATTACTGCTTTAATCTTTGCATTTTCTTCTTTATTTACGTCATCCATTTACTCTTATTGGTGATTCTTTCAATTAATACACAAGTGAAATATATCAGTTAAAAATAAAATAGCAGGAAAACTATTTGATATACTTACGTATCAGGCAAAACTATTTGTGTACACCAAAAATTACGGAAAATTATCAAGTAGAATATCAATAAAAATTAAAATGATACTACTATTCGTAGTCAACGAACTCCGAAGGACAACACCGCATGGCGTCTTCATATAATAAGGGAGATAATCTTCTATGACGTGCTGGCTTAAAGACGCATAATATTACTCAAATTATACTCGATAATTTTCCGTAATTTTTGGTCAACACAAATAGTTTTGCCTGACACGTAAGTATATCAAATAGTTTTCCTGTTATTTTATTTTGAACTGCCATATTTCACTTGTGTTTTAATCGAAAAAACACCCCCTTCTTCTGTCACAATGTTTCTGCTTCGACTACCCCCTTTTTCTTTATTTACGTCATAAAAGTAGTCATTGATGAGCAGAAGTCCAAAGCTCATAGTATCAATGCTGGCGTGCCTCAAGGATCCATTCTGGGCTCAACCCGCTTACTGATCTTCATCAACGATATCCAAAATAACATTCTACGGTCATTCGTTGACATTTATGCAGACAACACCACCATCTATGGCAACACTTCGAAGAGCAGCAATGACCAATATCTTTCTGACTCTTCTGACCTTGAGCATGTGGTGTAATGGGGAAAAAGATGGCCGGTTACCTTTAATGAGTCCAAAACCAAGTTTCTCTCTTTTCACCACCAACGCTCTGGCCCCAATTGAAATGAATGGCTCTCGTCTTGAGGAAGCCACTTGCTTTGACAAGATTCTGGGACTGATCTTCACTCCTGACTTGAAATAGAAGACTTACATCAAATCCGTTGTGAAGGTCACTGGAAAAATGGTTGGATCATTCTATCGCTCCAATAGGTATCTCACTCCTGTATAAGAGCCGAGGTATGTCCTATGATGGAGTACCGTTGCCACATCTGGGGAGGTGCTACTCAGAGCATCCTTTTCTGCCTTGACAGAGTACAAAACCGACTTTGAAATCTAGTGGGCAATGTCCTCTTCTCCTCCCTACTCCCCCTTTCTCACAGAAGAGACGTTGCTAGTCTTTCTCTACTCTATCCTTATTTTCATGGCAGGTGCTCGACTGAGCTTCAATCTCTGAAAACATTCACAACAAAAACTCGTCTAGCTACAACCACTGTCAGCAATTTCCCCCGTCTCCCTCTCTGTGCCTAGGACTAAACGAAACTTCCATGAACAAAGTTTCTTTCCTAGAACTACCCGACTGTGTAACTCGGTACTGCGAGGCTGCTTCCCAGCTGACTACAACATTGTCGTTTTTAAGTTCAATGTAAACAAATTCTTGTTAAGCTGTCCTCCTAAATAATTCAACTCTGTCAAACTTCCACCATCATTACCCATCGTCACGGGATTATCTCATCATCCACCTGACACACATTAACCTTTATCCTCGAGTGGCCTTTGGGCCTTGATAAGTGGTGAATCTTTAGTAAAAAAAAATACTATATATATATATATATATGTATATTTTAATAATTCTGACCCACCACTGCTTTTAAATGAACGACCTATATTTCTAAAATACCAGCATGCCCCATGCTTTTTCGTTCGACAACCAGAATTTGAATTCATAACTGCCAAGACAACACCGCGGATAACACCGATTACAAGGACGTGATATCAAAAAACAAAAAAAAAAGTTTGTTTATGTTTTTTGAAAAATGACACAATACTGGTCAACTCTGATGATGGAATTTTATTCCGAAATTAATAAGATTAAAATAAAAAAATTCAAATAAATTAATCTTGCATTGATAAAGGCTTCGATTTTCAATTTTAATAATTCAGACCCACCAATGCTTTTAAATGAACGACCTATATTTTTAATATATATATATATATATATATGGATATTTATATATATATATATATATATATATATATATATATATATTTATATATATGACACAATGAATAATTGTCATGAATTTCTAAAAATCCTACATAAATCTGTGTTTCATGAGCGATAAATGCCGAAATATCTTATCATTTTAGTTGTTTTTTCTTCTTCTTCTGTCTGAGTACATAAATCTCTTTGGTTTCTTTCAACATAGATTCGTGTTTTTTTTTTGGGGGGGGGGGAGTCATCTAAAGCCTACATGATGATCTCCATCTGTTTCTGCGTCGAATGTGATATATTCGACGACCTCTGCTTTTCATTTCTCTGCACTGGCAATTTTTTTTTCCCTTCATTCTGCATATATTTTCTCTCTCTGTACCCCCCCCCCCCCCCGCGTATATTCTTCTTCTTATTTTATTTTTATTTTTCGCAGATTCTGGAAATGATAATAAAAAATAAAAAAAGTAAATTCGTACGAATCAACATGGTACAACTTTGTTGACCTGCTTGATAATATTGTTGGTATCCTTGAAGAAGGGACCACGGGAAGGTTTCCAACATCTCTAAATGAAAGTGGTATATTGGAACCAGCCGGATTCGAACTCGGCAAAAGCAGGTCGTTAGTCTGTGTCGTTATCCACTTAACCACCCTCACCTCTGGGTATGATGTTAAAGTGCATCCGGTGATGAGGCCCCAAAATGGGAGTTACCATTCCTCCCAGGTCTACTCTCACTCAGGGTTAGGGTTAGGGTTAGGGTCAGTATCAGGTTCAGGGTCAGGGTTAGGGTTAGGGTCAGGGTCAGGGTGTTAGTATCTGTTGGAGTCTTATCTATCGGTTTAATAGAATCTACATTTTTTTTCATCATCCACTAGTCTCTCCCTCTTAGACAAGGTCCAAAAAAGAGTCGCCAACTTAATAGGTTCCAGCACTATCCACCAAGCTCCAGCCCCTGTCCCATCGCCGCAATGTTGCATCCTTGTGCTTGTTTTACAAGTACTTCAATGGATTGTGCTCCGATGAACTTGCTGCTCTAGTGCCTCCTCGATGTAAATACACTAGACCAACCCGACAATTAGCAAAACCCCACCCATTCACTGTGAATGTCCCCAGATGCCGGAGAGCTTTCTATTCCAATAGCTTCTTTCCTCATGCTGCTGGCCTCTGGAACTCCCTTCTTTCTCCCCGTTTCCCCGACTGTACCAACATGCAGAAATTTAAAACTAATTCAAACAGACATCTCGCTGCACAGCTCCCAACTTAGGACGACGTCCTAAACTTACACACTAATTCTCAGTAGCCCCTTACGTCTACAGTGGCGGCCTGCCTTGTTTGGGGTGAAATATCATTAAAAAAAATACTTTGCATAAATATTTCTCTTTTCTAATTATAGAACTAATACAATGCAATGTGGTATCCAGTATATCTCTAATCATAAAAAGGTCATACCCCTTCTCCCACTCTCTCTTTCCCCCTCTCTCTCTCTCTTCATTGTTGATCCATCTTTAATTCTCTCATACATTTTTTCATGCTCTCTTTCTTTCTCTCTCTCTCTTTCAATCTATTTCTCTTTATCACTAATTAACTCTTAGTCTCTCCTATTTTCTCTATCTCACCCTTTGCTCCCCCCCCCCTCTCACTTTGTCTCAATCTCATCTCCTTTCTTTCACCTTCGTTTCCATCTCTTTCACTCTTTGCCCTCACATCTTTCACCCTTTGTCTCCCCCTCTCTTTCTGTCACTTTTTGTCTCCCCCCCCCTCTCTCTTTCACCATTTGTCTCTCTCTCCCCCTCTCTCTCTCTCATCTTCTTTCCAACTCTCTCTCCCTCACCCCTTGTCTCTCTCTATCTTTCACTTCTCTTTCTCTCCTAATCTCCGCCACTCTCTTTCAGTCTTTGTCCCCCCTCTCTCTCTCTCTCTTATTTGCTCATCCTTTGTCGCTTACTCTCTCTCTCTCTCTATTATCTCCCCTTCCTCCTTAAGATCTCTTGGCTTGGTAACTCATTTTTTATGATTTTATTAACTTCCGGGCAACGAGCCAAACGTTTCTAGAAACCAGAAACGAAGAAGACATTTAGAAATGGTCTTTTTTGAATATCTCACACTTTGCCAACAACCGTGTTTGGGGTTAGGGGATCTTTTTATTTCGTTAATCTTTTTTTAAACCTGAATTTGCATCCTATAAATAATTCTTGGCCGTGCTTCTATTCATGGGCCAATATATATATATATATATATATATATATATGTGAACACTTTCTGATAAAATTCCAAGCCGCAATCTCGAATGATACACCAAGTGATAAAAATCTGTAGCTGTCCCACTCCGAGTGTGATCGGAACTGGATAATATGCTACTGTGTTTCCGTTATGCAGCGCTTATCTGAAACCAATTTAGCACACGGCCTAAGATTAAATAGGAAAAGAAATGATACAATTATGAATATTGTGTCATGCACGTGTTGTCTTTTTAGGGGGAAAATAACAGCAAAAAAGCGTGATGTATTTATGTGTAGAAAGACAGTAAGGATTTTATTTATACACCTTATACACTGCGACAATCTATTAAGATAAGCTAGAGTCATAATAGGGGGTCCTAATGTCGACTATATTTAGTCTAATTTGGTTTTATGCGAAGGGGGTAAAAAATCCCTTTGTGCAAATTCAGATATCTGAGATCTTGTGAGATTTTAACAATACCAACAAGCCGCGCATGCGTGGTCCCCCTCTGTATGTGATTCGATGTGGCGAGTGTAAAATGCAATAAATTTGGGCAATTTGGGGCATTTCTGACCCCCATTGTACCCACTGGGGGCGCGAATCAGAATTTTTCTGAGGTCAAGGATGCTCATTTTATATCCAGAACAATTGCCTCTACATTTTGGCCAAGTTTCAGAAAAATTGAATGGATGGATCAAACGTTATGGGAGAAATGGTAATTTTTTGCCATTTTGGGGGCTTTTGACCCCTAGGGGGCGCGAACCAGATTTTTTCCAAGGTCAGCAATACTTATTTTCTATTAGGAACAATTGCCTCCATATTTTGGCCAAGTTTCAGAGAAATTGAATGGATGGATGAAAAGTTATGGGGCAGAAAATGTCATTTTTTGCCATTTTGGGGCCTTTTGACCCCCTGGGGGTCTAACCAGATTTTTTTTCAAAAATCGGAGAATGTCACTTTCTACCCTGACCAAAGTTACAACTTAATGCAAAATTTCAGAGAAATTCAATGGATGGTTGCGGAGAAAAATCCGTCCGTACGGACGGAAACGCCTCATGCCGGAAATTAAACATCAATTAATAAATCTTCCCCCAATTTCAGTTTTTTTAAAAAGTGTTTTCAAGGGGCATTATAAGGGGAATTATAAGGGGCATTATAAGGACACTACGTGTCATTTAAAAATTCAAATGTTTCAGATTGGCATTGGATTTGATCCATAGTCATTAGACACCAACTAAGTAAGATTCCCTGAATTTCAATTTCTCATTAAGAACCCTTAAGCTTAAATCTTAACTTTAAAACCTTTTCTAGAATCAAAATCATGTAACAGATTTTGATAAAAATTAGAATACGGATTTTAGACATAAGGTTTAGCATCATTATATCTTGATTTTAATCTTAGTAAAGGGACATAAAAATTGTGTAAAACTGTTCCGGTCAAGGATTTAATTTTACCCATCTTGGGACGGGTATTATCCTAGTATATATCTACGTGTCATTTGAAAATTCAGATGTTTCAGATTTGCATTGGATTTGATCCATAGTCATTAGCCACCAATTAAGCAAGATTTCCTGAATTTCAATTTCTTTTTAAGACCCCTTAAGCTTAAGCCTTAAATTTGAGACATTTTCTAGAATCAAATTAATGTAATGCATTTTGATCAAAATTGCAATAAGGATTCTAGACATAAGGTTTAGTAGCATTATATCTTGATTTGAATTTACGTAAGGGGACATAAAACTGGTGCAAAAGGGTTCTGTTCGTGGGAATTCATTTTACCTGTCCTGGGACGGGTATTCTTCTCGTATCTTTATAACGTTAGGTATGTTTATATTTTACATATTTGTATGTACATGATTCCTTCCTAAACTAATTAACTGATCATTATAAATTTTGGAACACAGTTGATAGGCGTAAGAGGGCCAAATATAAGCTATATTTAGTTTAATTTAGTTTCATTCAAAGGGGGCAAAAAAGGGGTAGAAGCCATTCCATGAAAATTCAGATACCTTAGATTTTTGTGAAATTTTAACAATAGGTATTATTTAATAAATAGATTTTTGTGAATTTCTTTGAAATTTTAACAATAGGTATTATTTAATAAATAGATTTTTGTGAATTTCTTTGAAATTTTAACAATAGGTATTATTTAATAAATAGATTTTTGTGAATTTCTTTGAAATTTTAACAATAGGTATTATTTAATAAATAGATTTTTGTGAATTTCTTTGAAATTTTAACAATAGGTATTATTTAATAAATAGTCTCAAAATTTCAGTGACTTTAGAGTGTTTTGATGGACTTTATGGTGGCATAATAATAATAATAATAATTATAATAATTATAATAATAATAATATTTGAAAATTCAAATATTTAAAATTTGCATTGGATTTGAGCTATAGTCATTAGACACCAATTAAGCAAGATTCCCTGAATTTCAATTTCTTCTTAAGACCACTTAAGCCTTAAATTTGTGACATTTTCTAGATTTTGATCAAAATTGCAATAAGGATTCTAGACATAAGGTTTAGTATCATTATATCTTTCGAACTGGAAACCAATGGCAGTAATACAGATTATAGGCAAGTCAACAAAATATAGTAAGTTGCTGATACATTTGCGCAAGTATTTAATTGTGAAACGCAATACTTGGTATAAACGATTTACTGATGGAGCTTTTGGACATATCAACCCATTCTCCGATGAATTGGCTTCTCTGGTGCCTCCTCGACGTAAATTCACTAGACCAACTGACAATCAACTAAATCCCATCCATTCACTGTGGAGGTCCCAAGATGCCAGAGAGCTTTCTACTCAAATAGCTTCTTTTCTTCGTGCTGCTGGCCTCTGGAACTCCCTCCCTGCCCCCTTTTTTCCCCGACAGTACTGACATGCAGAAATTTAAAACTAATGTAAACAGACATCTCGCTGCGCAGATCCCAATTTAGGTTGACCTTCTCCCTTTTCTTTTTTCTCAGTAGCCCCTTACGTCTACAGTGGCGGCCTGCCTTGTTTGGGGTGAACTATGTTAAAAATAAAAAAAATTAAAAAAAATTTTGGATTATGTTTCGGAATTTTGGAGATGATGGTTTATTAGTTGGATTATTCGGATTACTGCTCTTATCTTGGATGATCTTTTTACAACGTTTCGGCCGATGTAATTTCCAACCTTCTTCAGGTGTCTCTCGTCGAACTCGCGAATCAGTACGCCGAATTCAGGAATCTGTACGGAATTTCCAATAGAACCGTTTATGTAATCCACGGGGATAGCTTGCTCTCGTCCCATCAGCCATGACCGGGTAGAAGTCTTAAGTAATTCGTAATTGTATTCTTAGTATCGCCCGTACTGAGGATTGAACCTTCAACTCCCAGAGGACTGTCACTTTATATGTTGCGCCACAGGTTTTGTGTGGATTAAATAAAGGGTTTCTTTCAAAATTCCCTACAGATTCCAGAGTTTTACAAAACGCACCTAAAGAAGGCCGGAAGTCACATCGGCCGAAACGTGAGAATAACATCGAAAATGAGAATAGCAGTCTGAAGAATCCAAATAATAGAAAAAAAGAGACATTCGTTTAATTTAAAGAATATTTAGCTGACAATTATTTTTATGGGAGAAGACAATCTTTGCTTAATATTATTAAACCATACATTATGTTATTTCAAACAAAATATTATCATTAAAAGCAGATTATGTATATAGATGAAGAACGCAAGTGTGGAATTTTCATGAGGTCCCCGCTAGTTGTAAAATAAATTTTTGTGTGGATTAAATAAAGGATTTCTTTCAAAATTCCCTACAGATTCTAGAGTTTTACAAAACGCACCTAAAGAAGGTCGGAGGTTACATCGACCGAAACGTTGTGAGAATAATATCCAAGATGAGAACAGTAGTCCGAAGAATCCATATAATATAAGCTATTCTGGATTATTTAATACCAAAATACAATACTAATTTATTGGTCTGTTTTATGTCATATCATTCGACTATTATTATATGAAAATGGGTTTTCTAAACTTGGGTTAGGGTTAAAGTTTAGGTTTAGGGTTAGGGTTAGGGTCAGGGTTTAGGGTTTAGGGTTTAGGGTTTTCTTAACTTGAGTTGAAAGTCTTATAAATAAATAAATGCGAAAGATATTTTTTCATTTATCACACCTATATTACCATCGAAACCACTCACTCTTATCGAAATCAATAATACAACAAAATCGAATACACAATCTAGCGGGAGATGATCTCTTCTCCTTCCTACAGCCCCTTTCCTACATAATTTCCATGGAAGTTGCTCGACTGAGCGCCAATCTTTAGTTTCTCCTTGTAAGAAATTCACAGTAAGAACTTGTGTTCTTACCACAGCAGAAAAAAATGACTACCCTTTTTCTATCCATATGTCTAGCATCAGGCGGAATTTCAAAAGACAGAGATTATTTGCAAGGGCTTATCACTTGTGGAACACATTACCGCAGCACTGCTTCTCTGCTGATTGCAACTTGATCATCTTCAAATCCAATGTCAACAAATTATTGCCCTAAACCGCCCCATAAGTAATCAAACGCAGTTCATACCATTGATCAATGTTAGTACTCCCATAGTGTTCCTCACCTTTCATACCATTTATCAATGTTAGTACTCCCATAGTGTTCCCCACCTTTCATACCATTGATTAATGTTAGTACTCCCATAGTGTTCCTCACCTTTCATACCATTGATTAATGTTAGTACTCCCATAGTGTTCCTCACCTTTCATACCATTGATCAATGTTAGTACTCCCATAGTGTTCCTCACCTTTCATACCATTGATTAATGTTAGTACTACCATAGTGTTCCTCACCTTTCATACCATTGATCAATGTTAGTACTACCATAGTGTTCCTCACCTTTCATACCATTGATCAATGTTATTACTCCCATAGTGTTCCTCACCTTTCATACCATTGATCAATGTTAGTACTCCCATAGTGTCCCTCACCTTTCATACCATTGATTAATGTTAGTACTCCCATAGTGTTCCTCACCTTTCATACCATTGATCAATGTTAGTACTCCCATAGTGTTCCTCACCTTTCATATCATTGATCAATGTTAGTACTGCCATAGTGTTCCTCACCTTTCATACCATTGATTAATGTTATTACTCCCATAGTGTTCCTCACCTTTCATATCATTGATAAATGTTAGTACTCCCATAGTGTCCCTCACCTTTCATACCATTGATCAATGTTAGTACTCCCATAGTGTTCCTGACCTTTCATACTATTGATCAATGTTAGTACTACCATAGTGTTCCTCACCTTTCATACCATTGATCAATGTTAGTACTCCCATAGTGTTCCTCACCTTTCATACCATTGATTAATGTTAGTACTCCCATAGTGTTCCTCAACTTTTATACCATTGATCAATGTTAGTACTACCATAGTGTTCCTCACCTTTCATACCATTGATCAATGTTAGTACTCCCATAGTGTCCCTCACCTTTCATACCATTGATTAATGTTAGTACTCCCATAGTGTTCCTCACCTTTCATACCATTGATCAATGTTAGTACTACCATAGTGTTCCTCACCTTTCATACCATTGATCAATGTTAGTACTCCCATAGTGTCCCTCACCTTTCATACCATTGATTAATGTTAGTACTCCCATAGTGTTCCTCACCTTTCATACCATTGATCAATGTTAGTACTACCATAGTGTTCTTCACCTTTCATACCATTGATCAATGTTAGTACTCCCATAGTGTCCCTCACCTTCCATACCATTGATTAATGTTAGTACTCCCATAGTGTTCCTCACCTTTCATACCATTGATCAATGTTAGTACTACCATAGTGTTCCTCACCTTTCATACCATTGATCAATGTTAGTACTACCATAGTGTTCCTCACCTTTCATACCATTGATCAATGTTAGTACTCCCATAGTGTTCCTCAACTTTCATACCATTGATCAATGTTAGTACTCCCATAGTGTTCCTCACCTTTCATACCATTGATCAATGTTAGTACTCCCATAGTGTTCCTCACCTTTCATACCATTGATCAATGTTAGTACTCCCATAGTGTTCCTCGTATTTCGACTGATAATCATTTTGTCTCACTGACCCTTATCCTCGAGTGGCTCTTGGACTTGATAAGTGGTCACACAATAGTAAAAAAAAAAGTTAATATGCTGTTTCTATTTATAGACATTTTTCGATCTACCTTCAGCACTTTCTGTCACTTAACAGCTTTCAGAAATTGCTTACTATGACTAGTTGACTCATCTTTGAAAACAATTACACCCGGTTTTCATCGGGGTAATGCCATCTCCATCTGCTCGGGTACAAACTGTCCTCGTCACTCCGATGAAAGTGCTTATTTATTTATATTTCTTTCGAAAGAACCTCATGAATAAAACATTGCGAATATGATAACAACAATGAAGATAACAATCGAAAACATGTAAATAAATGAAATGACAATAATCTCGAAAACAGTGATCGATGTTTCGTTAACTATCAGGATTAAATCCGTTTGTTTCGGCCGATCTACTCTCCTGCATTCGTCAGATGCATTTCCAATATATTATTGGGAGGATGCGGGTTTTGAACCTGAATAGTCTGCAGACGTATTTGAGGTTAGAATAAAAAGAACGATTATTATTTTGAAAATAAATGAACAAAGCGAAAACATTCCTTGTCCATGGCGTCAGTAAGTAGAAATCATGATCAACAAAAGAATGGTATTGTCCGAGAAAGCTGTGAGCAAGTAATCCAGTCACAGCTATTGACAAAACAGAGATCCTGAAAGTATGATCGACTGGTAGAGAAGATAGGGATGGTTAGTGTGTCAACCGCTCAGGTCCGAGACTAGTTTGTCCATTTGTGAATAAATTTAACTAAGAAATAAAAGCATTTTTTTTTAACTAAAGGAGGAAAACTGTCTTCCTTATGTTTTGTTATACCAAGGGAAGCAACTTTGCTCCAACGAGGAATGAGAAAGTAAATTGAATTATTTCCCTTACATCCGACTGTCAGAATTACCCAGACGATTAGCAAAACCTAGGCCCATCTTATTACACTTCGTCATAATGTTGGTTTATTCGTTTTATAAGTTCCTTCATTCTTAAAACTAATATTCATTCTGAAGCATGAAAAGAGGTTTTTAATATGGTGAAAAAAAAATCTACATTTTGGATTGAGACAAAAATAGAAATTTCCTAATTTTTGGAGGATTTCTTCTTGTATGACTAGGACCAGAACTGATACTAAACTTTCAATTATTTATTCGCAAATAAAAGATATAATCCATTACAAATCAGGCACAAGGTCAGATACTGCACTTTGAAAAATTTATTTGAAAAAAAAAAAAATATTAAACAATTTTACAAATTAGGCACAAGGCCACCAAATGTGTAGAGATGGGTCTGTATTAATCCATCCTGTCTATCCTACTCTTAACTAGATGCATTTTGACCAATTCGTCCAGGCACTGTTCCTTCTGTTTTTCATCATTTGCCCATTTTCACTTCAGCAATCACCACAATACCACATTTACTCTATAGAATACTAAAAATACCCCCAATGGTCTTAAATAAATTTTATTTTTCAAAAGATCCTAGCCTAAAAACTATGTACGCAGATTGTCTAATAACTCTAAAGAATTAGAATATTAGCTATTCTCTTCCTATATTTTCGTAGCGACCACGTGTTTGGGTTTCTCTCTTAATAGGCGGTCGCTATTTTAGTATGTTGTGTTATCGTGGATAACACCAGGTAGTCGGAAGAAAGATAAAAAGAGTGTAACAATTAAGAAACAAATGAATTTATATGAAAATATACATTTATTCTTACAGAGAAGTGGAAAATTTAAGGAGGATATACTCGATGTGATACTAAAGGATATACACAATGTGACACTAAAGGATATACACAATGTGATACTAAAGGATATACACAATGTGATACTAAAGGATATACACAATGTGATACTAAAGGATATACACAATGTGATACTAAAGGATATACTCAATGTGATACTAAACGATATACTCAATGTGTACTAAAGGATATACTCAATGTGTACTAAAGGATATACTCAATATGTACTAAAGGATATACTCAATGTAATACTAACGGATATACTCAATGTGATACTAACAGATATACTCAATGTGATACTAAACGATATACTCAATGTGATACTAAAGGATATACACAATGTGATACTAAAGGATATACACAATGTGATACTAAAGGATATACTAAATATTATACATGAAGAAGGTGGAAACTACAGATGTAGTAACTAAAGAAAGGACTGCATTAATTGTCCCAACACAATGAATGTACACATGTTACCAGGTTAAACGAATAGGGAGAGATATGCAATTAATAATGTACAAGTAAATATAATTTACTTTGTTATTGATGTTCTGGGAGCCTAATCCTGCGACCAAAAAAGGGATCTGATGGGAATCGCATTCTAGTTGTGAAGGCCATGCAAAGATGCCAGGCTGCCGGACTGCAACCGACGCTTTGGGCATCTAACCCAGAAAAAGAACAACCCTCGTTTTGAAATTTACACATGCGCAGAACGAGACTTTCTTAACTTCTGAAAATAGAAGAGTGCATTCTTTCGTTGGTTATCAATGATTCAAGGGGATAACTTTGACCTGATTCAAGAATATAGCTAATTCTGCGCAACAACTTTAAGATAGTTAACGAATCTGGTAAGTCGAGTTCAGCTTTATATATCTATATATATTATAACTAAATTTATGGCATATTCATTGTTTTGCAATGACCAGGCTCCAAAAAATTCACCACTAACAATATTTGTCCTTACATACACATGTTTCTAAAATTTCAATGTTATTATCATCCACAGCAAAAGATTAACAATTATATGAATACATTCATCAGCACAATATTTCTCTATCACTAAGATACCGGCAATATATAACTGAATTATTCAATAATTATAAACACAAAATTAAACAAACCAATGCCAGAAACTTTTTATTACAATGACCGGCCAACTAAGTGGAGACAATAATGTTAAAAAAGTTGATATATATATATATATATATATATATATATATATATGTATATATATATATATATTTTCAATTATATAAGTACCATATACCCCTGTAGCATTCATTTTAATTTTATAAAAAAATTGTGTTTTATGATCTCCTTCTGATATAAATAAAGTTATAGCTATTGAACAAAACTGTTCATTAATATATATATATATATATATATATATATATATATATATATAAGTAAATTACGCGTACAACAAAATCGTAGGATAAATTTCAGAGGAAACATTTTTTAATCAATGAAACGGGCGGGTGAAAAAAAAAAGAAAATTGTTAAAAGTTTCCTTAAGGCCTTATCGTCTGACCCGCTAAAAGGAAACGTCAGAATGATAAATTAAAAACTAAGAAAATGTTTTTTTCCACCCGCCCGTTTTATTGATTAAAAAAATAAATAAATAAATATATATATATATATATATATATAATCCAGGTAAAGTAAACATCCACAAGATAAAAATCCAAAGAATTTCAACCGGGCTTATAGACAGTGCTCAATATCAAATAGAGCTTTTATATACATGATTATTTTTTATTTATACAAACATGTACATAATCTGCAACACTGTCATGTCGATGTTATCGATCAACAGCTGTTAGAAACTGAGATCTCATCAGGAAGAATGAAAATCTGATTCTTCCCTTATGTCATATTTGGAAAGAACCCAAATATGACTTAAGGGAAGGATCAGATTTATATATATATATGCAAACAATGGTATTTTAAACTCCAATAACCAAGTCTTTATTCATGTTTTTCTTGCCGAATTTCAAAATAATTCAATGCAAACTGTTGACAAATGTTTCGTGTAGAAAACGAACAACCGGGAATAAACATAATTACTAGGATCTTTCGTTTATGCAGGTCATCAGAAAACCATCGGATCACTTCCGGAGAAAAAACCCTCAAGCAAAAAAAAATAAATAAAAATAATCAAAACCATTTTTTCATGCATTTCCCACAAAGAAAGCAGTTCTTTAAAAGAAGCCAAATGATTCATTCTTGGAAAAACGGCTATTTTGTATCTCTAATATGGAACTTTGAAAAGTACAATCGACATTACAAATAGTGCAAGCCAGATAATCGAGAACTTAATAGGATGCATTAAAACAATACTTTTTTTTCAATATTAAGTTACAGAGAATAAGATCAGTTAGAATTTCACACATGCGAACAAGACTTCAAATCTGAAAATAGGAGAGTGCATTCTCCGTTGGCTAGTCATGCTAATTTTGAGCCAATAACTTTAAGTTAGTAAGCAGAATCTGATAAGTCGAGTTCAGATATATATATATATATATATATATTAATAAAAGTTACAAAGAGTAAGACAAGTTAGATAAGAAAATGGGCCCAAAATATAAATCTTGAAGTTGTAATTTCCGGGCATCGCCGGGTTTCTTCGCAAGTCGATGATAAAAAAAAGTTTAAAAAACGAAAGCCTAAAATTATTTTTATTAATATTGCATCCTACAAAAGTTGACGACCCCCTTTGACTCCCTAAATAATTGCTGCACTCACAGGACATTCATAGGCAGATATGCATAAATGACAGAGAGAATCTTGTTCCTTTGAGATTAACGGGAAGGAATTGACAGGCGGGGGTGATGGTGGGGAGAGGGAGGGGATTAAATGAACCATCTTCATTCTATAATTTAGCTTTCATTTTGGAAAAGAGTATAAAGCTTTATCTCGTAAATCTGATATATTACTAAAATTATGTTATCATTTCTGTGTCTGTATGTGTATGTGTTTCTCGCCTCTTCATGACTCAGTATTTTTTTTATTTACTGCCGATTATTATAATCGATTATTGATTGAAACTAACAGCAAACGGTGTTCGGTCAATTTTAGTTCCTGAGTTTAAACTTCATTCGTAATATAACTTCCGGCGAGAGTTTCAGTTTGTCAAATTTATTAATTTATTTATTTAATTGTTAGGTCAAAGTACAGAATAGTTAACAAAGCCCCCCTTCCCCATGTTAAGAAAGACTTTCAAATAATAACGTTATTATTTCAGCACGGTCCGTAAACTGCAGAAGATTATTTAAAAAGTCATTCTTAACACGGGGGGGGGGGGTCTTTGTTAACTATTCTGTACTTTCAAATAACAATTTAATAAATAAATTAATAAATAAAAATTAGTACAAATCTTGGAAAACCAGAAGAGTAAGCGACCCAAAACAGGACATTTTTAATATCAGGAACTAAATCTGAACAAACACCGTTTGCTGCTGACTTTGAGTCGGGTACTCTTCTGGTTTGCCGCATGAAATACTAAAACAAACTTAAGAAAAAATCCTATTTAAAATTATTTAATTACCAGATTAAATCCAGCACAATGCATTTCTGTTTCTTCATTAAAATGTCGACCATTTTAACTTTTGTTAATAGTTGACAAAAAAAATCTGTCACAGGTTGACAATAGCATGAAGTACTATAAGAACATTTTAAAAGTCCTATTTAAAAAATAATTTAATTACGAGATAAACTCCACTACAATGCCTTTCTGTTTCTTCGTAAACAAGTCAACCATTTTATTTTTTTTGTTAATAATTGAAAAAAAAAAAAATACTGAAAACGAATGAATTACTACTTGACCCTTCGAAATTTCAAAGGAGTTAAGAAGCCTTTAAAATCATTTCTAGCTTTAAAATTCTTAGCAAATTCTCACGTATTAAAAGATTGAAAATTTATTTCCATCCAATAATTTTATAAACAGAAATAAAAAAATACTTTCACAAAATTAATTATAGTTTTATAACAATTTGGTTCAATTAGTAATTTAATGACTAAGCAATATCGTGATAATTAAATTTAAATTTTACAAATCCTATTTGAAAATAATAGTAATTTGGTACTCACAGCCAGCCCCCCCCCCCTCGCGTCCCTGGCATATTTAAAAAAAAGAAGAAAAAAAGGGAAACAAAAATGAAAGTATAAACAGATCAATGTTCCTCGTCCTTTTGACTAGGAGTAAAGTGTAGTATCTGTTCTGATACAACACTACATCTTCTCTGTCCTCGATCAGTGAAGGAGAAAATCCTTCAAGACTGAGGCAAGTGAACATTTTGTGCCAATCCAAAGCGTCTCTTTTTGTGGTAGTTGGATTTTTAACACATTAAAAACTGATTAAAAACGGCAATTGATAAGGCTGAACTAATTGCCCAGCGTTTTGCCGTAAACTCCACTTTGAACTCCGCAAACTACTCCCTTCCAAATTTCCCATTGCGGATTGAAGCCACACTTGATGACCTGACCATCATCCCATCTCATGTCCGAGACATCATAAAAAGCTTTGACACGTCCAAAGCATGTGGGCCTGATCTTATACCAGTAATAGAAAAAAAGAAATGCTATGCTGAACTGACCTCTGTCCTCTCCAAACTTTACAACAAATGCGAAAAGTTAAAAATTAATTGAGAAATATCTGATACAATTCGTTGCCAAAAATTAGGATTTTATTAATTTCAAAACGAATTGTTCAAAAATCGAATACAACGTCATAAATAAAATTGTTGTTGACGTCGACTTAAAAGTGAAATTCGTTTTTATGTAAATGATATTTATTAAACAGTTTACAATTGTTACAATAAATAAATTAAAACGTTTGTTTCATTTATTTACGGTAAGAAGAACGGGAAGAAGGTAGTCTCGCATTGGTCACTGTGTGCCATGTCTTATCCGCAGCAATACTAAATCATGACAGACTGACCTGCTAATGGATGACAGACAGACGAAGTCTTGCATAGAGATGCAAGGTCGCATCTAAAACTTAAATCATTAAAGGCATGAGGACAGTAAAAAAGAGAAAAGTATGGTGCTTGTACAGAGAAGCGTCCGGATTAAATTATAAATACCAGAAGAAAAAAACAGTATTATATACTTACGCAGCATATTTAAATAAGCATCGTCACCAAAAATTAGGGAAAATTATCGAGTAGAAGCAAAATCCATTTTTTGGGAACAGTCAATCGACATGTTCGAAGGCCGACATCTTAAGGTAACTGTAGACAATTATGCCAAACGCGCTTACGTCCGCTGATGTTGTCTCCGGTTACCTTAAGATGGCGGCCTTCGGACATGTCAATTGACTTTTCCCGATAAATAGAGGGTCACTTTTTTTCTAGTAAAATTTAAACTTAAGTGTAAATATGATTTGGTAGAATTTTAAACTGCGAAGGTCTAAATTGTCAGTCATTTTTTTTACTGCGTTCTTCACCACCTTCTTCTAAGAATTCAACTTTTAACTGTTGAATGGCAACATTTTCGCTCTCACTGTCTCTCGGCGTGTACATTTACTTCTAATTGCAAGTGTGCCAGTTGACACGGTTAAGATTCGAATAAAAATTGTTGTTTGAGATAAATACAATTTAGGCGCGCAGAGTGAATATAATTGTATTGGCGCGTGACAAATAAAAAATAGCGCCCACGCAAATTCCGATGTGGCCTTATATATTAAATCAACTCAAAACGAGCGGACGTAGTTGGGAGCACACCACGTGATATTTCTGTCCAATGAGATTTCTCCAAAGACATATTTTTCTAAACTTTTCTCCTTAAGCTCGCTGGAGCCTATCCAAATAGTATTTAAGCACACACAAACATCAAACTTTCTCTTTCAACTGACTTTTCATCCGGAGGTTACACGCATCTTACTATCACTCTTCCATTTCACCCTTTCGCGCACTTCATACAATTTCACAGGCGAACATTACCTATTGCCTCTTTTAATATTTTATAACACATGAGCATTTCAACAAAAGAAAAGACATTCTTCTTTTTACTTACCCTGAAACTAAAGAAAGGACTCATGAACTCATTACAAAAAGAAATATATTCTATTTGTTAATAGTTTATTTCAGTAAATAAACTTCCGTTGATTTTGCATGTAAATCTTCTTATTATTATTTTTATTTGTGGAGGAAGTTATCACCAAAAAAAAGTATGACGACCCCCACAACTGGCGTGTCATTCCTTGATTGGCCAGAGTTTTCAGCCAGTGTGTTTCCACGAGATTTCCTCTTCTCTTATTTCAGAGATGAAGAAAGGGTATCGGTCAACGCCATTTGCTTTCTCGCGTTGCCTTTGAGTCATTACATCAGGCAAGCACCTGTGGAATTTCCATGGAGTCCGGCCAGTCAATATATTATTATAAAGATTACATTTGTTGAGATATTTGTTTTAACATTAAAGTTAATAAAGATTTATTTAAATAGTATTTAATAAATATTACAAATAAAATTGAGTGTAATAAGTGGGGAAAGCGTAATTCAGCTTTTAAGTCGATTTAATCTCATTAATAATAGAATTCAGTAGGCGTGTTCAAAGAACTCCCAACCACCACCTCTCGCTTTTAATCAATTTAAAAAGAAAGAAAAAGAAAGGGAAGTAATAAAATCCAGTGTGCATTATCTCCCTTGCCTTAGCGTTGTTTAAACATTGATTGACTTCAAAAGTCATACACAATCCATTTTTGAATATAGAAAATATTATCACATTTATTAAATTTTAAATATATCTTGTATTTATATATATTACACATTCACACATATATTACACACAATTTACACACACACATATATATATATTACACACACACACATATATATATATTACACACACACATATATATATATATATTACACACACACATATATATATATATATTACACACACACATATATATATATATTACAAACACACAGATTACACACACACATATATATATATATATTACACACACATATATTACACACACATATATATATATATTACACACACATATATTACACACACACACATATATATATATCACACACACACATATATATATATTACACACACACATATATATATATTACACACACACATATATATATATATTACACACACATATATATATATTACACACACATATATATATTACACACATATTATACACACACACACACACATATATATATATTACACACATATATTACACACACACACATATATATATTACACATATATATATATATATATATATATATATATATATCTCACACATATAACACACATATATTACACACAGACACACACACATATATATTACACAGACATATATATTATACAAACACAAATATATATATATATATACTAGAAGAACACTCGTCAATGTATAGGTAAAATTAATTACTCGAACAGAACAGTTTTATGTACAAAGATTAAAATCCATATATAATGCTACTAAACCTTATGTCTAGAATCCTTATTCTAATTTTGATCAAAATCTATTACATGATTTTGATAATAGAAAATATCTAAAATTTAAGGCTCGAGCTGAAGGGGTCTTAGAAGAAATTGAAATTCAGGGAATTTTACTTAATAGGTGTCTGATGACTATGGATTCAATTCAATGCAAATCTGAAATATTTGAATTTTAAAATGGGAGGTTGCGTCCATATTATGCCGGCTTAAAAACTCTTTCAAATACGACAAAGAAATGAAATTTGGGAATAGTTATTAATTGATGTCTACTATAAAAATTTCACAAAAATTGGAGGTATCTGGATTTTCACGAAGGGCTTCCACCTACTTTTTATACCCTTTGCATAAAACTAAATTAAACTAAACAAAGCCCACATTACTCATCCTTAAATTTAGCAACTGTGTTCCAAAATTCATAATGATCGGTTAATTAGTTTAGAAATGAATCTTATACATACGAATATAAAAACATATACCTAACTTTATATAAATAGAGATTAAGATATATATATATACCATAAAGGGAATTTACTTTGAGTTTATTTTTATTTTTTGGACATTTATTTCTCATGTCACGCCACAATGTATAATTTTTCAAATTGAGAACTTTTTGTCCTTTCAGAATAGTTCAAGGAAGACAGCTCCAATATTGACATGTTGGTTGGTCACCCTATTAACGAAACGATTTCGTAAAAAAATTGCACAAAAGATTGACTGTTTCTGAATTTTTGAGATGAGGATTGATAATTTTTATAATTTTGGTTATTCAGACTGTTCTCATCTTGACTGTTATTTTTCGTCAAGTGTAACTTTTCGAACTCGGGAATCTGGACGGAATTTTGAATGGAACCCTTTATTTAATCCACGGGGGTAACATGCTTTCGCTCGGTCAGCAATGACTGGGAGAAGTCTTCAGTAATTTTTAATTCTTCATATCGCCTGCACCGAAGATTGAACCTTCAACCTTCAGATGACTATTACTTGAAACTAAATTTTACTTAGTACTATATCCACTGCGCCACGAGTCCTTGCCTGAAGAAGACTGGAGGTTACAGCGGTCGAAACGTTGTGAAAATAACATTCAAGATTAGAACAGTAGTCCGAATAACCCAAATTATACGAAAGGTGAACTGTTTTGAAAATGATTCGCGATAGAAATAAAATCTTGGCCTTTGGAATTTAACAAAATCTCGTTTGCTCTGTAGTTGCAAGTTGACAGTCATCGAGCTTTCAATTAGAAGTGGTTGGTATACATTAAGTATAGAAGGTATATGCTAAAACATATTTTTGCACTCCTATATATAAAAAGTTTTATTTTTATTTTTGTGTTTTTTGATGAAAAAAAAAAATGACAATACTAGTCAACTCTGATGATGAAATATTATTTAGAAATTAATAAGATTAAAGTAAAAAAAAAAAATTAATCTTGCATTGATAAAGGCTTCTATTTTCAATTTTATAATACTGACCCAGTAATGCTTTGAAATGAACGACCCATTATATATATATATATATACATGGACGGCGGCACCGGGGGGGGGGGGCTCAATCCCCCCCACTTTTGACTTACCCCTCCCTCACTTTACGGTCATCAATAATGAAGTTATATATGCATGTGTTTAACCGGGACCCCCTACTTTTTAGGAGAGCCCCCCCCCCCCACTTTTATAACTGTTCCGCCGGTCCTGATTATATATATATATATATATATATATATATATGTGTGTTAGAGTGAAATAAATTCCAGAAGGAAATCCGAGTATGAGAGCTCAATGTAATAAACAGAGCGAGAATAAAATAAAGTAACACGGAATCACATAATCACCGGTGCAATAATTTATTTCGACCCTGCGGCCTCATTCAAGCATCCAAGCGCTTGGATGCTTGAATAAGGCCGTAGGGTCGAAATAAATTATTGCACCGGTGATTATGTGATTCCGTGTTACTTTACTTTATTTTATATATATATATATATATATATATATATATATATATATATATATATATATATATATATATATTACTTTAATTATGAACGATTTTTATTTCGTAATATCCATCGTTTTATTCATGTAGAAACTTTAAAAATCCAAAAGAATACTTGACATAAAGTTGAAGATAACAATGAATAAAAATCATTTTATTTTTGAAGCACGTAAAAATTTTTTTTTCTTTTTTCACAAATTACATTTATCATAAATGAAAGTTTGATATCTTGAATAAATCAATATTTTTGTTAAACGTTTTTGCATTCGAAATGTGTAATACAGTTTGATCGTTAATCAGATTGCTGTAGTTGGTTTTTGTTGTTTGCTTTCTTACTAGGTGTTTCTGTTTTAATTCTATCGCTCTCTCTCTTCATATATATATATATATATATATATATATATATATATATATGTATGTATATATATATATGGATTATGACAATGTATTAGCATATACTATCAGTACATTTTAATTAGTGTTCTCTTCAAAAAAGATTAAGCTCGATGATTGTCAACCAGTAACAACAGAGCATACATGAATAAGACAGGTTCATTTTATATTCCAATAACCATGGTTTTTATTTTCTATTTTAATTTTTATTTATTTTTTAATTTTTTATTATTTTTAATTTTTTAAACATATCAATTTGAGAACTTTTCTTCTTTGTGGATTTTTCTGATGATCTTGAGGTGTAGCAGAGACGATCTTGATATAATAATGTTGGTTGGAAAGGAAACGAGTCGTAAATATACATTTCACAAGAATGTTATGTTTTTTGGAAGTGTGAAAAAATAAAAATAGAAAATAAAAACCATGGTTATTGGAATATAAAATGAACCTGTCTTATATATATATGCACTAGAACACCTATTCACGCATATCTGGGAGTATGCTGGAGCGTTGAAGAAACTTGACTCTCGTTCTAGTAGACACCATCAGCGATCGTCTTGCTGTGTGAAATCGAAACCACTACACAAACAATTGTGATATCCATTCACACGCAGATATTTAATTAATACTGGAGAGTTTGAATTACCTACTAAGCACCCCCCTCATGTGTCTTCGATCTCTGTGTACAAAAGGTTTGTCAGAACAACCTGACATGAGGATACTTTCCCCCTACAAGTAAACCGTGACCAAATATTCAAAATAACATTCGCAGCACATATAAGATCTTCTTGGTATGGCAACTCCACACTTGCTTACGCGAGAAATGGTGCACCTTTCCCAAGTGATGTTGCCTATAGTAACAGCACTAAGCTGGATACTCCACCAGACCAGATGAATTCTTGTCCTGGGATCCGGTAAGACCAAGAGACCACAATTAAGATATACTATAACATAATTAACTTGTCAATTGAGGGGAGGAAATTTAATGTTCTTAACTTCTTTACTAACTCAACGTTTGACAGGTAAAGGAGAACTTTAATGGAACATTCGAATATCTATGTATCTCGTATAGAGATCAAGTCTTAGCCCAGGAAGGGGCTTCTTGATTTCTGAGAACTTCGAGTGAAGAAAAATGAAACAAAAGGGAAAAATCTGTAATATTTGAATTTTCAAATGGAGGTTGCACCATTCAAAATGTATCAGCAGGCTACCAGCAACGACAGCTTAATTTATAAGCTCGGCGCTGATTGGTGCATATATTTAACTTCTCTTCCGGCTTGCCCAATCAGAGACCATCTCTCATGCAGGCTGACCACGTGACATGAAACCATAAAAGAGATCGCACAGAGTTCGCTTCCTCTTTTTCTTTGGCACTGTCAACAACAGCCACGTTGCTTGGACCAGCCCCCAAATTTATCTCTTGGGACTCAACAGATATCTTCCCGGGGCTTTGGCCCTGGTTCGACTTCGACAAGAAGATAAGGATCCAAAATGGCTACCACCTCGTATACGTGGACTTAATAACACACACA
>OY744532.1:99821205-99823705 GCA_963556195.1 Sepiola atlantica | reverse complement strand
GAAAAGGAAAAAAAGGAAAAAAGGAAGCAGAAAAAGTAAAGAGAACATAAAGAGAAAGAGAAAAAATGGAAAGAAGAAAAAGAGTAAAGGAGTTAATTGGAACAAAAAGAAGTGAAAAGAAGGGAAATAAAAAAGGGTAAAAGGAAGAAAAGAGAGGAAATGAGAGAAGGGGGAAAAGAGAGGAAAAGGATAGAAGAGGGGGAAAAAGAGAAGACAGAAAAAGAGAGAAAAAGGAAAAGAAAGATACAGAAGAAAAAGAGAAGAGATAAAAAAAAGAGAAACGGATAACAGGGAGAAACAAAGAGAGAAAGAAGATGAAAGAGAGAGGAGATAATAAGAAAACGAATAAAGAATACGAAGATAAGAGATAAAAGAGTGTGAGAAAAAGGAAAAAACCGAGAAAAAGTAGTGAAGGAAGAAAAAGATGATATGAGAGAAAAAGAGAGATGGGAACAAAGAGAAGAGAAGAGAGAAAAAGGAGCAAAGAGTAAAAAGAAGTGAAGGATGAGAAAACCGATGGGAGAGAAAAAAAAGGACGGGAGAGAAAAAAAGGACAGAAGAGAGAAAATGGAGCGAAAATGGAGAGAGGGAAGTAAAAAGAAAGGAAGGGAAAGGAGAGAAGGAAAAAATAGGGAGAAGGGAGAAAAAGGAGAGGAGGAAAATGGAGAGAAATGAGAAAAGGAGAGAAGGGAGAAAAGGAGAGAAGGGGAGAAAAGGAGAGAAGGGGAGAATAGGAGAGAAGGGGAGAAAAAGGAGAGAAGGGAGAAAAAGGAGAGAAGGGGAGAAAAAGGAGAGAAGGGGAGAAAAAAGAGAGAAGGGGAGAAAAAAGAGAGAAGGGAGAAAAAGGAGAGAAGGGGAGAAAAAAGAGAGAAGGGGAGAAAAAAGAGAGAAGGGAGAAAAAGAAAAGAAGGGAGAAAAAGAAAAGAAGGGAGAAAAAGAAAGGGGGAAAAAGAAAAGGGGGAGTAAAAAGAAAAGAGGAGAGAAAAAAGAAAAGAGAGGAGAAAAGGGAGAGGAGGGTAGAAAATGGAGAGGAGGGGAGAACATGGAGAGAGGGAAGTAAAAAGAAAGGAAGGAAAAGGAGAGAAGGGGAGAAAAAGGAGAGAAGGGGAGAAAAAGGAGAGAAGGGGAGAAAAAGAGAGGGAGAGAAAAAGGAGAGGGGAAGAAAAGGGAGAGGAGACGAGAAAAGGGAAAGGAGGGGAGAAAAAGGAAGGGAGGGAGAAAAAGGAAGGGAGGGAGAAAAAGGAAGGGAGGGAGAAAAAGGAAGGGAGGGAGAAAAAGGAAGGGAGGGAGAAAAGGGAGAGGAAATGGAGAGAAGGGTGAAAAGGAGAGAAGGAGGGAAATAGGGAGAAGGAGGGAAATGGGGAGAAGGAGAAAAAAGAAAAGGGGAGAAAAAGGAGAGAAGGAAGGAAATGGGGAGAAGGAGAAAAAGAAAAGGGGAGAAAAAGGAGAAGAGAGAAAGAGAAAAACTAAATAAAGAAGAAATGAGAGAGCGGACACGAAAAGAAGAAACAAAAAGTTGGAACTCAAACATTGCAAAAACGAGAAAAGCAATGAACGATACATAAATTTTTTTTTCACGAATAAACCTACAAAAACGAGGAAAGCAATGAACGATACATCATTTTTTTTCACGAATAAACCTACAAAAAGGAGAAAAGCAAAACCAACCTCTAATTTATTCGTGAGAAGAAGAAAAAGAAACATGAATAATAGAACTGGTAATGACTGTTTGTATGCGTCGGTTTTCTAGAGAGAACAAATCATCGAATAAGTGAATCCAAAAACAAAAGACCAAGTTAAGGAACCAACGCAAACCATTTTCCTTTTCTTTTTACTGCGGAACTATTATCTTCAATTTCCTTGCATAGCAAAAAAGCCCTTGGCTATGCTTAACATAGAACCGCCTCTAGCGTTCTACATCACATAACTTTTTCTTCAGCATCCACAAATTTAGAGCTCAACTCCATCTTTTTGGGAATGCATTCACGCATCTGTAGAAGAGGCTCTGCTCATCAATTGGTCTGTCCTGCTTCAGTTCAGAAATGCATTTCGTTACTACGTGTGTGCAGATTAAAACGACGTATCTTAAACGTATCCATTCATTTTCGCTGCGGAACTATTATCTTCAATTTCATTGTCTTGCAAGAGCCGTTGGCTATGCGTCACACGCAACGGCTTCTAGCCTTATAAAACACGTAACTTTTTTTCCAGCATCCACCTATTTCGAGCTACGCTGTATTTTATTTTCATACTAATATGTCACCATTTACCAAGGCCAAAAGCGACTTCAAGGATAAGGATTTAATGACAAATAGTAAAAGCAAAAGAAAATGCCTGTTGTTAGTAAAAAGAAGTGTTTATTTATACTTTTTAATTTTACCAATAGGTATTTTATATGTTCATGGTAGTGGCACGGATCCTCCCGACTCTCACGCAATCTCGCTGTATCCTTCATCACACCAGGTAGGTCTTCAAAAGTGCATTATTAGTCCTCTGCTAC
>OY744532.1:99731205-99801205 GCA_963556195.1 Sepiola atlantica | reverse complement strand
TTTTTCATATATATTGCAAGCAAAAAACCTACCCAACATCTGACTGCTGTTAATCTGACTCTAAGTATACATTTTAAATGTATAACTTACATTACATGTCTTTAATACAAATCTATTGTAATTTTAGAAACTAATAGTTATCATTGAAATTACCTCCCTTGAAAATTAAAAAAAATTATATATAAAGAAAGGTTTTGGTAATTTATTCTTTTATTTAGAAAAAAAAATCATTTTAATTAATTACTTTTAATATCGACAAAACTACTGCATATTATAGGAAAATAGGACAATAAAATTACAAATGAATAGCACCAAATAGCAAAAAACCTACCCAACATCTTACGGTTATTAATCTGACACGTTTTCACTTCTAATCGCAGCCTCAATTTCGTTCTACTCTAATACTGTTATTTAATGTTATCTAATTATAATTATCTAATGTAAATTTAATTGATTAATAATTAATAATAGTTTCGTAATTCTACAGGTATACAAATATTATGAACGCTGACTCGAAAAGCTTAATTAATTAAATGTTAATTACTCGACCCCCCCACACCCCTCTGTTTACAAAAATTCCCCAGGACGGACAGACAGACAGACAGACAGACAGACAACCTAAATGTATAACTTACATTACATGTCTTTAATACAAATCTATTGTAATTTTAGAAACTAATAGTTATCATTGAAATTACCTCCCTTGAAAATTAAAAAAAATTATATATAAAGAAAGGTTTTGGTAATTTATTCTTTTATTTAAAAAAAAAAATCATTTTAATTAATTACTTTTAATATCGACAAAACTATTGCATATTATAGGAAAATAGGACAATAAAATTACAAATGAATAGCACCAAATATTAATTTATTATAAACGGTTTAAACAATAGTTATATAAATTAAGTATACAAATAGCTGTGCTTGGGTCTTTGTTCTGTACTATATATATATTGTATTTCAAAAGACTATGCATTAGTGATTTAAATAACAGTGGATCATTTTGATGGTAATATAGGTGTAATAAATTAAAAAAAAACTTTCGCATTTATTCATTTAGAATATCATTTCTGATGATCTAAAGAAAAAAAACACCTAGTGTTGCCTTTTTATTCAAAGTGAAGGATTTCTTTCTGAATTCATTTCAGACGGCGGCGGTTATCTGACTTGCTAGTTGCTTTCCAATATAAGTCTTTCTAATGTTTTTTTTTTAGATTTCAATAGGATAATTAGGAAGAGTTGAAAAAAAAAAAACAGCTAGTCATTTCTGATGACCTAAACAAAAAATACCAACCGTTGACATTTTAAAATGTTCCTCTAATTTTTTTTCTGATTAGTGGGAGGTAGGGGGACGGTAGACATTACAAAATGAGGCCACATATTTTGATATCAGACACGTTAGTGGAAGTGGAAGAACAAAAACGTCTCAAACAGGAAAGTTTAAAAAAGGCAAAGAAAGAAAAAGAAAAACATATAAATAAGTATAGAAAGCAAAAAAGGAAGAAAAGAAAGCAAACGCTTCATTATGCAAATAAATTTGCGTTTTCCCTTCCCTTATTAAACAGGCAGACTTTTGTGTGACGGAACGGATATATACTTACACATAAATACCCATTGCCCTTTATTATAGAGTGGAGGATTAAAATCTAAAAAATAGTCAAAATGAAAATTCTAAATAAATGGCATTTGAAAGTACTTTTTTTTGGTACTTCTTCAGATTAGAACCCGAGCTAACTTTGACCCTTACCCTGATCCCAACGACAGGGGTCAAAGTTAGCTCGGACCCTTATCTGGAGAAGCACCTAATCTTTTATCATTAAAAAATGTTTTTTTTATTAAAAACAATTTAATTTAATAAATCAAAAATATATTTAAATTTTAAATTTAATAAATAAAAAAAAATTGATTGTAAACTTAATAAATTAAAAAAATTACCTTTATTAAAAAAATTCTTTTAAGATATAAAAATTCTTTTGCAACTTTAATTCTCAGATGTCTTCCTTGCAATTAATTTTCTTTTTTTAGTAAAATAATAATTTCAAACTTTTTGTTACAATATCCGTTTCTAGCAACAAAACGTTATGGTCGCTTTAAATGGATTAATTATAGAAATTGTTAACATAATTAAAGCTAAAAGCTGAACCCATACAACATCAGTTCTCAACGCAGTTTCATGTCTCTGTGCTGATCGCTATTAACAGTTTGTCAGAATATCGTCCCCTACACTATCTCAACGATAATTGGGTCAATAAAGTGCAATCAAAATCCCTGCAAAAGAACAAAAAAAAGACAAAAAAAAATCCTGTCTATATTAGTATTTAAAAAAGAAAGTCATCTGTAGTTTTTATTCATGGTATAAAAGTAACAAAAATTCCTGTCTATATTAGTATTTAAAAAAGAAAGTCATCTGTAGTTTTTATTCATGGTATAAAAGTAACAAATATTCCTGTCTATATTAGTATTTAAAAAAAAAAGTCATCTGTAGTTTTTATTCATGGTATAAAAGTAACAAAAATTCCTGTCTATATTAGTATTTTAAAAAGAAAGTCATCTGTAGTTTTTATTCATGGCTTAAAAGTAACAAACATTCCTGGCTATATTAGTATTTTAAAAAGAAAGTCATCTGTAGTTTTTATTCATGGCATAAAAGTAACAAAAATTCCTGTCTATATTAGTATTTAAAAAAGAAAGTCATCTGTAGTTTTTATTCATGGTATAAAAGTAACAAAAATTCCTGTCTATATTAGTATTTAAAAAAGAAAGTCATCTGTAGTTTTTATTCATGGTATAAAAGTAACAAAAATTCCTGTCTATATTAGTATTTAAAAAAGAAAGTCATCTGTAGTTTTTATTCATGGCATAAAAGTAACAAACATTCCTGTCTATATTAGTATTTAAAAAAGAAAGTCATCTGTAGTTTTTATTCATGGTATAAAAGTAACAAAAATTCCTGTCTATATTAGTATTTAAAAAAAAAAGTCATCTGTAGTTTTTATTCATGGCATAAAAGTAACAAAAATTCCTGTCTATATTAGTATTTAAAAAAGAAAGTCATCTGTAGTTTTTATTCATGGCATAAAAGTAACAAAAATTCCTGTCTATATTAGTATTTAAAAAAGAAAGTCATCTGTAGTTTACTTGCAATTTACTCACTAAGTCAGCCATCTTTTACAAAGTTTATTGATCACACAAAACAGATATTATACTATATTTTGGATTGAGTTATGTTAAAAAAAATCCAATTTAATTGATCAACTCGGCCGTAATTTGCAATTTACTCACTAAGTCAGCCATCTTTTACAAAGTTTATTGTCCTCATCCTCTCTTCCCTATATTTTGTTTGACCATACAGCTCTTATTTAATATTTTGTACTGTGTCTATCACTCGACATCGTCTGTAGGTAAATATTATTTAATATTTATTTATGAATATTAAATTATAAAAAAAACCTTTAAGAAAATTATAGTTTAGCAGTGTAGGGAGATATTAAAGAATAGACAGTCACCCAAGCTACAAAGCCAGGCTTCGATTAGGTTCGTTGAGTTCTATCGATTGTCTTGATGTTCATCGCTCACCACAATTGGCATAAATATAACTTAATCTCTCCTTATCACGTATTATTTCCTATTGCTGAGAAGATAGAGCGAAAGCGTGCAGGGTCAAAGGTGACTCTGTGAACTGGGTACGTGCCTTGTGACCGTCTGAAATTATCACTTCCCGGCACTGATCAAAGCTTAAGCTCGAAACGACGTCGTCTGTAGGTAAATATAATTTAATATTTATTTATCAATATTATATATATATATATATATATATATATATATATATATATATATATATATATAGATGAAAGATGAGAATAAAAAATTGTAAAGATAAAATATTTATTAGAACATAAAAAAGTTCAGAACAAGGAGCTTCATATCCATGGATTTTCAAAGATAAACTCTTTTCATCAGAGGATAGGGAAAAGCCGACAATGTAATTGTAAATATTATCGGCAACATTTAATCTATCTTTCACCTCTAGAATTGATTGCTCTATTCAATATATTGAGCTTTATATTATCATGATAGATTATTATTAAACGATAATTCAATTATCTTTAATTTAACATTTAAATATATATATATATATATATATATATATATATATATATATATATATATAGATAGATAGATAGAGAGAGAGAGAGTGAGAGCACATAGAAAGACTAATTTTAGATTTTGTCTTTATTTTTTTTATAGATTTAACTGGCTTTGCAAACACACTTTTTCCTGATTCAAACACTAACCCAATCTTAATGGATGATCCAATGGATGACATTTTTTTTCTAGTAGTTTATTCATCTACATTCTAATTGAGGATTTTTTGTCTGTCTACCTGATAAACTCTGAAACTATGGCACCGAACTGCACCAAATTTAGCATGAAAAATGATAAAATTATGTTGGTTGGAATTTAAAAGTCATACATAAATAGCATTTAAGCTAACAAATCAATCTTTGATTCTGACTAGCCAACTTTCAGTTGTTATTGTTATACCATTAGCTATAGACTAACGTATTTTGCTAAAATTTATTTTTTAAATTACTTCATCCGATCCAGTAGTTTTCTAATATGTAGAAACTCTTAAAGTCACCTGAAAAGAAACAGCAGCTAAGGGAAATCACTTTTATTTGTTGAAAAAGATTTATCGTTTCTTATTTGTTTAAAAAAAATTTTTTTTTCTGATTTAAGTCTTGCTTTGTTCTTATTAAATTCACACCAGGTTGAAGTTTATCTTAGATACTGAACAGAAGAAAACGTGTGTTGCATAAGGAGGGCCGTGTTGTAATAGAAAAGTTTCAGTTACACTTAAGGGTCAGAGGTGACCCCAAACGGAAATTGCGAAACCACGTGATTTCCAGGCGGAAATTTTTTATCTTTTGTTTGGCTTGCGAGACTTCAAGCAGAAAAGACGTGTCTGGGTGCCGTCCCCAATAGGGGTCAGTGAGCACAGTGTGGCTGGCTGTAGTGAGACGAGCTCTCTGTCTCTATATATGTCTGTCTCTCATACGCGTACACAATTAGCCCGTCGCTCTGATGTTGTTGTGACCGTCTCTCTTTTTAAATAAACCTTTTTATTAATAAACATCGGCGTCCGAGTGGTTTCGTATCCGCAAACAATCAATAACCTGGGTTCACAACGACGACACGGGTGCATCACGGTTCATGCATGTATTGGTAAGCTAAAATAAAACCCGTGTGGTTATAAAAATAAATATTTACAAAAGAAATTTGAATGTTATGGATCCCAGGCAATGCCGGGTCGGTAGAGAAATTACTTAAATAAACTTCATTTCTAAAAATGTACTTTATGCCTTAAGCATTTGCAAGATATGTTAACATCTATTATTATACTAAATGTGAGTCAATCAACATTTGTTCCCCTACGGACCATATACCTTAGTAACACAAAATACATGGTAAAATATACTTTAGCACTAGGATTGAGTAATGTTTGACAAATAAATTCTGTTTTAATTTTTCTAATTAGCTGTAATTTATAATTAACTGAACAAATCACCCATGACTCTCTTAGCTATCTATCTATCTATCTATTTCTCTCGCCCTTCCCCACTCTATATTCTATATTCAACAACTCTTTAATATTTCTTAATTTCTCTGAGCATTTAGACAAATTGTTACTCTGTTTCCATCTACTTTACATAGTGTGTTTGTCCACACCGTAAACACGTATGTAAATTAGATAGCAAAATAATAGTTCATTTTCCTTCTTCTTAAACCAGCGAATAACTTTATATATGTCTCTCTCTCTCTCTCTCTCTGGTTTCTGTAGCTGTCATATTAATGTGTTACTCATGCGAATAAATCCTCCATCAAAAAGAAGTCATGTGTGTTCCTATTAATTGATTAAGGGTAGAGACGATACGATACCTGGTTGACAGCTACAAGTGTGAAAGGTTATACACGCATCAGAGCCAGCCATCATGCAATACTTTCATTTTATTGTAAGTGTTACATGTTTACAATAAAGAATGCTGACCAATATTTGTTGAATGGCCAATAACTCGGAAACTAAGCATCTCCGTGCCTATATACACACATAGAACATAAGCCTGACCGTAATCCATCGATTTTCGAAACATCCTGTATTTTGTCAGCCAGTCTGGTAACTTCTTCCTTTCCTTATTAAGCTCTTGAAGAGCTTACTCTTTGGCTTCTTCCTCTTTCGTTTGCTTCACAGCATCTCACTGTTAGATCACCAGCTCGGTTGAGAAAAGCCATGCTAGTGTTTTGTTGTCTAGCGCAGCTATGCTGGCTTCGCCGTTGTGTAGTCGATATTTAAGGCATGACTCGATGATGTGGTCTACTGTCTATTCAGAGTGACTACAGTCGCAGACAGCCGAGTCCCTGAGTCCCCATCCTTTTATGGTCGCGGCGAAACGGCCGACACCTGTCTTGAGGCGGTTGAGCATTGTCCACTGCCGGCGAGGGAGGTCCATGCCTGGTAGGTTATCCGGGTCCTCCACAAATCTGTGCAACCTTGATTTATCTGCTGCCTGCCATTCCTCCGTCCAGCAACGTTTCAGCCAGATTCGTTTTGTGACGTCACCGAGTCAAGTGGATTAAACGCTGGTGGTGGGGGTTCTTTCGGGTTTTTTTTTTTTTTTAAAGTGATTCTACCCACCTTTCACTTTTTATTACTACGATTATCTCCTTACATCAAGTGGCTTCATGCCTTGTCTGGAGCGAATACTTCTGCCCATCCATTAGTTGGTCTGTCACATATAAGTTTGAAATACCATTTTCATCACTAAATGCAAATATGGAATGGGCATATTCAAAGAATAACCTTTCTTGTTGCTATTTACGAAAAGAGGTTAAAAATAACAATATTTGCTGTATGAAACAATGTGTGGTTATACATAAGTTGATTATGTTAGTTAAGGTAAGGCCAAATGTAGAAAAAAAAATTCAAAGCCATAAATATGATTCTACAAAATATCACTTATGTTAAATTTCTTTCTAATTTGAATGCATATTTCTAGTAACAAAAAATACACATGGCTTGCTCAAAAAAAAAAACAATTTCACAAAATGGAACCTTTCAGAATTATCAGATTCTAACACAGAAATTAAGAAAGAATTTCCAAAGTGCATATTCTATCACTGGAAAATATACATCTCAGTAAATTGCCACACTTTCTCATTGAAAGAGCAATAAGTCCCCTCCTTTGCTAGTATATTTTGTTTTAGTTTATCAGGTTTCTTGTTTAGTCTTTCTTCTTCTTTATAAACCATTTTTTCGGCTTCCATCGTTTTCTGTTCACTTCACTGTATACCTAATCTAACTTCAATCTCCACCAGTCAGAAGATGGTTAAGTACCACTTTAAATATATCATCCATTTCCTTGTTTGTCTGAAATACATTCACTAGGCGTGGTTATTTTGAGCTTAATTTGTATTGAAAAATAACTTCAATGGAGAAAAAAAAAATTTAAATAAAAAACAAAAGCAAAAAATTCAATTTCTCTGATCTATAATTATCATCATAAAAATGTCTTCGATAAGCTTTGATTTGTAGTTAGAGATTAAAATGGAAAGAAAAAAAGAGATAGAAAATACTGCAGTATATACGAGGCCTGTCTAAAAAGTATCCGACCTTAGGCCAGAAAAATATTTCAAATACATGTCGGGGTTGGGACCCTAATCCCCTTCAAAGTAGGCCCCTTGTGCTTTCACACATTTAGCCCACCGATCCATCCACTGCCGGAAACACCTCTGGAAGTCTTCTTTTGGAATGGTGTTCATCTCCGCCGTCGCGTTAGATTCAGCATCTGTTTGGAGAAGATGCGATGGGTGTAACACAAATGTGGGAGTGGTTCAACCGATTCAAATCAGCGGAGAGGGGCCAGTGTTTTGGCAGGCTCTAAACTGCTCGGAGTGCAGCTGTTGTTGAGAGGGTGCGAAAAAAGAGATAATGCGGAACGCGACGGCGGAGATGAACACCATTCTAAAAGAAGACTTCCAGAGGTGTTTCCGGCAGTGGATGGATCGGTGGGCTAAGTGTAGCAAGAACAAGGGGTCTACTTTGAAGGAGATTAGGGCTCCAACCCCGTCACGTATTTGAAATTTTTTTTTTCTGGCCTAAGGTCGGATACTTTTTAGACAGGCCTCTTATTATTTCTTATCCTTTTATTTTATTTTTCCTTTATATATTCTATTATTATTTTTATATATTTTATATTATATTTTACTTTATTTTATTCCTTATTTTATTTTCATTTTATCTTTATAATTTTGATAATGTTTTATTATTATTATTATTATTATTATTATTATTATTATTATTATTATTATTATTATCGGTTTATCTTTATATTTTTATTTTGTATTCGTAACTTATTCCTTTTTCTAATATTTGCCCCTACGTCCCCTCCTGTCAATAGATGTTCCTCTAAGATGAACTTGTTATTTTTTCCTTGAATTTTCTGTAAAGGCGCTGATGGAGACGTTTTGGAGTGGTTTTATAAAAACATTTTTTTTAAATTAAAAAAAAATTAAAAATAAAGTATTTCCAGAATGTTATGGAAACGACCGTACGCCATACTAGACTTGTTGTTCTAATTCTTCGAACAATTGGAATGTTCTAATTCATTAAATCCTCTTATATATATATATATATATGGATATACATACTATTAGGGATACCCAGCCGGTCCAAGTTTCCATAAATTACAGAAACAAATGAAATTCTAACTAAAGAATCTGTCTACTATTGCAATTTTAAATGTCTTAAGTTCATTTTTGACAAAATCAGAATAAAAATAATCATGTCCCGATTGAGATTCGAACTAAGAAACTCTAAGTACGGCACGCTAACCGATTTATCCAATGGGGGCAAGTACAAAATTGTGACGTTACAAAAATACGCAAATCGGACTGTATTCCCCCCCCCTCTCTCTAGTCGAATGTAGGTCAATCGCTTATCAAAAACGGAAGACGAAGAAGAGAGATAGGCAACGAAGCAGTGATTCTGAAAAAAATGTATCTTCGTAAATCCGGTGTCAATGAGGATAGTGGAAGTAGTTAGAAGTGAGAGGATAGACACTCCTCCCCCGCTTCCTTTATTAATTATATTTACCTCCCCTCCAAAAGGTTAGACACAAAATCAGGTGTGGTTTTGAAAAGCCAGCGCAGTAGTATAAGCGCATTCTGGCCTACAAAAAATGACTGAGCAGTTCCGTCGGCATTACCCAGTAGTAAACATGAACATGGTCAAAAAGTGGGGGATCAGTTTACGTTAAGATTATATAGGAAACTGACACCCCTCTCCTAAAATAAAAAAAATATTCGAACAAAATATTCCAAAAGGCACGGAATTCTCTAGCAGCATGTACAGCGAAAAAAATTAAAAATTATTTGTAAAAAAGTTGAGAAAAACGGTTGGCGGAAAATAACGTCGCATCTTTTAATAAAAGTGGTGCTAATCACTAAAAAGAAGGGCGATTACCAATAAACTAATCACTTCACAAAGAAAAGGTAAAGCATGGGAGGGTGGACCTCCTAGAGTACAAACTATTAATTATGTTGTAAATTTCTTTCAAGTTCAGACAAAACTTAATGTTGTAGCTCAATAGCGTACAATACAACTAGAGCTCATAATATAATATAATAATAATAATTATTCAGAACATATTTCATTCAACAACATTTTATTATTAGACAATTCATTCTACCCATTCCGAAAATATATATTTACATGATATGCAAAATATCAAAGACACCAACGAAAAGGCTTCATCAGTGTTCATTCACCACAATCAGGCCGAATCAGACAGTTTTTAAAAAGAAAAATTCGCTGTGTCAAAATTCCACATGCATAGTTTTCGAACCTTGAAACATGCATTTGAAACTTTGTTTTCGACTACTGAGTTAAATATGACTTTCATATTGGGATTCGATTGTCTCCTCACATACTGGTGATTGCAGGTTTGGTATGAAACACATGTGTATATGAGTTAATTAAAAATGTTATATATATATATATACATACATACATATATATATGTATATATAACAATAATATAGACAGCTGAAGAAAAGACAGACTCCTTTGTTTGAAGAAATCGCAGTTTTTAATGAGTACAGATCGAAACATCGTCATGTCAGTGTCGCTGGTGTACATATCTGTATAAATAAAGATGTCAATATATAATAGATATATATATATATATATATATATATATATATATATATATATATATATTTATATATCGGTGGAAATAAATAATTTGCGTTGCACTTCCATAGCACCTACAGTGGAGCCATCCATTCGGAATACGCATATGATGCAATAGATTCACTATGAATAGGACTTGACTACCGTCAACCAAGTTCCATAGCTAAAGTACCCTTAGGTAAATCTTAAATAATGAAAACCACTCCGAACAAAGCTGACATCGATTATCATCCGAATAATAATACCAGATAGAATCTTATTTTGGTCGGTTTCGCTACAAAAAGAAAAATGTACCCGAACGCACCCCTGCGCACCTTTCTCCAGAATGATTTCATAACAAAATGACAGGAATGGAGAAGAGTGCTTAAATATTAGAAATGGAAAAAAAAAATCTGGAATTTAGTGCCGACGGGGTGGGGAGGAGGAGGGGGGTGTCGAGGTTATGTTTTTCTTTGTCAGGAAACACCTGGTTATTCAGAAGTCTTTTAATGGCAGCAGAGAATACGAGGAGAATAACACAGGATTTTGGTAAATGTTATTCCTGTTAATAATGGAACTCTGCTGGAATCATGATGTTCAAGTTATGGCTCCCAAGTTCTCTATCGCCTCTCTTTTTTTTTCTGATTCTTATTTTTAATAAAGCGTAGCAAAATAGACATTCTTGCAGTTTTTATTTTCAGATACCTTGTGGTTATTTACAAAAGCTATTATACAGTATTTGCTCTTAAAAGATATATTCATGCTTTGGTATGTGCATATATATATAATATATATATATATATATATATATATGATTATTTTTATTTACACAGACATGTACAAAATCTGCTACACTGGCATGTCGATGTTATCGATCAACAGTTATCATAAACTGAGATCTCATCAGACAGAGTTAGAATCCGATCTTAACCTCAGATCATATTTGGAGAGAATGAAGTGGAGAGAAAAAGAAGAAGAAAAGAAATTTAGAATTTCAAAATATAGGGAGTCACGTGATTTAGGGCCGTTAAAATTTAAAAAGTTAAAAACTAAAATCTAAAATCTAAAACAAACAAAACAAATAAATAAATAAAATAAAATAAAATAAAGTGGAAAGAGAGACATATAATGAAGAGAGTAGATAGACAGATAGAGAAATGAAAACGAGGTGGGGGAGGAAAGAAACATGCAAGGTAATATATAAAAAAATCGACAGTTATTTTAAACTCAGGGCGCATAGGCGAATTTTCAAGTCAGCTGTAATATAAATGTGTATGCGTGCGTGTGTGCCCCTAGATCAGCCGTGATGGGGGGAGGGGGGTAAGGGGTTGTTACTCAAATGTGTTACTAATTCTTAATTTATAGTTTTTATTTTTTTGTCTAGAGTTTACCAACTTATCATTTATAAATTAATAAATTGAACAAATATTTTAGTAATTTAGTTAAGTTTAACAGAATTATTAGTAATAATAATAATAATATTAATAATAAAAATGGACATCAATAATAATTGAAATGATATAAAATGATAATAGTAATAATGCTAATGAAAGATAATAACAGTCATAATTTAATTTGAAAGTACTAAAATGCCGCCTTTATTAATTATTAATAGTAATAATAAAAATAGTAATAATAATAATGATAATAATAGTAATAATAATAATAATAATAATAATAATAATAATAATAATAATAATAACGACAACAACAATAATAGTGGTCAGCAATAATTAAGAATTAATAAAAAAGTAATGGTCGGGAACAAATATAGAATAATTAAGAAATATTGGAAATACTAGAAGGTAATAATAATAATAATAATAATAATAATAATAATAATAAAAAATAATAAAAATAATAAGATTAATAATAAAAAATAAAAATATAGAAGTAGGTAGCAATATAATGGTTGTAAATATGGTAATATAAATCAGTGGTTGCAATAATGCTGGTCATGTTAAAATGGTGATACTAGTAGTTATACTAACAGAAACATTCTCAATAGTAACCCCAATAATCCTAACAATAGTCATAATGATATCAAAAATAATAAAACAATGCAAATAGTTGTAGTAGAGATAATAATAATAAAATAATGATAATAATAATAGAATTATAGATAATGGCAATATCATTAATGGAGGTATCAACATTGTTACTAAACCACATAATGACAATGGAAGTAAAAGTCAGGTAACGGTAACCATGGCAATAACAATATTATTAATACTATCACTAACAATAATAGTTAAATGGTAATATTGCTAATGCCACTGATACAGATAGTGATAATTATGATAATAATAGCGAACGGAGCATTAACATTAATAATAATAATAATCTCGATAACAGTACAGAAATGACAAATAATTAAATGTCTGATAATTAAATTTAAAATATTAATAATGAATAATGATAATTTAAAATAGTAAGCAATAGATGGATAAAAATATAAGGGAATATTAGAGGGTAAAGAAAAAACAGAGGATGACAATTAATATTAATCATAGTAGTAGTAAATATGATAATAGAGATAAAAATAAAAATAAAATATTTAATAATAGGGACATTTTCTGTTGTGATAATACTAATAATATTAATGATAGTAGAAATAATAGTGATAGCCATAATAATGGTAACAATGGTGGCCACGATAATTGTAATAATTTTACTAATGATAATAATGATAATAAAAATAGTAGTAGTATTATAAATAATAATAATAAAAAATAATAAAATTAATAATAAAATTAATATATAAGACTGTTAATAATAATAGTAGAGGTGGTTATTCAAATAATAGATATCATGATGGTTATAAGAAGTGATTATGGTAAAAACTGTAAAAGTAATAATAATAATTAATAAGAATGGTGTAAGATGATAGTTATGTTGACAAAACTTTCGTTAGTGGATAGGTAAGGTTTTTTTTAAAGAGATAATATTAGCTTGAGGGGTTATAAGTGGATTACTAAGAAGCTGTAATCTATTATGCCTACAGTTAATTGAGGTTTCTTGTTTTTTGTTTAGAAGTTTGCCTCTATCACTAAATTTAATTATTTCAAGTTTTTCTGTTAGGCAAAGGTAACAAGGTGAGTTTAGGGAACCGCAGGTGCTAGTTTTTCTGATTGTGTTCCAGGTAACTGTTGGTGATTGGTTATTGTTGAATAGTTCCCAGTTATATATAGAAAGTGAGGTTCTTTTTTGATATGTAGAGTTATTAAAAGAACATTTATGGCCGGTATATCTTTCTTTGAAGGTATTACCAGCCATGCCTATATATAATTTTTTCAGGGTTGGGTTTTCTTAAGTAGAGATTGTTGCTTGATATACGAATTGGGTTATTAGGCAATTTTGTTATAATGGGCATTCTTTTTTGTTTGTGCAGTTGCAAGCCTTGGTATTTGTTGTTTTCATTGCAGTAGTTTTTTTTCCATTTATAATTTTATTGTTATGTTTTTTTATCATTTTTTCTAAGTTTTCGCCACAGCTATAGCTTAATTTGAGGGTGTTTTTATTGAAAATTTTATGCAGTATATTGTTGGGAGGAAAGTGTAGATTAATTAAGTCTAAGAATTTTTTGCAGAGTTTAGTTTTAACCATGTTATTATATGGAGGTGTAAACCAAATAATCTTTCTACCTCTATTTATGCGTCAGTTGTTGGGAGGTATAGGTTTTGTGAATTTAATTTGGATGTTTTTGTCTCAATTTTGTTTTAACGCTTTATTCTAAAAGTCCTTATGTTTGTTAAAAATTTCTTCATTAGAGGAGTTATCAGTGATTCTTTTTTCAATTGATCTGGTGATATGTTTAATTATAGTTTTTGGGTGGTTAGAGAGTGGGTGGACATAGATTGGGTTGGCATTATCTTTAGTATAAAGGTTCATATGTTTCTTTATTTAAGTTGAATGTTACGTCTAAGAAGTTAACTAGTTTAATATTAGATGTTATTTCTACTTTAAGATTTAATCTTTTCATTTCTCTAGGGATAATTTTTCTTACTCTTTCACATTTTTGTCCATTTGAGATTTTTACTATTAACAATCCGTCATCCCTATATAGGCCTATGTCTTCTATGTGAGGTTATATAAAATGTAGAGACCAACTAGATCAGTGACTTCTGCTGAGTCCAGGGAGCCCATAGAAACATCAAAAGATCGAAATTGATTGCTTTTAGTCCATTGTTCTTGTTTACCGGCCCTAAATCACGTGACTCCCTAAATTTTGAAATTCTAAATTTCTTTTCTTCTTCTTTTTCTCTCCACTTCATTCTCTCCAAATATGACCTGAGGTTAAGATCGGATCCTAACTCTGCTTGATGAGATCTCCGTTTATAATAATTTGTTGATCGATAACATCGACATGCCAGTGTCGCAGATTTTGTACATGTCTGTGTAAATAAAAATAATCATATATAAAGCTCTATTTGATATTGAGCACTTTTTATAAACCCGGTTGGAATTAATTGGATTACTACCCTGTGGATGATTTTACCTGGACTATTACCATATATATATATATATATATATATATATATATATATTAATTTATCAGGTTCAAATGTGTTAATAAAGTGAACATAAAACCAGGTTTTTCAAGAGTGCTCAGTACAAAGTAGAGCATTTATAAAATTACATAGACAATATTATAGTCTTATGTCAATAAACCAATGTTTCAATGCGTATTACCGCATCTTGTCAAAGGCAGAGTTAAAATAAATTCAAAATCAAAAGTAAGAAATACGTCCTGCTTTGAGATCCTCCAAAGCGAGACGTATTTCTAACTTTTGATTTTGAATTTATTTTAACTCTGCCTTTGACAAGATGCGGTAATACGCATTGAAACATTGGTTTATTGACATAAGACTATAATATTGTTTATGTAATTATATATATATATATATATATATATATAATATTTAAATGTTGAATTAAATTAATGATAATTGAATTATCGATTAATAATAATCTATTGTGATAATATAAAGCTCAATATATTGAATAGAGCAATCAATTCTAGAGATGAAAGATGAGAATAAAAAATTGTAGAGATACAATATTTATTAGAACATCAAAACTTCAGAGCCAGGAGCTTCATATCCTTAATCCATGGATTTTCACTTGCTCTGAACTTTTGATGTTCTAATAAATATTGTATCTCTACAATTTTTTATTCTCATCTTTCATCTCTAATATATATATTTAAAAAATTCTTATCTTTTCGTTTTTGCTAGGATGGGGTATCCTACGGATGCCAGACATTCGCCCGCTATTTTCGACACTCGAGCCTAGAGATCTTTTTAAGATTCTAACCGTCCCTTTAAGTGCAATTGTTTGTATCTCTCTTGCACTTGGTTCACCGGGTATATTCGCCGGGTAGCTTTTGAAATTTTTTTTCACTAGTTCGATTGCTCCTACAATTACTGAGATGATGAAGATTCCTAAGATTTCAGTTTCTTTTCATGTCGTACATAAGACCTTGGTATTCTGTAATCTTTTCCCTTTCAGCTCTGTTTAAGCCAGCATCATTAGGGACACTGACTTCAACTAGGGTTGCTACTTTCTCCTTTTTGTCCCATATCACTATGTCAGGTTTAACAGCTCCGTTTTCTAGATATGTAGCTGTAGGGATTGCATAGTCATAGTGGATGGTGTATAACTTATTTCCAACTGTTCTTACTGATATATGCTGCCAGGACTTGCTGCTACACTGGATATTTAACTTTTTATAAATAGTCCAGTGAAAGTATTTGCACACTCCGTTGTGTCGCATTGTATAGTAGCTATCCCCCGGCAGAACCTTACAACTGGATGTGAGGGGGCTGAAACCACTCATCTGTTTAAAGGCATTAGTCATGCGCGTGTGTGTGTTAAATGAAGTCAAATCTGTTAAATTTAGTTGTATCTTAATGAGACAAGAAAATATCTCACCTCACTTTTACAAATATAAAAAGTGAAGACATGAATGTTAGCATTTACAAAAAAGTAATAATGTGCCCATGTTACTCACCGTATCTTTTAACATATATATTCAAAAATTCATAATGATTCGTTCATTAGTTAGGAGATTAAATGCTTTTTGAAGGGGGGACAGTTTGGGTAGATGCACACCTTCAATGGTAAGGGTTACAAAAAAATTAATGTGACTATGTTACTAACCGAGTTACCGAGAATATATATTCCAAAATCTATAATGATCAGTTCATGTAAAAAGATTAAAAAATGAATTTAAAAAAACTATATATATGCTTTACTATAGATGACTCTACAATTATTTTTGGAAAATTCTCCAGTAATTAAGTGAAAAATCTTAAAATGGGCGAAAGTTTCTAGGGTTTTAGATAAACCATGTAGATTATGTTTTGATCGTCTTCGTACGTAACTGACTCTAATATAGGTAAATGATTGCATCAGGGCCCAGGTACTTTCGGGAGCGATAGAATGACCCAAAAGTTTCCGCAGAAATCATAGCAATAGATGTGGAACGAAAGTCACTCTTAAGAAACTATCAAAACAAAGGATTTCTTCAAGGAAAGAACTATTCCAATCAAACACTTTTGAAGTTATATCACCTGAAAACACATTACTTATTCTTGACGATTTATTGTATATGATTATTTGAACATAAGTTACTATTTTACTCATAGTTAGAGGGGGGAATTGGGGGTTCATACTATGCCCAACTAGAATAGTGTGTAAATCACTCGAATAGTTCCGCTAGAATTTGTAGTTGGATTAGCTGATTCCATACACTGTAAACATTTCCATTAAGGCAATCATACACCCTACCAAGATAAGAGTGGATATGTCGTTAAAAAAGAAGAAAAAGAGATTTAGTTTATTTTTTTATTTGTTTTATGGCATGTCAACCCCATTTTGAGTCACTTAATGTCGAAATGTAATATCTATCTTTACAATTAATTGTACAGAATTAGTTACATGAAAGTTTTAGCAACAGCTAGTGCAAATTTTGAGTTCAGAACTCTATAAATTGTGTTTGTAGGTAATTGGACACACTAGATCTGGTAGGGTTTGAACCCGGCATAGCCGATTTGATAGTCTAGAATAAAGAAAGAAAAAAGGAATCAAATCTAAATAAGGTCTGGTGATTTACAATTAAGAAGAAAGCTAGCAAGCGAAAGAGAAAAAAAAAAAAGAAAAAAGAGAAATAGAGAGAGAGGGAGAGAAATAGAGAGAGAGGGAGAGAAATAAAGAGAGAGGGAGAGAAATAAAGAGAGAGGGAGAGAAATAAAGAGAGAGGGAGAAGGAGAAAGTAGGAGATAGAGAAGAAAGTAGGAGATAGAGAAGAAAGTAGGAGATAGAGAAGAAAGTAGGAGATAGAGAAGAAAGTAGGAGATAGAGAAGAAAGTAGGAGATAGAGAAGAAAGTAGGAGATAGAGAAGAAAGTAGGAGATAGAGAAGAAAGTAGGAGATAGAGAAGAAAGTAGGAGATAGAGAAGAAAGTAGGAGATAGAGAAGAAAGTAGGAGATAGAGAAGAAAGTAGGAGATAGAGAAGAAAGTAGGAGATAGAGAAGGAAGTAGGAGATAGAGCAGGAAGTAGGAGATTAAGCAGGAAGTAGGAGATAGAGCAGGAAGTAGGAGATAGAGCAGAAAGTAGGAGATAGAGCAGAAAGTAGGAGATAGAGCAGAAAGTAGGAGATAGAGCAGAAAGTAGGAGATAGAGCAGAAAGTAGGAGATAGAGCAGAAAGTAGGAGATAGAGCAGAAAGTAGGAGATAGAGCAGAAAGTAGGAGATAGAGCAGAAAGTAGGAGATAGAGCAGAAAGTAGGAGATAGAGCAGAAAGTAGGAGATAGAGCAGAAAGTAGGAGATAGAGCAGAAAGTAGGAGATAGAGCAGAAAGTAGGAGATAGAGCAGAAAGTAGGAGATAGAGCAGAAAGTAGGAGATAGAGCAGAAAGTAGGAGATAGAGCAGAAAGTAGGAGATAGAGCAGAAAGTAGGAGATAGAGCAGAAAGTAGGAGATAGAGCAGAAAGTAGGAGATAGAGCAGAAAGTAGGAGATAGAGCAGAAAGTAGGAGATAGAGGAAGTAGGAGATAGAGGAAGTAGGAGATAGAGCAGAAAGTAGGAGATAGAGCAGAAAGTAGGAGATAGAGCAGAAAGTAGGAGATAGAGCAGAAAGTAGGAGATAGAGCAGAAAGTAGGAGATAGAGCAGAAAGTAGGAGATAGAGCAGAAAGTAGGAGATAGAGGAAGTAGGAGATAGAGGAAGTAGGAGATAGAGGAAGTAGGAGATAGAGGAAGTAGGAGATAGAGGAAGTAGGAGATAGAGGAAGTAGGAGATAGAGGAAGTAGGAGATAGAGCAGAAAGTAGGAGATAGAGCAGAAAGTAGGAGATAGAGGAAGTAGGAGATAGAGGAAGTAGGAGATAGAGGAAGTAGGAGATAGAGGAAGCAGGAGATAGAGGAAGTAGGAGATAGAGGAAGTAGGAGATAGAGGAAGTAGGAGATAGAGGAAGTAGGAGATAGAGGAAGTAGGAGATAGAGCAGAAAGTAGGAGATAGAGCAGAAAGTAGGAGATAGAGGAAGTAGGAGATAGAGGAAGTAGGAGATAGAGGAAGTAGGAGATAGAGGAAGTAGGAGATAGAGGAAGTAGGAGATAGAGGAAGTAGGAGATAGAGGAAGTAGGAGATAGAGGAAGTAGGAGATAGAGGAAGTAGGAGATAGAGGAAGTAGGAGATAGAGGAAGTAGGAGATAGAGCAGAAAGTAGGAGATAGAGGAAGTAGGAGATAGAGGAAGTAGGAGATAGAGGAAGTAGGAGATAGAGGAAGTAGGAGATAGAGGAAGTAGGAGATAGAGGAAGTAGGAGATAGAGAAAGTAGGAGATAGAGAAAGTAGGAGATAGAGAAAAGGGTGTGAAAAAAAAAGATAGATAAAAAAGAAAAAGAAATGGAGAAAGAGGGAGAAAGTAAGAAAGAGAGAGAGAGAAAGAGAGAGAGAGAAAGAGGTAGGAAAAAAAGAAAAAGATAAAGAAAAATAGAAAAAAATATATATAGTGAGATAGAGATAGAGAGAGTGAGAGAATAAGAGAGAGAGAGGGGGAGAATAAGAGAAAAAAGAAATAGAGAAAGAGAAAAAAGAAAAAGATGAAAAGAGAGAGATAGATAAGATTTAAATATATATATATATATATATATAAGAGAGAGAGAGAGAGAGAGGGAGAGAGAGAGAGAGAGAGAGAGAGAGAGAGACACACACACACACACGCCCTGATAGAATTAATTGAGCATGATATACAGACGCATTCTTCTGGAAACGAAAGATGGAGAACGTCAATGAAGACAAGAAACAAAACGAGAAAAAAAAACAACTTTAGAAACGTTTATTAAATAAAAATGACTTCTCGCCACCTGTTACGGAATAAATAACAAGGAAAAAGATAATATGTTCAGCAAACTAAAATCAAAGGAGCAAAACGATGGATGGGTGGGTTCCGGGTGTTCGGGTTATGGCTAATGAAATTAGGGTGAGTTGCCGCATCGTTTTAAAAAAAATCAATAGAACAGAAGCTGTTAAGATTTTAGAGATAGATTAAGAGTTTAGTGTTGGTAAGGTCAACAATATTGAGGAAATATTGAAAGTAGCAACAGCCAGTATTCTTGAGATGCGTCCATTAAGTTCTTAGAATGCGTCCATTACATCTGTGCGATTAGCGACGAAAATTCTATCTTGAATCTAAGTCCGACAGACCAAAAATGCTATTTAACACTCATGTATGACAGACCAAAAATGCTATTTCAAACCTAGGTATGACAGACCAAAAATGTTATTTCAAACCTAAATATGACAGACCAAAATAAAATCTTAAAACTAAGTATGGCACATAAAAATGCTATTTCAAACCTAAGTATGACAGACCAAAAAAGCTATTTTAAACCTAAATATGACAGACCAAAAAGCTATTTCAAACCTAAGTATAAAAAAACAAAATGCTATTCCAAACCTAAGTATGACAGACCAAAAATGCTATTTCAAACCTAAATATGACAGACCAAAATAAAATCTTAAAACTAAGTATGGCACATAAAAATGCTATTTCAAACCTAAGTATGACAGACCAAAAAAGCTATTTTAAACCTAAATATGACAGACCAGAAAGCTATTTCAAACCTAAGTATAAAAAAACAAAATGCTATTCCAAACCTAAGTATGACAGACCAAAAATGCTATTTCCAACCTAAAAATGCTATTTCCAACCTACATATGACAGATCAAAATGCTATTTCAAACCTAAGTATGACAGACCAAAATGCTATTTCAACCATGAGTATGACAGACCAAAATGCTATTTCAACCATGAGTATGACAGACCAAAATTGGTATTTCAGACTTAAGTTTAACAGACCACAGATCAGGTCAGGTAGGATTTGAGTCCTATTGAATTTAGTAGCCAATACTTAGCTCTCTCATCAGATAGAAGCGTAGAAAGTTTGTTTATAAGCAGGCTGGAACGTTCCATTATATTAGGATGGGCAAGTCCATTTTCAGGGTTCTGATTTGTTTCTAGTCCATGAGTGGATAATCTAGTATATAAAAATATTGCCCCATTCAAGCCAGACTTTTTCTGATGGCAAATCTAATGCGCTTTGGTACGCAAGTTGTTCGTCTTCAGCAGTGGAATCATCAGAAATATCTATCTCATGAAGTCTTGTCCAGAACCACCACGTGTGTGCTGTTATTGTTTGAGATATAATGCATGCCAAGGAGGAAGCCGGCTAAACATGCCCAGGGTGAATGCCAGCGCAAATACAAGTGACAGGCAAAAATGAAATGCTACTTCAAATCTAAGTGTGAACGACAAAAAACAAAAACAAAAAAACGCTATTTTAAACCTAATCATGACAGACCAAAAAAAAAAAAATGCTATTTCAAACTGAAGCCCGACAGACCAACATATCTTCTCAGAGATTTGGTGACGCGTTTAAACAGCAAATACAATTACTGTCTTTGAAGGAGGAAGCCGGCTGAAAATGACCAGTATGAATTCCCGGACAAATACAAGTGACAAACCAAAGACAACTCTATTTTAAACCTAAGCGAGACAGACCAGAGAAAACTGTATTACAAACTTAAACGTGACAGACCATAGAAAATGTTGAAAACATAAACCTGACAGACTACAAAAACGTAATTTCAAACTGAAGCCCGACAGACCAACATATCTTCTCAGAGATTTAGTGATGCAAGAAAATTAATGTCTTTGAAGAAAGATTCTACAAAGAAAAGACTTCAATCTGAAGCGAACCTAACCCTAACCCAACCTGAAGCGAACCCTAACCCTAAGCGAACCCTAACCCTAACCCAACCTGAAGCGAACCCTAACCCTAAGCGAACCCCAACCCTAACCCAACCTGAAACGAACCCTAACCCTACGCGAACCCCAACCCTAACCCAACCTGAAACGAACCCTTACTCTAAGCAAACCCTAACCCTAACCTGAAGCGAACCCTAACCCTAAGCGAACCCTAACCCTAACCCAACCTGAAGCGAACCCTAACCCTACGCGAACCCTAACTCAACCTGAAGCAAACCCTAACCCTAAGCGAACCCTAACCCAACCTGAAGCGAACCCTAACCCTAAGCGAACCCTAACCCTAACCCAACCTGAAGCGAACCCTAACCCTAAGCGAACCCTAACTCTAACCCTCTAACTTTAGATGATCCAGCCCCTTTCACAAAACCACTGCCAACAATTATTGGTTTTGTTGTCACTCCCTTCACGACTATCTTTCCAATGTGAAAATGTTTGCTTAGAGTTGATATTCCTTTCTGCTAATATAAATTTTGACGGGGTGAGTGATGATTGTTCAGGTGATTTGATTCGTCAGTCTTACAGCATATCAACCTTTTTATCTTAGGTGTGAAATCAACGTTTCGTTTTTATTGAAAGACTTCCTCAGGATGAGAAACAATGTAGAAAAATCATACATAATATTAATTTTTATTTGTCAGTAAGTATCCTAACAAATCAAAATTAATATTCTGTATGATTTTTCTACATCGTATCCTCACCCTGAGGAAGTCTTTCAATAAAGACGAAACGTTGACGAATACATAAATAACACAGTTTTTGTATTTCCGTTTACATTTTCCATTACGTCGGATCATTTTATCACCATTTTTATTCATATATATATATATATATATATGTGTGTGTGTGTGTACGTGTGTGTAACAGTACATGTCAATGAGAAGTAGATTTTAAAAGTCATGTTAGACTCGTCACAAGAGAGTTGAATATCCATTAGAAGAAAACAGTGGGTAGTGAAGTGCAAAGGGAGGTTATATGCGATATTAGGTTGATCGCTTACACACACACACACACACACACACACACACACACACACACACACACACTATATATATATATATATATATATATATATATATATATATATATTAGTAGCATAAAGTAGAACCAAAAATTATTTTACCGATGCATTTAAAAAAAAAAAATTATTCAAAGAACTTACACATTTTTTAACGCGCACATTAAATAAGATCGTATTTAAAAAAATAGATCAGTGTGTGTTGGAGGGGAGGGGGGGGGTTCTCATCCCTTAATTAAAAACAAATTGGGATAAGGAAAATCTGGAAATATAAACGGTGGAAAGTTTCAAAGTTAAGCGACGTTTAAAAAAAAAAAGAAAATTTAAACCGTAATATATCTAAAGTTCATTCAAAAAAAAATTCTGGTACTAAAAAGTTATGGAAAAATGAAGAAACGAAAAACGAAAGAGGAGAGATGGATAATTTAAAATTTCTGTCTTTATTTCATGGAAAAAAAAATTGTTAGAAATAAAAAAGATATAAAAAATGTGAATGAATAATTTTTTGACTGTATTTAAAAAAAAAAAGAAATAAATGATTCGTTTTATTTTGTTTTGCCTCTGGATGAAAAGTCAAATGAAAATGGCTGAATTACTTTGACGGATCAACCATTTTCAAATTCCATTCAAATTTAAACAGAAAGAAAGGCTTTTAGTACTAACACTTACGATAGCTCCCAGGAATTTTAAAAGGAGAACAAAAAATGAATCTACTTAAGATAAAGGTAGCAGGGGGGAGGGGAATAGGTGGGAGATGTCGGGAAGGCACAGGGGATTTGTAGAATATATATATACATATATATATATATGTGTGTGTGTGTGTGTGTGAGTGTAAGGAACAATTCGAGTAGATAAACTAAAATAATTCTTGAATTTTCATGGAGTAAGAATCATCTATATCTCTTTCTCTCATATATATATATGTATATATAATCTATATATATATATATATATATATATATATATATATATATATATATATATATAAGAAGATATAGTGGTCTCCTATTAGAAAGCATTGCATATTTAAATTTAAGAAAGCAGTTTGAAGCTGACTAGCGATAAACATATCGCTATGAAAGAAGAAAAATGTCTTGCACCACCGATGAGGACGTATTACCTCGAAGATTTGGGACTTTAAAATGTATTAGTATTTATTTTAAAAAAAATGCATTATTAGGTTCCTAACAGCTTATCTCTCATATATATATATATATATATATATATATATATATATATATATATATATATATATATATATATATATAATTTTAGAGGTGAAAGATGTGAATAAAGAATTGTAAAGATACAATATTTATTACAACATCAAAAGTTCAGAGCAAGGATATGAGGCTCCTTGCTCTGAACTTTTGATGTTTTGATAAATATTGTATCTTTACAATTCTTTATTTTAATCTTTCACCTCTAAAATAAATTGCTCTATTAAATATATTGAGCTTTACACTATCACGATAGATTATTATTATTATTAAAAGATAATTCAATTATCGTTATTTAATTCAACATTAAAAAATATATATATATATATATATATAATATATTTATTTTGGTACAGAAAAATGAGTACAACATTCGTACCGTCGGTTTCAAGCACAGAAGGGCTTGGCCCTTCCGGCTCTCTTCAGCTTCTTTTGAATAAATAAATAAATATTACGCTCTTAAGTTTTAATTGAAGTTAACTTTAAGCTCAATAATTAATAAGTTAAATCAATTAGAACTTTCATTCATCAATAGGACAAAATTCAATATATTCAAAACATATTGAATTTTAAAATGGTATTGAATAGATATACAGACGCGACACTGACATGACGATGTTTCGATCTGTAGTTATTACAAACTAAGATCTCCTCAGGAGAAAAGTTTGTCTTTTCATTTTGTTGTTCAAATTTAGTTTTTCATATAAGTTAAGCATGCGCGTATGTTTATATATTTGCATGTAAAGAATTCACTCCTAAACTAATTAACCGATAATTATGAATTTTGGAACACAACTGGTTAGCGCAATTGGTTATATTGTGAGCTATATTTAGTTTTCTTTTAGTTTAATGAAAACGAGATAAAAAGGGGGTGGAAGCCTTTTGTAAAAATTCAGATACCTTCGATTTATAAAATTTCAACAATAGGTATTAGACATCAATTAATAAATATTAGACATCAATTAATAAATATTAGACATCAATTAATAAATATTAGTCATCAATTAATAAATATTAGACATTAATTAATAAATATTAGACATCAATTAATAAATATTAGACATCAATTAATAAATATTAGACATCAATTAATAAATATTAGACATTAATTAATAAATATTAGACATCAATTAATAAATATTAGTCATCAATTAATAAATATTAGACATCAATTAATAAATATTAGTCATCAATTAATAAATATTAGACATCAATTAATAAATATTAGACATCAATTAATAAATATTAGTCATCAATTAATAAATATTAGACATCAATTAATAAATATTCCCCAGATTTCATTTTCTTTTGAGTATTTTAAAGGGGTTTTAATGGGCATAATATCCCATTTTAACATTCAAATATTTCAGATTTACATTGTATTTGATCCATAGTAATCACTTCCTTTTAAGTAACCTTGGCCCATCCATATTTCCAGTCCTCTTGCCGTGGCGATCATCGTAAACTCACGATCTATTTAACCCTTATCCTCGAGTTGTTCACGTGTCTTGATAAGTGGTGATACATCAGTAAAATAGACATCAATTGAGCAAGATGCCCTGGATTTCAATTTCTTCTTAAGACCTTTTAAGCTTGAGTCTTGAATTTTAGACATTTTCTAGAATCAAATTCATATAATGGATTTTGATCAAAATTGGAATAAGAATTCTAGACATAAGGTTTAGTCTAATTATATCTTGATTTTAATTTTCATAAAGGGACATAAAAGTGGTGCCAAATATATATATATAAACACACATATGTTATATTTCAACATTTAAAACATGATATTATATAGAACAACTTGTCTTGAACGCTTGGAAATGAAACAAGGAATTTTCTTCTTAATTCTCAGGAAAAAAACCTGTATTATTCAGTGAGCGCAAACGTCCGTCCGTCAAAATCTAACAACAATACTCTTCTAACCGAGTACCAAAAAACAAACAAAACCATTCTTGGCCTTTTGGCTAAGATCAAAGTGTAGTATCTGTTCCGATGGATACTGCACCTCATAGACTGGCATTGTCTTGGCCTTCGGGGCTTGATTTACGCCGGTCTATGGGTCTGTCCTGTGCAGTTCTAGGAGGTCCACCTCCCAGGCTTCGCCTCCCCTCTTTGGGGAGGAGTAAGTTTATTGCTTACTGCCTGAGGCGCCCCTACCGGGGAATGCAGACGGGGCTGCCTAGGCAATTTTTAAACCCCGCTTTCCCGACCCGACCTTGGGTCACATCTTACTTGTGGGAGTAAGATAAAAACTGGCCTTGTGCCTAACTCCTGGAGAGGAGTAAATCAATACTTATTAGTTACAGACTTGGGTTGGATTAGGAGCAACAAAAATAGAACTGGTAGATATTGGTCCATTATTTGATTATAAAACGTTTTTTCCCGCTAGCTGAAGAATACGCACTAACATGGCTGAGTGCCCTCCAAGCTTTCCGATCTTGGGCCAAGGTGTTCGCTTGTTTTATATTCATGTTAGTCCATTCACACACAATGTATATCCATCTTTTCTTTTGTCTACGTTTTCGCTGACTTCCTTGTATTACGCTTTCAACGCCTATTTTGAATAGCCCCACGCTGGAACACTTCATGTGGCCAGATAATCCCAAGACTTTATATTTGATGACAGAGAGAACATTGATTGGATGCCAGTGAGTTCTAGTTTATGATCTGTAATAAAGTGCATGGTGTGGTTTTGGAAAGTTTTTACTTTTTGGCATAGTTTTCGGTCCAGTTTACATATTCAAGTTCGTATAAAACGACAGGAAGGACATATGTGTTATACACGTTCTTGGAGGGTGATACTATTGCTTCTTACATTTCCTTCATCAGATGATGATTCTGGGTTCTGGCATGGTTTCCGGGCCGAAGCATCATTACCACTAACCCAGAGCGCCCCAGCAGTATTTCATGATACTACCAGACTTTGTTGGGTTGTCGTCACTGTGTGATTCCCATATGCACACTGATGCATATAGAGCCTGGTGTTATATTTTCGTTATGTAATTTTCCTTGTCCGATGAAGAAACACTAAGATTATTAAAGAACGCGAAGGTTGCTTTTGCATTGAAACCTCGGAATCCATCTTCGATAGAAGATACAATGGTTTTCCAGCCATTTCTCACACATTATTAAAGAACGCGGAGGTTGCGTTTGCAATAAAACCTCGGCATCCATTGCATCTTCGATAGAAAATACAATGGTTTTCCAGCCATTTCTCACACATTGTTCTCGTAGATCTTCATATCTTTCCAGCTTGCGTTATTGTGTCGAGTCAGAATTTTCCTCAAATGGAATCGTTAATTCAATGATGAAAACTTTTTTCAAATTAACCGATCAAATGACAATGTGGTTATTTTCCTATTCTTCAAAAAGGTACAGGAGAAAGATTCTCTTAACTTTATATATTAGATAAATAAATGCACTTACCTAACTTTACACACACAACCGCACATACCTTTATATATATATATATGGGAAAAGAAGGATGAAGGTAATCCGACGTGATGGTAAAATGAAAAAGGAAAACCAAAAACTGGATGTTTTTTATGTGTACATCAACGTTTCGTCTTTATTTATAAGACTTCATCAGGATGATGATATAGAGAAAAGATATCATGCAAGTACAAATACATGTAGGGTAGACATGTTGGGAGGAAAAATAAAATAAAATGAAAAATAATGGCAACGTCTTGGTGGACGTCCGTACTTGTTAGAGAATAAAAATGAGTGACGAAAATGAGTGGGAAAAAAGGGGAAGGATGGAGGGAGCAAGGACTACTGTGGCTGGCGGTGAGAGAAAGAGGTGGGGGATGAGCAGGGGTAAAATGGATGGCAGAGAGAGATTGGAGGAAGAGGGGGAGGGAGGTGTTTGACCAGGTGGCTGTGGTCAAGATTGAAGGGGAAGAGTGAGTTGGAATGTTTGTGTGTGGGGGTGATGAAGTCTTATAAATAAAGACGAAACGTTGATGTACACATAAAAAACATCCAGTTTTTGGTTTTCCTTTTTCATTTTACCATATATATATATATATATATATATATTATAATATAAAATGAAGTAATAAAATAAGGTGTCAATCAAATTTTATTAGAATTCAAAGTTCAAGCAAAGTATCCTTAAGTCCTTAGCTCATGAGTTTTCAAAGATAATTCTTCTCTTCAGAGGAGCATTACCGCAGTTATACTACTACAGGTAATACAATTACGCTTTGAAAATATATAAAATTATATACACAAATACATAAAAATACATAACATCAAACATATCAACCCAAAAACATACTTTTTGTTGAATCCATACAGTCCATCCAGATCATACAAATTGAGAAACATAATCAGGAAAGACATTACTCCAAGTTATAAACAGAAGTTCATATACGTGAAATTGAAGGAGCTGACAAAGTTATCCAGTCGCGAAATGTGTCAATATTCAATGTTAATGATAAATAAATCAAATAATATAGAAAGTTCAATTAAAATTCCAAAATCCCGATATGTGCAACCCAAATCAAATCAAAGTTCGTTGTTCAATTAGAAAACCCGTTAAATCCGAATTGAGCAAAATAAGACTGAATCCCGATCGCATCTTGCCAGCAGAGCGAAAAAAATTTGTTGGATTGCTTCATATATATATATATATATATATATATATATATATATATATATATATATATGAACAAATCATTTGTGGTACAGAATTTTATCAAGGTTTTAAATAGGATAAACGGAATCATAGCGAGTCGAGGACAATATCACAAGAAAAAAAAGAGGAAATTTATAGTAATATCTTTAATCGTCGGAAGATATTTGATTAAAAACTTTTAAAAAGAATAAAATGATCGACTAAAATTAACAGAGTAAATCCCAAGGTACCTTTCAACCGACACATTTTCAAGGGAAACGTCGGCGAATATCGCTTAACAACGGAGAAAAGAGTAACGTGGAGAGAAAAACAAAAAACAAAAAAAAAACAACAGGGAGATTGAATATCGCAATTATAAACCGAAAGGGAATATATGGACATAATAGGCAAATTATTTTCTTTTTAGAAGTCTCTAAATAAGTCCAATTTTTGAGACAACTCTTTTTGCCTACAGAGCGATGGCTTTCACATTGTTACACTCACTGGCTCCAAAACCTTGAGATGGTGTTTGGAACGGACCTTGTGTACAATGCGAAAACATCCCTCGAAGTACGCCCCACCGCACTTTAACATACAATTGCTGTCCCGTGGACTTGTGAGCGCCCGGATGTGAGCTGTAAACGCCCGGATGTTCTTCGTAGAGACCCGGATGCGTCCATCGATATAGTCCTCTTTATGACACGGGATCTGCGAAAACATGCAGAGATATGCTGGGCCACTCTGACTTCCAAGCGCTGAAGAGTACGACCAACATAGTCAGCTACACACTGACATTTGAATTTATATATTATCAAACTTGTCTGTAGTGTTAAAAGTACAGCTTTCTGGAAGGCTGGGAAGGCAGTTCTGGTTCCAAACACCCACGGGGCTGTACTGCATAAAAACAACGAGATACAACCGATGAAATTTTATCCAAAAAACCTTTACTGATAGAACCAATAAAAAGAAGTTTCAAATAAACGGGACATTTGGGTGGACCAAAGTAAACGTTGGCATCAAATTTCGCAAGTTTCCGCAGATCACGTGTCGTAAAGAGGAGTATATGCACACACACACACACATATATATATATATATATATATATATATATATATATACATATATATATATATATATCAATAATGGAGATTATGTATCTGTCTGAAGTCGAAACTCCATCAGAGTAATATTACTATTTACTTAGTCCGCCAGCTTCTTTATATACTACTCCAAAAACCGCCGTAAACACTATGACATTTCTCAATTTACATACTTAATTGCTTTTAAACTTCTAATAAAGTAGTATTCGCAAATATACACTCATGATTGTTTTCTTCAGATTTCCACATGTATTTACGCTATTTTGCTCGCTAATAATCTTACTTATAAATTATAATTATTTCTTTTATTATTTATATATATATATACATGAAATGAGTTACGTAGTTAATATATCTATGACGAAACTGATTGAACAGCCAGCGCTAATCCATTGAATTGGTTACCTCCCTCCGATTATTCAGTATGGACGCAAGACGCGCGCGTTATTTAAAATGTAAACAAAACGCTGGCATTTACTGTGCTACTTTTACTCTGATTTTTTTATTAAAACGTTCTGAGTTTGTTTATTTTCTTAATCTTATTAGCCATTATGTTTTAAAACGCAAATTCACTGAATCAAATTGTTTAATTAAAATAATAATTGATTTAAAAATTACTATTTAAAAACACGCACACACACATTATAACGAATTTAGTTTAGGTAAACTTTTTCTTTTCGAGAATTAAAAAGCCATTCGTGTTTACTGTATTTGATTTTTTAATACTTTCATTATAGGTACACCTTTTCTTCCGATTTGAAAAACATTCAATAGTATCATTTTTTCACGACCTCAACTGTGTTTATGATTTCGATTTCACCTTATACGTTGTTAAGCTTTTATTTACAAACTGTTTTTATTATTCCATGTTTTATTTCTGTCAACAAAAAACTAACACATTGTACTGGAAAACTATACAACTGATTTTAGAATCAAATTGTTTAATTGAAAAAAGATCATTAAACAAACAAACAAACAAATAAACAAACACACACACATTCTGATGAATTTAATTTAGGTAAACTTTTTTTCCGAGAGCATTTACATAACTAATCGTGTTCACTGTATTTGATTTTTTGGTGCTTTTTCACTTTAGGACCCGCGCTAACTTTGACCCCGTCGTTAGGGTCAGGGTCAAAGTGGGGGTTAGAATTAGGGTTTAGGGTTAGGTTTTTCTTCTTTTTTTCTTTTTAATTAAAAATATTTATATGTATGGGGGAGGATAAAAAATTGGGGGGGGGGCGGTCAAAATTTTTCTTTTCTTTTTCTTTTCTTAACTAAAAATATTTCTATGTATGGGGGAAGGTAAAATAACAAATTTGAGGGAGGGGGGCCAACAAATTGTTTTACTTTCTTTTTAAACTAAAAATATTTCTATTTATGGGGAGGGTAAAACAAAAATCGGGGTAGGGTCGAATTTTTTTTTCCTTTATTTCTAACTAAAACATTTCTTGGTCAAAAACAAAGAAAATCAATGTCTAACCACCCAAGAAATATGACTGGGGCTCCATCGGTTTACGTGTGAGCGTTCATTTCTGACGCGGCAGCCTAGCAAATATATAATGTTATTTACATACATATATATATTAATGTATTTATGAAACTTGTAAATATATATGAAGATATGTATATCTTGTTCATAAATACATAGCCGTATAAACTGGTATCTCTACCGATGTTTATCGAAAACTGGTATTTTTACCGATCTTTATACACGCGCATTATATATATATATATATATATATATATATATATATATATATATTAGTGTGCGAGAGAGTGTGAATCTGCATCAATAAATTATTCACATTTTTTCTTTCATCTAGCCCATGAGCATGTGCGCGCACTTATTCGACTATTTCATAGAAGGGTTCCCCCACCAACACTCCCATTTTTCTCCCGACTAAAAAATAAACAAATAAAGAGTACAGATATTAAACGGCAGTCGTAAGATTTTCGTTTCTTTCTGCCTCGTATCATTTGCAGTCAATAAAATCTATAGAAACGGACCGTATCGAAAGTGGAAGAAGAAGAAGGAAACGGAGAAGAAGAAGAAGAAGAAGAAGAAATAACAACAAAACGTTAAAAGAATAAAAATAAAATAAAAAAAGAATAAAACATTCATTATAACATTTTGTTTAGCAAAATTTTCATATCGGCATAAAAAAAACAACAAAAAAAGCAAAACGAAAAAAAACAAGAAAATGCAAAACGAAAAAAAAACAAAAAAAAACAAAAAACGAAAAAAAAAAGTGGAAAAAAAGAAGAAATTGTATGCACAATGCAGAGCGTGTGGGTGGATGAGTGGGTGGGTATCGGTAACTGTAAGAGAATTAACATAAGAAACGAATCTGAAAGTTGAAGTTTCATGATCCTTTTTTGTGGCCTTATGTCATGCGAAGCAGCCACCGGAAACAGAATTTCTTAATATACATACTAATGTACGACATGAAAGGAAACTGGAATCTTAGGAAGATCTCCATCATCCCAGTAATTATAGGAGCAACCGGACTTATGAAAAATAATTTCAAAAACTACCTGGCGAATATACCCGGTGACCCAAGTGCAAGAGAGATACAGACAATTGCACTTAAAGAGACTGTTAGAATCTTAAAAAGATCTCTCGGTTGGAGTGTCTAAAATAGCGGGTGAATGTCTGACATCCGATAGGATCCCCATCCCCAGCAAAAATAAAAGATAAGAAAATAAAAAAAGGATATATATATATATATATATATATATATATATATATATGTATATATATATATCTCCACTATTGAGTCATCGCTTATCAAGGCCAAGGACCACTCGAGACTGAAATTATTGTCATCTGAAAGATAAGGAAAAGTATGGGAGCACAGATATGGATCAATGGTATGAACTTAGGGGGCTTTTTTGACAAGAATTTGCTACCATTCGACTTGAAGAAGACCAAGTTGTAATCAGCAGGGAAGCAGTTCAACAGCAATGTGTTCCACAGGCGGGAAGTCCTTTTATTTCTACTAACGAGCCACCGCTTATGAAGGCTCAAAGGCCACTCGAGGATAGGGGTAAATAAATTTGTCAGGTGGACGGCGAGACAACATTGCTTACGATGGTCAAGACTGGGCAGAATTCGATTATTTTAAAGGACGGCTCTATGTAGAAAAAGAAGACGTTCGTATATCCGAACGAAACCGGTATATCTCTTGTTTTTTTCTTCGTTTTCTAGTTTTTACCACTACCGACCAAGTTAATAGTCTATCGGGCATGTGTACAAAGTGTGGTGATGTATGGAAGTGAACACTGGCCAGTTTAAGATTGAAAAAAAACCCTATCTTTTAATCTATTGCAAGGATTTCTTGGGTTATACATTATTTGGGGTGATGTACGTTAGGAGTTAAGGGTTTGAATTGACAAGGTTTGAGCCGAGGTTAACCTATCTCTAGATGTTTTAGATTTGGTCATGGCACCAAATAGAAAATAATTTCAACTGATTTAATGAATAACAGTTGCGTTTTAGTGAGGAAATGAAGTAGAAATGGGGTTTGAACCGTTGGTGTCCCGTCTGACAATAGCCAGAAGAAACTCATAGTTTAGGAAAATGGATCCATAGTTTAGTTACTACAGCATATTTCAAGATGAAATTTCGTCGTCTCCTTCTCCTCTTTACCTGGTACGACATTCACCCTGGAAGTTTCATGGGAGTATCAAATTCACAAGCGGTCCCCAGTCACATGTGCATTCCGGTTAGGGGAGATGATGATGTTAGGTTTTTGTAGTTCTTGCATACAACGCCTGGTATTCCCAAATGGTTACCCATTTGGTACTGACCAGGCTCAACATTGCTTAACTTCGGTGATCTAACGAGAACCGGTGTGTCAACGTGATTATGTCGTATATTCTCCTTCTCCATGTAGTCATATGTTCCAGCTACTGTTATGGTCTGCACCATCCCAAGACCTGGTATCACCATGTGCATTTTGACAGAGTTGAAACACCCCCCGCCATCCTCAGAAAGAACTCGTCTACCTACCACAAAGAAAAAGAAGACTTTCCTTCTCTATCCACGTTCTTAGCATTAGGCGGAAGTTCTATTGACGAGCTTGGTTTCAAGGGCTTCCCACCTCTAGAACACATTACCGCAGGATTGCTTCCCTGTTGATTATGACTTGGTCGTCTTCAAATCAAATATCAACACATTCTTGTTCTAAACCGCCCAATAAGTAATCAAACACAGGTCATACCATTGTTCAATGTTAGTACTTCCATAATGCTCCTCATCTTTCAACTGGCAATTATTTTCGTTATCCGTGAGTGGCTCTTCGCCTTGATAAGTGGTGACCTCAATAGTAAACACACACCCAATGTTAGAAAAATAACTTGATATTTTAATTTTGTTTGACCTTTAAGCCTTTCTTTGTTGTCTTGTTTACAAGCTAGGGCAACACTGGATAACATTGGTTTCTGTATCCGTTCCCATGGATGTCTCATAGGAAAAAAAGATTTTTATTTCTCATGCTACCATGTCTAAGTCGTTTGCACTTTTTAGCTCTGCACTATGCCATCTATCCGCCTGCATCCGGTTTTAAAGGCCAATCTCAATGTTTTCTTTCTTCTTTCGCACCTGTATCAGATAGTCTGGTAAAAGGTTGCAGGTCCCGAGCACCCACCTCTCATTTTATAAGTATAAGACACTTGTAAACCATTCTTTTATAATTTCTGCTACAGCCTATAAATATGGAAACCCGTTTTAATAACGTTAATTGAACTCGGATACATGACTCCTTTTTACAAGAATGATCGGTGAGGATAAAAGGGCGAGAAACACATTAATAAAGAAAATAGTCTACCCCTCCCTTACGTCACGCAGTGCACTACTGTATAGGTTGAAAAAAAACAAAACCGAATGACCTCAACCGATGCAGTTGCAATTGAAAAGGTGCAACAGGGTTGGATGCACTTCGTTGTTTTTTGGTGCCAGAGAAATTGAAAAGATATTGGTGAAGGGAGAAAACATCTGAAGAAGAGGTTCAATAAGAGGAGAAGATGGGAAAAGCTGAGTGCAAAATGGAAAAAGGAAGGCTAGAGGCCAAGAAAATGGTGCAGAGAGAACGAGATGAAAAAAAGGGAGAGAAAAATAGGTAGGAAGTGGGTGTGATAGAGAGAGGAAACGATGCGAGTGAAAAAGAGAGTAAGAGGTGATACGAGAAATGTGTAAGTAAGAAGTGCAAGTGAGAGTGAATGGTGCGTGTGAGCGAAATGAAGAAGAGTTGCGAGTGAGAGAGGAGGAAAAAGAAGTGCAAAAGGAGGTAGAAGAAGTGCGAGTGAGAGAAGATTAAGAAGTGCGAGTGAGAGAAGATTAAGATGTGCGAGTGAGAGAAGATTAAGATGTGCGAGTGAGAGAAGATAAGGAAGTGCGAGTGAGATAGGAGGAATAAGAAGTGCGAGTGTAAAAAGGGTAGGAAGAAGTGCGAGTGAGAGAGGAGGAAAAAGAAGTGCGAGTGAGAGAGGAGGAAAAAGAAGTGCGAGTGAGAGAGGAGGAAAAAGAAGTGCGGGTGAGAGAGGAGGAAAAAGAAGTGCGGGTGAGAGAGGAGGAAAAAGAAGTGCGGGTGAGAGAGGAGGAAAAAGAAGTGCGGGTGAGAGAGGAGGAAAAAGAAGTGCGGGTGAGAGAGGAGGAAAAAGAAGTGCGGGTGAGAGAGTAGGAAAAAGAAGTGCGGGTGAGAGAGGAGGAAAAAGAAGTGCAAAAGGAGGTAGAAGAAGTGCGAGTGAGAGAAGATTAAGAAGTGCGAGTGAGATAGGAGGAATAAGAAGTGCGAGTGTAAAAAGGGTAGGAAGAAGTGCGAGTGAGAGAGGAGGAAAAAGAAGTGCGAGTGAGAGAGGAGGAAAAAGAAGTGCGGGTGAGAGAGTAGGAAAAAGAAGTGCGGTTGAGAGAGTAGGAAAAAGAAGTGCGGGTGAGAGAAGAGGATAAAGAAGTGCGGGTGAGAGAGGAGGAAAAAGAACTGCGGGTGAGAGAGGAGGAAAAAGAACTGCGGGTGAGATAAGAGGAATAAGAAGTGCGGGTGAGAGAGGAGGAAAAAGAAGTGCAAAAGGAGGTAGAAGAAGTGCGAGTGAGAGAAGATTAAGAAGTGCGAGTGAGATAGGAGGAATAAGAAGTGCGAGTGTAAAAAGGGTAGGAAGAAGTGCGAGTGAGAGAGGAGGAAAAAGAAGTGCGAGTGAGAGAGGAGGAAAAAGAAGTGCGGGTGAGAGAGGAGGAAAAAGAAGTGCGGGTGAGAGAGGAGGAAAAAGAAGTGCGGGTGAAAGAGTAGGAAAAAGAAGTGCGGGTGAAAGAGTAGGAAAAAGAAGTGCGGGTGAAAGAGTAGGAAAAAGAAGTGCGGGTGAAAGAGTAGGAAAAAGAAGTGCGGGTGAAAGAGTAGGAAAAAGAAGTGCGGGTGAAAGAGTAGGAAAAAGAAGTGCGGGTGAGAGAGTAGGAAAAAGAAGTGCGGGTGAGAGAGTAGGAAAAAGAAGTGCAAAAGGAGGTAGAAGAAGTGCGAGTGAGAGAAGATTAAGAAGTGCGAGTTAGATAGGAGGAATAAGAAGTGCGAGTGTAAAAAGGGTAGGAAGAAGTGCGAGTGTAAAAAGGGTAGGAAGAAGTGCGAGTGAGAGAGGAGGAAAAAGAAGTGCGGGTGAGAGAGGAGGAAAAAGAAGTGCGGGTGAGAGAGGAGGAAAAAGAAGTGCGGGTGAGAGAGTAGGAAAAAGAAGTGCGGGTGAGAGAGTAGGAAAAAGAAGTGCGGGTGAGAGAGGAGGAATAAGAAGTGCGAGTGTAAAAAGGGTAGGAAGAAGTGCGAGTGAGAGAGGAGGAAAAAGAAGTGCGAGTAAGAGAGGAGGAAAAAGAAGTGCGAGTAAGAGAGCAGGAAGAAGAAGAAGTGCAAGTGAAAGAGGGAGAAGAAGTACGAGTGACAAAAAGTTTAGGAAGAAATGCGAGTGAAAAATAGAAAAAGAGACAGAGAGAGCCGGGAAAAGGGAGTGAGGGAGAAGAAGTGGGAATGTGAAAGAGGCTGTAAGAAGTTAGAAATAGAGTATAATGAGTGATGGAAGGGTTAGGGTATCCCTTGTCGACTATAACTAAAGTAGACTGTCATGGAAGATTCATCCGACTTCACACACGAATCAACAGACAACATCGAAGTTTTACATTAAAGTATAGCACCTTTCATTGGGCTGTGATGAAAACGAAATTCAAACAACTAAGTCAGTCTTTATGAAGTGTGCAATGCGGTCGCTCTAGATGGAATGTCACAGGCGGGAAACGAAATCGCGTGGGTACTATAATAAGTAGGCCGACGATTTGTATTCTTACGCCAGAGCTTTTTATTGGCTGGGAGTGGCACAATCACCCCAGTGTTACGCCTGTCTGTTTACATCACAAGAAAGTAGTAGATAATACAATTAGAATATTTGACTGCTACAAAAGATAAATAAGAGAAGAATGGAGGGTATAGCTAGTGGGGGCAACAGAGAGAAGGAATAGGAATTGAAAAAAAGGGATGAAGAAGAAAATATTTCGGATCTTTTAAGGAGTGTGACTTTAAACATGATTTTTATTTTTGTGCAGTTACATTCCGAGATATGTTGAGAATCGAATGAAACTATGAATTCTAAAATTAGGAAAGCACTTTTCAAGTTTCTTAATGTTTTCTCATCTCTATATTAATAAAATTGTGTAGAACAGTTAAGGTAGCAGGTTCAGTTCACCAGGAAGGGCCAAGGAAAGCATGAAAAGAAAGTGATAAAAATAAAGCCGAGGGAAAGAGGAATAAATAAAGACCTAGCCAGAGATAGGTTATTTTGGAAGTCATTATTTTAAAACCGTCCAACATATGCCAGCATTTAAAACGGAAGTTAAACCGAATATGATGATGATGATGATGTGTGACCACTTCTCGTGTGTGTGTATGTATGTGTGTTTATCGCCTTTACGTGACTTACACATTATTATTCTTTTGTTTACCACTAATTGTAACCAACTGACGTTGCCAGGAAGTAAAATAAACAAAATGGCTGACTTGTTTACGAACAAACAGAAATCAATGTTGCTGACTTAAATTTCATAAAATTTTGTAAAATTTCATAAAATTTTGTAAAATTTCATAATAAAATTTTGTAAAATTTCATAATAAAATTTTGTAAAATTTCATAATAAAATTTTGTAAAATGGGAAATTAAAAAAAGTTTGTTTTAGTATTTGACGTTAATCGATTAATAAAAAAGAACAAACAATAATGTGTAATTAACGTAGAGGCGAGAAACACACGCACACACCAATAAAATCCGACAATATAACTTCATATGTTAGATTAACCAATTATTTATTGAAATAAAAAAATGCAATAGCGTAAAGCACTAAAACGAACTTTAATTACAAAATTTAATCTACAAAGAAACGGAAATGCATAGTGGTAGATTTAATTTCGCAATTAAATTATTTAGGATTCTAAAATGTTCGTTTTAATACTTTACACTATGGCCTTTTCTATATGAATAAATAATCGATCAATGATAGCATACTCTATCAAGAGAGCTTTGCCATATGATTGATAACAGACCTTCCCCACGGGGAGGAGGAGTTGTTCAATTGTGTCAACACGTGCGGATTAGCTGAAGTATATGCTAAAGTCATCTTCAAGGCTGGATTTTTTTTTGCATGGAGGTTTCGCCAATGCTCCCTCATGCAGCACCTGGTATTCCCAAATTGTCACCAATCTTATTTATTTGAGACTCAAGGTCCACTTTCTACTCTCTAATCTGATATTGGCCAGGCTGAACGTCGTTTAATTTCGGTGATCTAACGATAACTGGTGTCTCAACGTAATTAATGGTGCTTTTTTACGTTGGGATCCGCGCTAACTTTGATCCCGTCGTTAAGGTTAGGGTTACGGTCAGGGTCAAAGTGGGGGTTAGGGTTAGCAGTAGAGTTTAGGTTATGGTTAGGGTCAAAGTGGGGCTTAGGGTTAGGGTTAGCAGTAAAGTTAAGGTTAGAGTTAAGGTTAGGGTTAGGGTCAAAGTGGGGGTTAGGGTTAGCAGTAGAATTAAGGTTAGGGTTAGGGTCAAAGTGGGGGTTAGGGTTAGCAGTAGAATTAAGGTTAGGGTTAGGGTCAAAGTGCGGGTTATGGTTAGCAGTAGAGTTAAGGTTAGGGTTTAAGGTTAGGGTTTAAGGTTAGGGTTTAAGGTTAGGGTTTAAGGTTAGGGTTTAAGGTTAGGGTCAAAGTTAGGGTCAAAGTTAGGGTCAAAGTTAGGGTCAAAGTTAGGGTCAAAGTTAGGGTCAAAGTTAGGGTCAAAGTTAGGGTCAAAGTTAGGGTCAAAGTTAGGGTCAAAGTTAGCGCGGGTCCCAATGTAAAAAAGTACCTAATTGATAGTAAATAAAAAAATTATTATGTGTAAGTCACGTAGAGGCGAGAAACACAATTTTGTTAAGATTACTTTTTTGTACGCATAAATAATTTAACCCGGAGAGAAATCGAAGGCATGCAGTGCGTTGCCGTGAATGCGTTGCTTATTTGGACCCTTTTGCTACAGAGTTGCACTTCTTAAACTTGTTTTGTGCAAGATGAACCACTTCCCCGTATTAGCATAATCATTTTTTGTTGCTGTTGAATGTTCAGAGTGTGTGCTTTCAATTACAAATAGATTCAATTGAGGACAATTTTTTGGAGAGGAAAAGAGAAAGGAAGAAAGGAATGTAAAATGAATAAAGAAAGAGAAAAAAGAAATAACAGAAAAATGATAGGAAAAAGATAGGAAAAAGGGAAAGAAAAGAGAAAAGAAAAAAGAAAGAAAAAAAAAGAAAAGAAAAAAAGAAATGAAAAAAAATGATAGGAAAAAGGGGAAAAAGGAAAGAAAAAAGAAAAAACCAAAAGATAAAGAAAAGAAAAAAAGAAAAAAGAAACGAAAAAAGAGATAGGAAAAAGCTGAAAAACGAAAAGAAAAAAGAAAAGAAAAAATTAAAAAATAAATGGAAAAAATAAATGAAAAAAAAAAATGATAGGAAAAATGATAGGAAAAAGGGGTAAAAAATAAGAAAAAAAAAAGAAAAAAGAAAAAAAAGAAAAGAAAAAAGAAAAATAAGAAAAGAAAAAGAGAAAAAAAGAAAAGAAAAAAAGGAAAGAAAAGAAAAAGAAAAAAGATACAAAAAGAAAGAAATAAAAGAAATAACGGATTTCCTTAAGATATATCCGTTCAATCTTTACCATGAAGATGTTATTCTAAACTTGTGTAACAGACCGACAGAAATGCTATATCAAAGTGTGACAGACCAACACAAATGCTATTTCAAACTTAAGTGCGACAGACTAAATAAAATCTATTTTCACACCTAAGCGTGACAGACCGACCAACCCAGACAACTTATAAAAACGCTTGGACGTATCTAAGAATAAGATTTGTCTATTTAATCTGTGCGATTTGCAATGAAAATACTATTTCCAACGGAAGCTTGAAAGGAATGACGAACAAAGCCTATCAGGGGGAATGCGACGATGCATCTATAACAAGCAAAATAAGAAAACGAAGAATTGAAGATAATTATGGGAGTTGGGTTGAACGGGTAAAAAAAATGGTCTAAACATTTTCTTCGCTTATTACTTGATGACTTTCATTACTAATTCTATGATTAAGTAAAAAAAACGCCACAAAAAAAACGCCACAAAAAAACGCCCCCCCTCCAAAAACAACGTCACAAAAAATCGAGATGGAATGGAGTTGTGAGGAAAGAATAAATAAAAATAAAAAAAGGAAAAAAAAAAACCCAACCGTAATTGAGAAAGTCTTTTAGTATGGCTACAAATTGAATTGTGAGCAAAGCAAGAGGTTTTTTTCCCCAGCTTAGCTAAAAACATGGCTTCGCGATGAGCAAAAATTCTCTGCAATTTGCATACAACCCACACTGAAACATTGTGAAACTTCGGATGAATCACCCCCCCCCCACACACACACACACACTTCGCGAAGTTTTTTCTTAAGAACTTTTTTCAAAATATTTATTCAGCTTGCTATCGATTATGCCCTCAAGATTATCATTATTATCGACCCCCCCCCTCAACCCACAAAAAAAACATTTTTTTATTGCCAGAATTTCAGATGAATCACCTGTCTCTAAAATCTTCGTTAGCGATTAAAAAAAAAAAAAATTCCTCGTTTTTTTTTTTCGAATTTTTTTTCGGATTTTTTTTTCGGAGTTTCTTTTTATCAAAATATTTCTTTAATAAAGATAAACACAAAAGTTCATAGTAATCCTTTCCTTTAACAACTATAAGAAACCCTTCCAGCCACCAATATTCATGGCTGACAGCACCTTTTCTGGGAGTCCAACGTTCAAATTCCTCAGCCCGATATTCTCAACAACATGAGATTGAATAAGTGCATAAAAGATGTTGCCAAATCTGCTGCAAAGAAGGTAAACTCCATCTACCAGGCTAGAAAACCTCTAACATCTACCAATATTCTATATATCTACAAAGCCACCATTCAACCGTTGCCACATCTTGGCTGATGTACCAACCACTAGCCTCTTTTGCCTTGGACATGGTGCAAAAAAGACTTTCTAACTTAACGGGCCTCGCACTGTCTACCAAGCTCCAGCCCCTGTCACATCGCTGCAGTGTTGCATTCTTGTAATCGTTTTACAGGTACTTCCACTGAATGTTCTCTGACTAACTTACTGCACTTGTACCAACCATAAACGAAAATACCACCGACTTACCCGACAAGCAGCAAAATCCAGCCCCTTCACTGTAGAGGTCCCTAAATGCCTGGAGATTTTCTACTCGGATAGCTTATTTCCTTAGACTGCTTGCCTTTGGCATTCCCTCCCTTCTCCCTGTTTTTCCGATCGTAGCAATGCCAAGATGCGGAACTTTAAATGTAATGTGAGCAAACATCTTGCTGCTCAACTCCGCACCCAGGTTCACCCTATAAACCTGGCCCCTATCATAGTAGACCCTGACGCATCAGTGGTAATGTGCCTTGTTTGGGACGATTAGAAAATAAAATTTTTTAAAAAGCAACAAAAGATTACTTTTTAAAATTTTATTTTAGAGGCAGGCTCTCGTTTCACACGATAATTAATGGCAACCCAAGACGAGTATACATTTTTATGGGTTTTTCATTATCACCTGACTTCCAGGAGTTATTGCCTCATTTCGGGGTGAAAGGGCTCATTTTACAATGAATAAGGGTTGAAAGTCTTTGTGGTCTATAAGTTACCAGAATTACAAAAAACAAAACTTATTTTTCTGGTAAAAAGTAGTTAACTATTGGTAACCAGTTAACTATTGGTAACCAGCGAGACCCGTGGAAATTTCGATATATTTCCATTCTATACACGTCCGGCGCAAACTAGACCACATAATCTTATTGTACCATCTTTTGAAAGAACAGATACTACACTTTGATCCTAACCCGAAAGCCAAGATTTTTTACTGTCGACGGAACAGCGACATCAGATGAAATAAAAAACATACTATTTTTGCATTGCGCCTTCCGCGATGGAGCAACCCCGTTTTTTAAAAAAGGGGTGAAGAGTGATGACGTACACACGAACATGAAATTGCCATAGCGTATTATTTAGTAGATGCTTTATTTTTCTTTATAAGGATTTATATTTTTGCTCGAATTTTTCTTTCCTTTGAGTTGTATATTGCGATTGCGTTGGCTTGTATAGTATTGTACTATGGCATTGACACTGTAACTATGTCGAATAATGGAATTAAAAAAAAAGTTTTATAGAAAAAGTATTGCTTTACGCTGCGTGGAAGCCATTATTGTATTTAGCAAAATTCTCCACCTATAATTACAGAGTTATATATATATATATATATATATATATATATATCCATAGACAACTGTTTCGTCGTTTATGACTCATCAGTGTAGTTAGATGCAGCCAACGTATGTGTGCCGAGATTAGAAATCCAACTATGATCATCGTAATCTGACATCTTCAATACGTCCGCTGAATTATAAAGTTTTTTGTATTTTTCTTTTGTTTATAATCCACGCTATTGGTAACCTAAGAGAACTCGATTCGTTTTCATAGAAGAGCATTGCCTAACACTACATGGACATCGTTATTTCACCTACCATATATATTATATATACTTGAAGAATACATGTCCCAGGACGAGTAAAATTGATTCTCTGAACAGAACAGTTTTGCACCACTTTCATGTCCCCTTATAAAGATCAACATGCTATTAAATCTTAAGCCTAGAATCCTTATTCTATTTGTAATGAAAACCCATTACATGATTTTGATCCTAGAAAATGTCTAAAATGTAAGGCTTGACCGCAAGGATCTTAAGAAAAAATTGAAATTCAAGGAATCTTTTTTAATTGGTATCTAACGAATATGGATCAAATTTAATGCAAATCTGAAATATTTGCATTTTCAAATGGAAGGTTATGTCCATATCATGCTTCCTAAAACATTCAAAAATACTCTCCCTCAAACTGAAATTTGGGGAATATTTATTAATTGATGTCTAATACCTATTTTTAGACATCGAAGGTATTTTCACGCAGCGAATCCACCCCTCTTTGTCCCATTTGCACCACTTAAACTAAATCAAGCAAATATAGCCTACATTACACACACTTACCCAGTAGCAGCGTCGTTCCATCTTCATAATGATCGGTTAATTAATTTATGATCGAATTCTTTACATACAAATATGTGAACATATACACATTAACATATACCTAACATATATATATATATATATATATATATATATATATATATATATATGAGCATAAAATACACGATATATTGTAAGATGAAAAGTCGTGGAGACAGAATGTATGAACGACAGAAAGTGTAAAACAAACGGAAGATTTGACCGGTTTCGTTCGAACCAACTTTTTCAGAAAAAGAGATGTTCAACTTTTTATTTGATTTGATTTGATTTTATCAACTTTTGTTTTTCATTTTTTGTTTATATTCATTTTATTTTCCCCCATTTTTTTTTCTAAATTTCTTTTTATTCATTTTGTTTCAGCTTTTCCCGATGATTTTGCATACTTTAGCGATCGTAACTCCCAATCAATGCAAATAACCTGACAACCGAAGAGAGATTTGCATACCTTGAACTTTCTTACTGAATCTTCTGCAACATCTACACCCCACATCCTCCGCGGCAATAAGATACCCCCTCCTCTCAAACTCTGCAATAGATATGCATGCAACCACTCCCTGATAAGAGGGCATTTATATTCATCTGACAGGATTCTAGAAATCTGCGGATTCTCTTTCCCCCTCTTTGCATAAAGTGAAGTTCTCAAAGAGTAAACTGACACCACTTCCAAAAAGCATCTTGCCATACCATACCATCTATAGAATAAAAGTGAACGTGCGTGTGTTTACGATAGGTGTTTCCATTTCTTTAGGTCATCAGAAATGATAAGTTATATATAAAAAGTAAATTACTGAGGCAATTCTATGATTTTATATAGATACTAGCGGAACCCGTCGCCCGGCGTTGCACGGGAGAAAGTACTACCTATTGCATGACGTCGAATGAAAACAAAACGGCCTATTGTTCTTTCACCCCCCCCTCTACCGTGCTGGTGAATGTTTTGAATTAAAAAAAAAAAAAGAAAAAAGTGGCCGCGTAGAATGGGATCGAACGCTGAAACAGTCGATCATGAAACCTGGCAAATAATAAATAAGGACGGACTGTTTTGTAAAAAGTAAACTGTGTTTATTAGTTCCCGGTGTCGATGAGTGTAGTGACAGTACATAATTGTTAGGGAGAAAAGTTTTTGCTACCACCTATATGGAGTTTTTTTTTTTGAGAGTCGTGGATGGCGGGCCAAATGTAATATTTAGTGTTAGCTGGGAAAAAAGAATAACAAATGTACTAAAACACACTCGAGTAAATAAGTGTAATGTAATGGTGAGTTTAGTAGCTTGTGGTGCATGTGGTTATTTTCCTATTCTCCGAGAAGGTACAGAGGAAAAATCGTCTTAACTTTATACATTAGATAGATTAGTGCGAACACTGGTGAAGTCATTTTTGATGGAGGGTTTTAAATAGTATTATATATTTGGTGAGATTGTTTTTTCCTTTTCATAATTGATATGACTAAAGACAGCCTTTGATTTAAAACACTTTAAAGAATGAACTGAATTAACTCAAAAATAATGGTAAACGAATGAACTTATGTGGAGAGATAGAAATGCGATGCGATGCGAATGATGTAAACGGTTCCTAGCTTGTAAAAGATACTCTCTTTCGTTCTCCGTTTATTTAGCTTACTCTATCCTTTCCATTTCTTTCTTTTTTTTTTTGTAGCAAGGAACATGGGATGCAGTCAATTCAATAGCTTTGTGATATACGTCCGCTCTTGAAATGAAGAAACATCATTTCACATAAAGGTGCGAATTCTACATTTTTTTAAACTATGGAAATGATTCCCACTCGTTTGAAACGATTCTTTTAACGAGCAGGGGTGAAATACCAATTTCTAAGAAAAATGAAAAAAATCGACAACCAAAAACCCAGAAGTAGAAAGAGTCAAGTTAGTCAGAGACAAGACATTCAGCACGCACGACGTTACGCCCCCCCCCCATCTGCCCAACGTTGCTCAGCTCACGCACACAGAAGCAGTCTCTCTTGTTCATACATATTCACATACTTTACAAAGACAATGGCATTTTTTTGGATCTATATACTTTCAGGATAAATTATAGAACCATATTAAAATAGTACAAGTGTAGAGAATATTAAGAATGAATTTTGGAGACAATCTGATGAAATTTAGAAATTGAATTCCTATAGGAGAGAAACTGACTTCGTACTAGCCACCATACTCGGGTATCCCCGGTCTCTTTGTACAAGAGTTTGTCAGGCCACCCTGACATGAGGATACTTCCCATATGAAGTAAAACCCTTACAAATGATATAAAAAAATGGTGCGCTATCTCCTCAGGCTATCCAACACGTTCCCCGGGCTGCGGACGTGAGCAAACTCTTCTATTAATAGAGGGCAGCTTTGAATAACAAATAAAAAGCCGCTGACAATGAGGAACTGATCAAAAATATGAACAACAACAAGACTAAAAACTGGCAGGTCGGCATCCAGGATAAAAAGAGCCCCTCAACCCGTTTACACACCAGGCAGAAAGAGGTAAGCAATGGTGTAAACACTCATGCCTCTGGAAGTGGCACTCTAGCCATGATAGAGGTCGACCAGGGTCAGCCATCAGGCATCGATAAAAAAAAGGTTTTGGCCCCCTATCTCCACCATGTGCAGCACCCCCCCGAAAATATAAGAGGTCTAAAATCCCAGCCATGGTCTGTTGCACAGAAGAAGGTTCTATTTTTTTGCTATCACTACGCAAAGTCTGATAACTGAAGCAAAACGTCGACCAAATTCTAACCGAAAAGATAAGAGAATCCGCCATCTCTGATGAAATTTAAAGAGATATATAAGGAGACAGTTTGAATGCTTACTATACAGGGTATTCTGTCTCTCTGTACAAGGGTGTGTCAGGACAATCTGACAAAAATAGTTCCCTCTAGAAGTAAACCCTGACTAAATATTCAAAATAACATAGTATTCGAAGCCCAAATAAGATCGCCCTCGACAATGATACACACTGCCCCATACGAGAGATGGGGCACTTCCTATAAGTAATGTGACCTCAAGTAACCTAACCACGGTAAGCTGGATACTTTACAAGGATAGATCAATTCTTGCTCGGGGATCCGGCAATACAAAAAGAATCACAAGAAATATTTACTATACCATAGTTAACTGGTCAATTGGGAGGTGACGGTGGTTAAGTGGATAACGACATGGACTGAAGAACTTGGTGTTCCAAGTTCGAATCCAGTCGGTTCCACAGTACCACTTTCACTTAGAGATGTTGGCAACCTTCCAGAAAGATTTCTAATTAGAAAAACATCGGGGAAACTAATGCCAACACTAGAATCATCTGAAAGAAGAAAAATAACTGGTCAATTGAGGAGAGGAAAATTGATTAAAAATAATATTCTTCACTACATTTCCAACTCGATGTTTAAGACGTAGAGGAGAAACCTTAAATGAACATCCGAATATCTATGTATCTCAAAAAGATTAAGTGTTAGCCCCAGGAAAGGGACCCCCTTGATTTCTGAGAGCTAACTGAGCAAAAATGAAAACAAAAGAAATATTTAGGAGAATGTGATCTATATATTCACATTACATATTTTGTGAGATTGGATGTACCTGATATATGTGTGTTCAAATTAATAACACATTCCTTTATAATAAAAAAGTTGGATATAAGTACATAATAGTTAACACCCGAGAACTCATACCCCCGCCACAAAAGCAACACCACATAATTCATATAAAATGCATTAGAATGAAATTCAGTACCAAACCCGGTTAGTTTTAGCGCATGGAAACGATTTATAGAAAATTTTACCGTTTAAAAAATCTTGCAAATCGTTTCACCACTTCAAAAATGTCGGCTTTGGTTTACGAATTCTCAAGTGTTAATTATTCTGTACTTTAACCGTTTACACACGTTTAAACTAATCGGGTTCGGTAGAGAATTTCATTCTAATGCGTTTTATATAAATTATGTGTTTAACATTTTCTATTTTGCGAATTTTCAAGTGTTAATTATGCTGTACTTTTACCGTTTAAAAAATCGTTTTCACGCGTTTAAACTAGTCGGATTCGGTTGAGAATTTCATTCTAATGCGTTTTATATAAATTATGTTGTTTTTTTTGGGGTGGGGGTTGTGTAGGAGTTCTCGAGTGTTTACTATTCTGTAATTTTACCAAACGTTGAAATGGGATGGATGATTAAAAAGGAAGCAAAATAAATAACTGTTCCTTGGTTGTTGACAAAATGTTACTAGGCAACGTATTGGCAATATTACAAGCTAACTTTGCGGTATATTGCGAGGAGTCTACAAAAAACATTAATGAAACGTCCATGTAAGGCAGTAACAATGACGTTTTGCTTGCTGGGAAAATGGAATTGATGTTGCTGGCAGCTAAATTTGTCAGTGCCACTTAAGCGGCTTGAAAAAAACTAGGATCTTAATTGGTCAAATTAGTTTAATAAAGAAGTTAGACGTGATTAATGGAACGGAAAATACATAAAAAGAAGAAATGTTATCCTAAGTAAATAATGGAAGTAAGAAATGAGATTATTGGGAATAGTTTCAGCATAAATAAAAATGGACAAAAGAAACAAAGGCCGACCCCCCGAAATTGGCGTTGATAAATTTAACATTTACAAAAGAAAAAAAAAAGAAAAAATATTATTTATCCATTAACGGGTTCTAAATTTAACTTTAAACTTTTTAGAATTTACAAAAACTTCAGACTTTTTTTTAATGAAAGCAAGATAGTCCCGACTTCATGTTAAAAGAATGAAAAAAAAGCCCGACTTAAGATTAAAAGAATGAAAAATAAGCCCCGACTTCAAATTAAAAGAATTAAAAAAAAGCCCCGACTTCAAATTAAAAGAATTAAAAAAAAAAAGCCCGACTTCAGATTAAAAGAATGAAAATAAAAAGCCCGACTTCAGATTAAAAGAATGAAAATAAAAAGCCCGACTTCAGATTAAAAGAATGAAAATAAAAAGCCCGACTTCAGATTAAAAGAATGAAAATAAAAAGCCCGACTTCAGATTAAAAGAATGAAAAAAAAAGCCCGACTTCAGATTAAAAGAATGAAAAAAAAAAGCCCGACTTCAGATTAAAAGAATGAAAAAAAAAGCCCGACTTCAGATTAAAAGAATGAAAAAAAAAGCCCGACTTCAGATTAAAAGAATGAAAAAAGAAGCCCGACTTCAGATTAAAAGAATGGAAAAAAGAAGCCCGACTTCAGATTAAAAGAATGAAAAAAAAGAAGCCCGACTTCAGATTAAAAGAATGAAAAAAAAAAAGCCCCGACTTCAAATTAAAAGAATAAAAAAAAAGCCCCGACTTCAAATTAAAAGAATAAAAAAAAAAGCCCCGACTTCAAATTAAAAGAATAAAAAAAAGCCCCGACTTCAAATTAAAAGAATAAAAAAAAGCCCCGACTTCAAATTAAAAGAATAAAAAAAAGCCCCGACTTCAAATTAAAAGAATAAAAAAAGCCCCGACTTCAAATTAAAAGAATAAAAAAAAAAGCCCCGACTTCAAATTAAAAGAATAAAAAAAAGCCCCGACTTCAAATTAAAAGAATAAAAAAAAAGCCCCGACTTCAAATTAACAGAATAAAAAAAAGCCCCGACTTCAAATTAAAAGAATAAAAAAAAGCCCCGACTTCAAATTAAAAGAATAAAAAAAAGCCCCGACTTCAAATTAAAAGAATAAAAAAAAGCCCCGACTTCAAATTAAAAGAATAAAAAAAAGCCCCGACTTCAAATTAAAAGAATAAAAAAAAGCCCCGACTTCAAATTAAAAGAATAAAAAAAAGCCCCGACTTCAAATTAAAAGAATAAAAAAAAGCCCCGACTTCAAATTAAAAGAATAAAAAAAAGCCCCGACTTCAAATTAAAAGAATAAAAAAAAGCCCCGACTTCAAATTAAAAGAATAAAAAAAAGCCCCGACTTCAAATTAAAAGAATAAAAAAAGCCCCGACTTCAAATTAACAGAATAAAAAAAAGCCTCGACTTCAAATTAACAGAATAAAAAAAAAAGCCTCGACTTCAAATTAAAAGAAAAAGTCCAGACACGGTAGTGTTTTTGTTAAGTGAAATAATCACTGAGTTGTGTCGACATTTGGTTATGGGGCGGTAGTATTTTTATCTGTACTGCGGGAGAGCCATCAATTTAATAACTGTTCTTTTTTTGGCTAGGAACAAAATGTAGTATCTGTTCGGATACTACACTTGACATTTTCTGTGTCCAGTCAGTGAAGGAGAAATCTTTCTAGACATAGGCAATTTAAATTTTTGTTATAATCCAGTGCCCCTTTCTTTTGGAGCAGGATTTTCCTTTACATTAATAACCGACCTTGTGTCTTACTTTACCATCATGGGAGGCAAGTAAATAGAAAAAGTTAAATGGTAAACAGCTGATGACCGCCTTTTCTATTTAAGGTAATGTTCCATGTTAATGTTTTACTACTAATATAGGTGAATCCTCTTTTTTTATTTGTAAATTTTCCAGCGATAGGTCAGCTTATACAAGTTCTCAGGTTGCAATATGTGGATTTAGTTAATATTCCGAAAATATTTTTTTCTTTTTTTCTTTATAAATGCCCACAAGCTTCTGTTGAATGTGTTGGCTGTATCGCTCTAAGCGTCCAGACGAAAGTTAAAATGTTGACTTGGGTCTGAGGGTTTCGAATCGTGTCACCAGCAGACCAATCATGCTCCACACTGACGAAACACATGTGTATGTGGATACGAATTTAATAATATATATCGTAATATTTTTTAGCCCATTTACTACTAAGACGGGCGCTTTAAGAGAATTATAATCAGGCTGTCAAATTTAAATGCGTGAAGCTAAGTTCCGGCCAACGTGTCGTTGAACACTGTGTCTGACAGCCTTCTATATGTGTCCCCTTGCTTAAACATAAATAGATCTTAATTCTCTTCCTTCCCTGTAGTTGACTTGGTGGCTCCATCGTTCTAAGTGTTCAGACAGCAGTTGAAATGTTGGCTTGGGTGTGAGGGTTTCGAATCGTATGATCGGCAGTGCAATCATCATCCATACTGATGATTATCAGATGAAACACATGTAAATGTGAATACGAATTGAATAACATTAATCGTACTATTATCTATATTTCTATAACATCAAAGTTTATGTAGTAGCTCAATAGTATACGACTAGAGCTCTTTATATAACATGTAAACCTTAGTTATTCAAAAAACATTCAATATGTCCCTCAAAAACACTTTTAAAAAAAAGAATTGTCTCAGCCCATTTCAAGAACATATATTTTCATGATGTACATAATATTACTGATGGTCATTAGAAGGCTTCATTATTGTATACAATTCCAATTCCAATATTTTTTCAAATTTTGAATTTTGGCTTTTCCACTGCCAACCTATCTATCTATGTAATTCCTCTGATGATAATATTTTAATCTTTGAAAAGCCTTGGCTAAAGGAAAGAATAATAAACATGTTTTTACCGAGTACACCTTGCATTAAACAATCGAAGTTGAAATAAATTTGTCATTCGTACATGTTTATCCCTCTTCTTTCATCTATCTTATATATATATATATATATATATATATATATATATATATATATTACACACACACAAAGATATAAATGGAAATATGTATATATATATATGTATATATATACTTTGTATGCACTCGAATATCTACACACACATATAAACACATAACACAGCGACATAGTTATTTATACACACATAAATAAAAGATATTTACGTATACAGAAAATACACACACATACAGAAACAAACACACTAACATACGTATATGTACACGCACCCTGACACGTATACATGACGTCCCCTAACACGTCTGCGTTTGTGTCTTAAGGTTTATTATTGCCTTCTAGAATCTGCAAACAAAATCGATGTTTGCATAATTTAGTAAATCAAGTCAAATTTTTTGGAAGAAAAAAATGTCCGAACAATAAGTATTTGTTGTACAAATTTTTAACCTACCAAACAAAAGGAGAAAAAAGAACAAACCCTAAAAAGAACAAAAGAAATGATATATATATATATATATATATATATATATATATATATATATATATGTATATATATATATATATTCATAGGAATAAATAAGTACCCCCCTCGTTCTATTTGCCAGATTGAACGTACAAGATAAATAATAAAAAATGCCCTGTTTGTATTGACTTTTCTTGTTACGACGTTTGTGTATTAATATGCAAACTTTTCATAATATTCTATTTTATTTTTAGGTTTTCTTCTTGGATTTCTCTACTCACAAAATTCCTGTTTTGCATTTCTCTTGTTTGTTTATCAGTTATCTCCCTTTGTTTTGTAAAATTAGTTTCTTTTTATTATTTTTTTTAGTCGAATCGAGGACATCTGTGTAGAAATGGTACAGGGAGGGGATTCAAGATCTAAGCTCTATTATGTTCAGTATCTTCATTAAGTATCTATATATAATAACAGTAAACGTACGTGTGTCCGACCAGATTCGCGGTATGAAGAAGAGAAGATTAGAGGATAGGAACGAATAAGAAAGTGAGCTGTTAGCTGCGTCTACTTCGAATACTCAATATTACCTAGTAAATATTTTTTCAATGATTGATTTATTGAGAGAGAGAGAGAGAGAGAGAGAGATATTTTGGGTAGTTTTGTCCTTTTTCTTATCGATTAGTCTATTTTCATTGATTTCAAGTAGTGAATAAGAATTAAATTGTGCGGAGAGAGAAATAAAGAGGGAGAGAGAAAGATAGTGGGGGGGGGGGAGAAATAAAGAGATAGAGTGAGAAAGAGAGAGGGTGTGGGGAAAGAGCGAGAGAGAGGGGGAGAAAGAGAAAGTAGGAGATAGAGAAAGTAGGAGAGAGAGAAAAGGGTAGGAAAAGAGAAAGATAGATAAAAAAGAAAAAGAGGTGGAGAAAGAGGGAGAAAGTAAGAAGGATAAAGAGAAAGAGGTAGGAAAAAAAGAAAGAGGTAAAGAAAAAAAGAAAAAAAGATATATATATAGAGAGAGAAAGAGAGAGAGAGAATAAGAGAGAGCAAATAAGAGAAAAAAGAAAGATAAAAAAGATAAAAAAGAAAAAGATAAAGAGAGAAAGATATAAGATTTAAATATATATATATATGAGAGAAAGAGAGAATTAAATTGCGAAGCGATAGCGAGCGGGCGAAGTCAGCTAGTTTTTAATAATTTCTCTATCATCTTCAGTTTCTCTATAAATGAGTATGGGACGTTGCGGAAAATGTGTCCCGGGACGTTTGCTGTCTTTAAAGGGTGGGGCATGTGATAACCACCAACTTCAAGATCTTGTGACTTTTTCCTTCAAGACATCCTAGAGAAACTGTTTTTCGACCCGTTGCTTCAACTTTTGAGGCTGTGAGAGATCGAATCAGAGGAACTTGATGCAATTCCAGCTAACTTCCGGAAACAATCACATCAATTTATTGTCAAGAAAATCCATTAAAAATAATTTTAGAAGATGTCATACGGGGTTCAAGTTTTCCTGATCTTTCGAGGTTAATACCTTCTTTTCAAAGTCCATATAACAATTTTTGATGTACCGTTTAGAAATATAATTAGATTATTCCTAGCTAGTAGTGTTCTTTTCTTATATTCATATAAAATATGGGATAATGCTGTAGTTTCCTGGAATAATTGTGCGTAGTGTATAGATAGGTTTTAGGTTGATATTGCTGTGAAAGTAAGGTTATCGTCACCGGGTGAATTGATAGAATACCTGGCTGACAAACAATATCATAATAAGCATAAAATGACGATATGAAATTTTATCATTTTTATTTTATTTTTACTGTTTTTTTAAATCCTCAGTCAATCAATAAATAAGTTTTCTAAGATTTCGAGGTTAATACCCCCTTTTCAAAGTTCATATCATGAATTGTTTTTGATGTACAGTTGATAATATAATTCAATATATCCTGAATAGTAGTGATTTTTTCTTATATCCATTAAAAATATGGGAGAATTGTGTAGTTTTCTTGAAACATTTTGTGTAGTGTATAGATAGGTTTGCGGTTTAAAAGGCCGTGACAATGCAAAGTTATGGTCACCGGTGGATTGAAAAATGGGTGAGAAACGATATGATTATAGAAATAAAGAGAAACTATGTAATGTAATTATTTTCTTTTTTTCTACTTACTGTTTTTTGTAATCTTCAATTAATCGGTGTTATACGGTGTCCAAGTGTTTATAATATTTCGAGGTTAATACATCCTTATCAAAGTGTGTTTGGCATCTGTCAATCGCAACGACTATGGATCAGCGCCGTAATTAAATGTAGCTTATGTGCATCTTTTTGTGTGACTGTAGAGAGACCAAAATAGGTCCATATAAAAAAGATTTTTGATGTACGGTGTAGAAAAATAATTTTATTCTTCCTAGATAGTAGTGTTCTTTTCTTATATTCATTCAAGATATGTGAGGTATTTATTCCCCACTGTAGTAAATTAAACTGGATCAAGGTATTGCTTGCATCCTGACTCTCACGGGACAGCGAAGAAAGTTTGAACTGCTTTAAATTGACATGTTATTCGATCGGCTTAAATGTTATTCTATCTTATTTAATTATTAGCTACATGACAAAACATACGGAGCAAATAAACTGGATGAAGCGAAACAACGCCACATAGAATAAATAAATAATTGGCCCTTGACTATGTAAATGTATATATTTAATTACGCAAGATTAAGACAACATCTGTACCGTCGGTTTCAAATCCAAACAAAAAGGACCTATAGATTGCCTCCTTTGCCAGACTCTTCAGCCTCTGTTTATCTCTATCTCATTATGTCTCATGTCTGAGAGAGAGAGAGAGAGAGAGAGAGAGAGAGAGAGAGAGAGAGAGAGAGAGAGAGAGAGAGAGAGACATAAACAGAGGCTGTACAGAGTCCGGCATAGGAGGCTATCTATAGGTTCCCTTTGTTTGGATTTGAAACCGACGGTACCGATGTTGTCTTAATCTTCTGTAATTACATATATAAATAAATATCACTTTCTTATTTCTGCGTTTTTTTCTTAATAATCGAACATTCTGATGGGGTTCTCTCCCACTAATTTTACGCATATATATATATATATATATATATATATATATATATATATACAGGGTGTCTCAAAAAAATGTACTCACTCGTAGAATGGCGAGAAAACTTTTATTTATGAACATAGAGTGAAATGAAATAGCATCGAATACATGAAACAGATGTAATTGAAGAATCATGTTCGCAAATGTTCAAACTGATGACCATTATTGTTCAAACAAAGCTGATAACGCGCACCAAGGGATTCGCAAACGTCTCGTCATTCTAAGAGTGAGTACATTTTTTTGAGACACCCTGTATATATATATATATATATATATATATATATATATATATATATATGTGTTAATCTTTGATGATCTTCATAACTCTGTACTGTTAAATGTATCTCACCGTCTGTTGGCATTAGAAAATAATTTTACAACAATTTGTTATCCTAGGGCACCCATATACGTAAATAGCCACGTATATATATATATATATATATATATATATATATATATATATATATATATATATATATATATATATATATATATAATGTTTAATTGTATTTTTTTTTGTTTTGGAGTTTTTAATATTTTTAAAACTTATTTAAAATTGTTTACATTTTTCAAATTTTAATTCTAGTATAATATTTCGGTATACTATTCAGACTACAATAAGGTTTGGGAAATTATACTTATGATAATTATTTCTTAATAAAGGTATTCTCTTAAATTATATAGTTTAAATATCTTTCGATTTCAATATATTTGAATTTAGGATCCTATAGATAATTCTTCTTAAATCTCTTATAATAACTTTCAATTCTGTTTTATTATTATTATTATTATTATTATTATTATTATTTTTTATTATTTCATTATTATTATACTTTATTTTCTCACTTCATTTTTATCAGTAGTTTTATTTCATTTACAATATTTTTATCTTTATTATTATTAACATAATGACCATTATTATGGTTATTATCTTTTTATCATTACTTGTATTATTATTATAATTAAATGTTATTACTTGATAATTGTCGCTAATCCCACTTTTACCTAATGTATTTGTAGAACCACAAATTATCTAACTATTTCTTTGAATTTTAAATTTCCTTTTTTAAATAATTTGTAAAATCTTTTAAAACTTTTTAATTTTGTAATTTTTAATTCTAATCTTTTAAAATTTTCTTTAACTTTTAATTTTTTTAATTCTTTATTTTTAAAAATTTCTATCATAAGTTTTTGGCGATGCTTCTTGCAAGCGTTATATTACTTGAATTTCCCCGCCTTTTATAGATAGCTAATTGAAATATTAACTGCACTTTTCATTGTATATGATCACATATTTGCATAATTCCCCATCGGGAGCGAATCTTCCTTCTAATTGTAGAAGTACATGTACCTTTTCTGACGAACTTAAGGTGAACAGATCACATATTAACATAATACTGTTGTTTGGTTTACTTGAAGCGAAACGGTTCGTCAAAATAATTCACACTGAAAGATGTTTATTTTGAAAAATGCTTTCTAAGAAAAATTAAAAAAAAACTCTTGGCTTTTGGAATTTAATTGAACTTTGCTTGATTAGATTCTAGTGACCATATCTATATTCAATCTTAAAAAGATACAATTCTTTACGATCTGTTTCATCATCACTCAGACAAACAAAATACAACGTTATATATCTTGGATTTTAAATCAGTGTGACTCATCAAAAGGTAAGGTCAAATCATGCCCGAAACATGAGAATAAATAAAAATAAAACTCACATTCTTAACACATTTATACATGCAAGTATATTAGGTAATACGTTAGTTCACTTTCGTAAATCGATGCCATATTTAATACTGACAGAGCTAGTAAAAATACGCATATATTAAAGTATAGAAGTCAATTTTCTAAAAGCCGTCCAACACAATACAGCATGTAAAACAGACGTTAAACCGAATGATGATAATGAAATGATATTGTTGCTACAGTAAGAATAACGCATCTCATCAAATTATATATATATATATATATATATATATATATATATATATATATATATATATATATATATATATATATATTAGATTTCTTGAATGTGAGATGATATATATAATTATTTCCACAATCAGACAACGCCGCAGCCCACAACCTATTAAAAGAAACAAACCGGAAGTCCTAGACTCGAGTTTCGCCCTCCTTTGGGCTCATCAGTAGAACACATCCGAACTCAGGATTCGAAACCCGAGTCACTTGCATGGTAAGCGAGTACTCTGCCACTGAGCTACCTCGCCACATACAAGAATGTCTATTAATTTACACAGATTAAGCGAACCGCGATGATGACCGACTGTGGAATTTACCTACTCTTTTCAACAAGGGGTGTAGTCATCCAACTACTATGAACCCAGGCCGATGTCTCACAAGTAGGATTTTATACTCGCTAGGACGATGTCATCCAACAAGCTAACCAAGCGAGCAAATAAATATTAGATTTCTTGAATGTGAGATGATATATATAATTATTTCCACAATCAGACAACGCCGCAGCCCACAACCTATGAAAAGAAACAAACCGGAAGTCCTAGACTCGAGTTTCGCCCTCCTTTGGGCTCATCAGTAGAACACATCCGAACTCAGGATTCGAAACCCGAGTCACTTGCATGGTAAGCGAGTACTCTGCCACTTGGTTAGCTTGTTGGATGACATCGTCCTAGCGAGTATAAAATCCTACTTGTGAGACATCGGCCTGGGTTCATAGTAGTTGGATGACTACACCCCTTGTTGAAAAGAGTAGGTAAATTCCACAGTCGGTCATCATCGCGGTTCGCTTAATCTGTGTAAATTAATAGACATTCTTGTATGTGGCGAGGTAGCTCAGTGGCAGAGTACTCGCTTACCATGCAAGTGACTCGGGTTTCGAATCCTGAGTTCGGATGTGTTCTACTGATGAGCCCAAAGGAGGGCGAAACTCGAGTCTAGGACTTCCGGTTTGTTTCTTTTCATAGGTTGTGGGCTGCGGCGTTGTCTGATTGTGGAAATAATTATATATATATATATATATATATATATATATATATACTAGAAAAAATACCCGTCTCAAGATTGGTAAAATTAATTAGCCAAATAAAAAAGTTTTGCAACATTTTATGACCTCTTACCAAGATTAAAATCAAGATATAATACTACCAAACCTTATGTTTAAATTACTCATTTCAATTTTGATCAAAATCCATGGCTTAATATTTATTCGAGAAAGTGTTTAACATATAAGGCGTAAGCTTAATGGGTCTTAAACAGAAATTGAAATTTAAGAAATCAAGCTTAATTGGTGTCTAATGACTATAGATCAAATTCAATGCAAATCTGAAATATTTGAATTTTAAAATGGGAGGTTGTGTACATATTGTGCCCCTAAAGGCCTTTCAAATACTACAAAGAAACTGAAATTTAGGGAATATTTAATAATTAATGACTAATAGCTATTGTTAAAATTTCACAAAAATGAATTTTAACGAAGGGTTTCCATCCCCTCCTGTACCTCCTTTACGCCTAATAGTTATATATATATATATATGGAAAATGAAAAAAAATCGAAAAATGTTATGTATTTACCAACGTTTCGTCTTTATTTTAAGACTTTCTCAAGATGACTAATTTGAAGAAAAACATAGTAGTCAATATTTAAAAATAGATGTTGCGTCTATGATGTGTAAATAATGTATTTATTCCTTTTTTCGAACGAAACATAGACGTTGGAAGTCAACATATGTAGTGCGTATATGAAATGAAATGAATGTGTTATTTTTTATTATTACATTTTTATGTTTTATGTCAATAATTAGATCACTGTGATATGACTCAAAATAAACTTATTCGTTCAACACATTTCTAGAGCATAAACCAAGGCACGTAGTTCATTTGAAAATTAGAGTTATCTACCCCTTAATCATACTAGTTTTCCATTAAAAAGACAAAAACAACTTTTTGATATGATCGTAGGTTGTACAATATTTTATTAACTGGGCCTTTCCGTGTTTTTGTAAAGATTTTTTTCCTGTTTTGGAGAAAAGTTAGTTGAGACTAGCTCGACAGGTTTTGAATCGTATACGACGACGTGAAAATCGTTTTAATTTTCAGGTGCCTATTTTTGGATTGATATGTTTTTTTTTATTCCATTACTATTAAATCAACAATTTCTCTGATGATCAGCAATGTTGTGAAACGCGCGTAAGATATAAAAAAATGAAATAATTGGAAAAAATAACAATAAATTTGATTTGTACGACGATGAAAAGATACAAGTATTCGTTGCACTCAGAAAATTAGGAAATTGAGAAAAATAAATAAATAAAAATCACGGTTGTGGATTGATTTTCCCTTTGCTCATTGGAATATAACTAAAAATTATATATGCCCTGGAGCTTGTAACACAATCTCATTGAACTTGTAATTTGAAACAATTTAAGAGATTATAAAAATTGTATACCTACATATAAATATTTTATAAGAGAATCTTTCTCTCTCTCATATATATATATATATATATATATATATATATATATATATATATATATATATATCTCGCCGAGTAGCTCATAAATAACCATGCCTCGAATTTTAGCGCTAGTTTATTTCCTATTTTGAGTCACACTCTCCCTTTCATGTCAAGCTTCTAGAAACCATTTACATTAAGTACTCGCGACCTTGTCTCTGTAAGCAAAGAGAAAATCTTCTCGAACTTAATGTAGTTTCTATTTTATCATTACTTTCTTACCATTTCCCTCGCTATAATTTCCATAGCATTATTTTTTCTCCCTTAATCTTAACCTCGATTGAGCTCTGTTGAGCGAGGTTCGAAACCGGTTTGCTGCCCTTTCATTCTTTTTATTTTTTAATTCATTATGTTTAAAAATAAATACAGTCTATTTATAGCCATAATATATATATATATATATATATATATATATATATATATATATATATATATATATATAAAGATAGAAGAAATAAGAGTGATAAACATGTTCGAATGTCCAAATTTCGATTGTTCAATGCAAGGTGTATTCTGTAATAAACCAGTGTTTAATATATATATATATATATATATATATATATATATATATATATATATATATATATGAAACTCAAAAGACCCTTTGAGAATTTGACGGAGTTTGAACAGCTGTATTGATTTTTAAATTGTCTCCGATAGTTCCTGTCTCCCACGGGATATTCCTCATATATAAAACCATTCCATAAAAAGAAAGTACTTAGTTTTGCTTGTTATCTTTCAGGAAGACATTTTATATCTTTAGTTCTAAGGCACTTTTATTATTACACATTATAACAGACACACACACACACACATATATATATATATATATATATATATATATATATATATACACTTTAAAACAGCCTACGCCGTTTATTTTACGTTTCTGTGTTAAGATAACGTCGTCGGGATTGTCACAGCAATAATTATTGTAGTGACAGTCCCGACGACGTGTGCTTCGCCGTGGCCTATGTAAAGAGAAGGCCTTTCAATAGAGTCTCTGTTTTTCTACTGACGCCATAGTGGTTGCCGCTAGCCGTCGACTAAGAGACTGTGACATACCTTAAATGAATTGTTATTTTTAGGGGATTAATAGTGGTTCTCTTATGTTTTTCCATGTTGACTCTCGTGATCAGAATATAGAAAAAAATAGAAAGAATGCCTGTCTGGAGCACTACAAATTCTCTGTTAAATATATTGAAACATATTGGTTTTAAAATAATCTTTTTATGAATAGGCATTTTTAAATGAATTAAAAAAACTGATTTAATCTATTATAGTATCATATTTTAATTAGTGTCAGTTGTATTGTCATAAGACCGCCCCCCCGGAATTACCTTCTCCTCTTTTAAGGGGTTAATACTCCTAGGTATTACATCCTACTTTGAAGGAGCGTTGACGTAGTATCTGATGTGTTGTCCACAGACCATCTTCCCAGGTACTACTAAGTCTTTCTTTCTTTTTTTTGGGGGGGGGGCGGTATGTGGGTGGGTTAGTGTAGTGTATTTTCTGTTGTTCCTTTTTCTTTCATGGGGAAGATCCTTCCAGGTTTTACTTTCCTTATTTTGGAGGGGATATTGTAGCATGTTCTTTTGTAATAGTATCGCCCTACCACGCATTACCTCCTTCTTCGAGGGTCAGTGTATTTAGTTCGTCTATCATGACATCCTCTCAGTCTAGCATAATATGTGACCGGAAGGAGCATACATATATATTAATATAAAAGAGGGTAATGCAGTATCAGTGCAGTTCCAACGAGAGAAAAGTATATATGTAAAAAGTTTTTTTCCAACATTTATTTATTATTTTGTTATTTTATCATTTTTTAATTTTATAACGTGTGTGTTTGTGTATGTATACGCATTCATGCATACAAAAATAGATGTGAGTACACATGCACTTCTATATATCCACTTGTCCTTCTATCCGTCTTCCTTTATCTATCTATCTATGTATGTGTATATAGAGATGTGTGTGTGTGTGTCGCTCACGTGTGTACAAGATTCAGAACTAACCGCACGCACACACACACAGGCACAGACACAACAGACAACAAGGTCATAAAAAATAATTTCAAAAGAAAACCTGAAACATTTCAAGAAATGGAGATGACCGATAAAATAAAGGTCAGAATCACACGTACTTAAAACACACACACGACTTTGACACAGAGAAGCAAAAAAAAATAAAATAAAATAAAAAATAAAAATAAAACATAAAAACACATACCCACACATAACACATTTCATCAAATTAAACAACACTCTTCAAAATCGAAAGACATTTCTTCAAATGGATTTACATATCTGATGAGAGCGTACTACGCTCGAAACGCGTTATAAAATTATAAAATGACAAAATAATAAATAAATGTTGAAAAAAACCTTTTTACAAATGTTGGTAACCTTACTCCTATACACACACACACACACATATATATGTAGTCTGAATTGTATGTACCTTTCAAGAGGGATAATCTTAATAGCTTACATAAGTGAGTAAGCATAACGTAAGACGAAATCCAAAGTCACCCTTCTTGTCAGAAAAATCATATTCAGCCAGTATGCGAAGCAGAGGAATACATACAAGAACCAGCATAAAGTAAAAGAATCAATATTATAACACTACCGACAGCATATATTGAATATTGATCTTTTACACAGTAATTTCAAATTGATTTGTATAATCAACTCTAAACGGGACTTTCTTATACGAATTCAACTTTTAATAAATAAAATTCTTTTTCTATATAATATATATATACATATATATATATATATATATATATATATATATACAAAATATTTTTCTTTTAAGCATCGATTTACTTTACAGTTGTCAAAAACCCAAAATGTCAATTTGTCCTTTTGCCAAGAACCCCCCTACCCCCCAATAAAACAACTCCAAGGAAAACATGTGTATGTAGCTTTACTTACATTTAGTCTGGAGAAATTATTCAAATTACTTACCTGAAACAGAAATAAAAATCATTAGATTAAAAAAAACAAAAATAACTAAACGTCTGATATTAAAAAAAAAATAATGAAAAAAGATAAAACAAAAAAAGACTTAAAAAAACATTAAAGTGCATTGTAAATTCAAAGTCTTGTAAACAGAAATATAAAACTTAGTACAGATTTACCGAAAGTTGGACAGAATAAAAGCTGAAGTTTTTACAACTTTCATACTTTTCAAGTGAAAATAAACGGATAAAGTTAGATCCCACTTTCTGAAACTTCCTTGCAAACAAATTAAATTTGTTAATAAAAAGTTATAGAATTCAAGTTTACCTAAACTATATTGTTTATTCAAAGTTGTCTTTCCATTCAATTCAAGTTGGCAAACAATAACACAAGCATGCTTCAGTTGCAATGTAAGGAAAAGGGTGGTAGAAATTTACACAGAAGAAAATACAGTGGACATGCACCTGTCCAAATTCACCTTGAATTGCTGCGTTTATTACCTCGCTTAAGAGTCTCTTCCAAAGTCTAGGTATCCTAATTGAGAAAGCGGCCCTTCCCGGTTCAAACAAAATCGGTGGTGAAATAGTTTTTTATGGTGTCCACGTAGACCTCTTTCTGATGCAGGGGTGAATAATAGGTCGTAATGATTATTGGGGAGATTGTAGGCCAAAATTAGATCACCACGTAATCGTTGCCGCTCAAGGGAGAAAAGGTTGTTCTTTGAATCATTGCAGTATTCGAGTCGTCAGTCTTTGAACCTTCTACAGATGCTGAATATCACTTATTACATATGGAGCAGAGGTATGGACATTATACTCTAACCGTGGTCTGACAAAGGAGACATGGATTGAAGAAATTAGTCAAGTATAAGGTTAAGACGCTATCCGAGTGTTTTACAAGGATATCTTGTCCTATATCAAAAATAGTAAATTTGTATAAGAATTAAATTGTCAGTGCCCTTCTGCTTATATAGGAGGCGGACTAGTCTACGCTTGGAGATCAGGATTAATCAGTACGTCACATTCAAAATCCGACACTGGAAATGTTACTCCTATTGCTACGTTTCTTTTGCAACATTGGACTCGTCTATACGACAAGAACCTAGTTTAAAAATAACATACAAAATCAGAATATGTGATGCTTGTAAATGTATATTTGCTGGTAGTTTCTGAGTTTTAGCCGGACAGACAGAAAGACAGACAGAGAGAAATAGAGATCTTTCTTTTTTATCATAGAAGACAAATGTTTTTCACATAGTAATGTTGTTTTTTTTTACACGATTTTTAGGGGTTTAATTTGCTTTGTGTTTTTTTTTTGCTCCCATACAACACTCTAATTATCCCCCCGCATACACATAATGTGATAGTTTCTGAGTTTTAGCTCAGTTTATATTGCTTGTGAATGTTAGGCCGAGCAGTTTGAACGTTGGACTTTCGGGTTGGGTGTTATTTGCCATGGTAATCGGTGGTTGAAGAAGTTTCTTGTAGTTGTTGAAGAAAAGGAGCTTTGTCTTAGCAGCATTAAATGTTACCATCCATTTATGATCTCGTTCCACTACAAACTGAAGGTCACTTTCTAATGATTTAGCCATTGCCTCGGATATGTGCGCGTCCGTTTTACCCACACGACGAGAGTAGAGCGTGGTGTCGTCATCAAATATATCCATATCAGACACAATGACACCAGCGAGGTCGTTTATGAAAATCAGGAACATTAAAGGTTAAGGATCGATCACTGAAGTTCACCTGCATTTATGTCATGTGTTTGGATGAACGGTCATCGGGGAAAACCTAGATCTTTCTTTTGGATAGGAAAGATCTAATTATATTAAATATTCGTCTCGTAATACCATATGAATTTATTTTTATGAGAAGACCTTTATGACAGTCTTTGTCAAAGACATTGGATATATTAAGCGCTACTGCCCTAGCTTCACCTGCCATGTCCAGTGTATGGTATATGCGTCCAGAGATGACCGTTAGTATATCCGCAGTAGACCGTGCTTGCCTAAATCCATACTGATGGTCAGAAAGAAGTTTAGCATTAATGAGGTGCCAGACTATCGCTAGATTAATTAAGGATTCAAAGATTTTAGTGAAGTGATAGGGCAATAATTCTGAAAGTTCTATTTCCAGAATTCTTGAAGACTGGTACCACAGAGGAAATTTTCCAGTAATCAGAAACTAATAACAAGGAAGCTTTCGGGTCGCCCTCGACTATCGTCAAGCACTTTACTTATGTTTACCAAAGCTTTGATATCTAAAATATTTTTAATTATTTACATCTGCTGTCTGACATATTTTAGTATCTTTTTCTTTTTCTGATATCTGTACATGCATTTTAGTTTTTTTAATTCGTGTTTTTTTTTGTATTTAGAGCATGATTTGGAATCTGGAGGCATTGTTTTGGCTTTTAAATATCGAGATATATTTATAAATTAATATTTATTCATCTGGAAAACATTGTTTATTTTTGTTGGCATCTTGACAGTCAACCAATAGAAATAATAATTTATCTCTGAGATTTGGAAATGATCTTCGGAAATAATTATACTATCCTTTACATCTGGAAGTGACCTTTTTTGCAGTCTGACATTTGGGTTTTACTCGAATCCGTATCAGTTTTGTTTTCTCTTTCTCACTTTAAGCTCTATCTTATATTCTCCTTCCATCTCACATCTTTTTACATCTTGTATCTATATCATTAGCCTAACTTTGTCTCTATCTTTTATTCTCCCTCCTCTCAATTTCATTACGTCTCTCTTCATCTTTTCCCGCTACATCTCTTTTCATCCCAACCATTTATCCTCCATCTCTCCCCTACGTCTCTGTATTCCAATCTTTTATTCTCCCTCTCATTCCCCCTACGTCTCTCTTCCTCACAATTTCCCCCTACATCTCTTTTCATCCCAACCTTTTATCCTCCATCTCTCCCCTACGTCTCTGTATTCCAATCTTTTATTCTCCCTCTCTTTCCCCCTACGTCTCTGTATTCCAATCTTTTATTCTCCCTGTCATTCCTCCTACGTCTCTCTTCCTCACAATTTCCCCCCTACATCTCTTTTCATCCCAACATTTTATCCTCCATCTCTCCCTAACGTCTCTGTATTCCAATCTTTTATTCTCCCTCTCATTCCCCCTACGTCTCTGTATTCCAATCTTTTATTCTCCCTCTCATTCCCCCTACGTCTCTCTTCCTCACAATTTCTCCCCTACATCTCTTTTCATCCCAACCTTTTATCCTCCATCTCTCCCCTACGTCTCTGTATTCCAATCTTTTATTCTCCCGCTCATTCCCCCTACGTCTCTCTTCCTCACAATTTCTCCCCTACATCTCTTTTCATCCCAACCTTTTATCCTCCATCTCTCCCCTACGTCTCTGTATTCCAATCTTTTATTCTCCCTCTCATTCCCTCTACGTCTCTCTTCCTCACAATTTTACCCCTACATCTCTTTTCATCCCAACCTATTATCCTCCATCTCTCCCCTACGTCTATGTATTCCAATCTTTTAGTCTCCCTCTCATTCCCCCTACGTTTCTCTTCCACACAATATCTCCACTACATCTCTTTTCATCCCAACTTTTTATCCTCCATCTCTCCCCAACGTCTCTGTATTCCAATCTTTTATTCTCCCTCTCATTCCCCCTACGTCTCTCTTCCTCACAATTTCCCCCCTACATCTCTTTTCATCCCAACCTTTTATCCTCCATCTCTCCCCTACGTCTATGTATTCCAATCTTTTATTCTCCCTCTCATTCCCCCTACGTCTCTCTTCCACACAATATCTCCCCTACATCTCTTTTCATCCCAACCTTTTATCCTCCATCTCTCCCCTACGTCTCTGTATTCCAATCTTTTATTCTCCCTCTCATTCCCCCTACGTCTCTCTTCCTCACAATTTCCCCCCTACATCTCTTTTCATCCCAACTTTTTATCCTCCATCTCTCCCCAACGTTACTGTATTCCAATCTTTTATTCTCCCTCTCATTCTCTCTACGTCTCTTTTTTCACAATGTCCCCCCCTACATCTCTTTTCATCCCAACCTTTTATCCTCCATCTCTCCCCTACGTCTCTGTATTCCAATCTTTTATTCTCCCTCTCATTCCCCCTACGTCTCTCTTCCTCACAATTTCTCCCCTACATCTCTTTTCATCCTAACCTTTTATCCTCCATCTCTCCCCTACGTCTCTGTATTCCAATCTTTTATTCTCCCTCTCATTCCCCCTACGTCTCTCTTCCTCACAATTTCCCCCCTATATCTCTTTTTATCCCAACCTTTTATCCTCCATCTCTCCCCTACGTCTATGTATTCCAATCTTTTATTCTCCCTCTCATTCCCCCTACGTCTCTCTTCCTCACAATTTCCCCCCTACATCTCTTTTCATCCCAACCTTTTATCCTCCATCTCTCCCCTACGTCTATGTATTCCAATCTTTTAGTCTCCCTCTCATTCCCCCTACGTCTCTCTTCCACACAATATCTCCCCTACATCTCTTTTCATCCCAACCTTTTATCCTCCATCTCTCCCCAACGTCTCTGTATTCCAATCTTTTATTCTCCCTCTCATTCCCCCTACGTCTCTCTTCCTCACAATTTCCCCCCTACATCTCTTTTCATCCCAACCTTTTATCCTCCATCTCTCCCCTACGTCTATGTATTCCAATCTTTTATTCTCCCTCTCATTCCCCCTACGTCTCTCTTCCTCACAATTTCCCCCCTACATCTCTTTTCATCCCAACTTTTTATCCTCCATCTCTCCCCAACGTTACTGTATTCCAATCTTTTATTCTCCCTCTCATTCCCTCTACGTCTCTTTTTTCACAATGTCCCCCCTACATCTCTTTTCATCCCAACCTTTTATCCTCCATCTCTCCCCTACGTCTCTGTATTCCAATCTTTTATTCTCCCTCTCATTCCCCCTACGTCTCTCTTCCTCACAATTTCTCCCCTACATCTCTTTTCATCCTAACCTTTTATCCTCCATCTCTCCCCTACGTCTCTGTATTCCAATCTTTTATTCTCCCTCTCATTCCCCCTACGTCTCTCTTCCTCACAATTTCCCCCCTATATCTCTTTTTATCCCAACCTTTTATCCTCCATCTCTCCCCTACGTCTCTGTATTCCAATCTTTTATTCTCCCTCTCATTCCCCCTACGTCTCTCTTCCTCACAATTTCCCCCCTACATCTCTTTTCATCCCAACCTTTTATCCTCCATCTCTCCCCTACGTCTATGTATTCCAATCTTTTAGTCTCCCTCTCATTCCCCCTACGTCTCTCTTCCTCACAATTTCCCCCCTACATCTCTTTTCATCCCAACTTTTTATCCTCCATCTCTCCCCAACGTTACTGTATTCCAATCTTTTATTCTCCCTCTCATTCCCCCTACGTCTCTTTTTTTCACAATTTCTCCCCTACATCTCTTTTCATCCCAACCTTTTATCTTCCATCTCTCCCCTACGTCTATGTATTCCAATCTTTTATTCTCCCTCTCATTCCCCCTACGTCTCTCTTCCTCACAATTCCCCCCCTCTACGCTTCTCTTCATCCGAAAATTTTATTCTTCATCTTTCCCCCCATACGTCTCTTTTTATTCTAATCTTATATTCTCCCCCCTCTTTTTCGCTATATCTATCTTCGTCCCAATATTTTATTCTCCCTCTCTCTCCCTAAGTCTCTCTTTATTCCAATATTTTCTCCCTTTCATTCATTCTACGTCTCTCTTCGCCCCAATATTTTATTCTACCTCTCATTCACCCTATGTCTTTCTTCCTCCCAATCTTTTCTTCTTCTCCCCTTCCCCTATATCTCTTTTCATCCCAATCTTTTATTCTCCTCCCTACGCTTCTCTTCATCCCAATCATTTATTCTCCCCTTCCCTCTATATCTCTTTTCATCCCAATATTTTATTATCCTCCCTACGCTTCTCTTCATCCCAATCTTTTATTCTCCTTCCTACGTCTTTCTTCCTCCCAATCTTTTATTCTTCTTCCCCTCCCCCTATATCACTTTTTATTCCAATCTTTTATTCTCCCTCTTTTTCCCTTCTTTTCCGCTATGTCTCTCAACATCCCAATATTTTATTTTCCCGTTTTTTCCTCTTTCTAATTACATCTATATTTGATTCTTCCACCTCTTTTTCGTTACGCTTTTCTTCATCTATTTTTTATTCTATCTGTCTCTTTTCTTTTTCTCTCTTAAATTCATCTCTCCCTCTCTCTTCATCTTCATCTTGTATTTTCACTCACCACTCTTCAAGAGTACAATCTCTGGCACATTTCTATTTCCATTCTCTCCCCAGACACAATTCTTTCTTTATTCCATCGTTGAACAACATTATTTCTATTTCATCCTTTTTTATTAACAGTCCAATTACAATATTTCTTTTAGCTACACGATCTTCAACCATATTTCCCCCCTCCCAGCCGCATCACCTTTGCCATCCGCGAGCATCTGTCAAAATCATTCGATCGAACAATGTGTGAGGATGTTAAATTACACACAAGAGATTTGTTAATGCGTTCTGACATAATTCTTTAAAAGATATTCTTTGAAGGATTTAAAGCCAGAGTGGATATTCTTAAGATGCGTCCATTCAATATGCACGTTTAGCAAAGAAAATCTTATTTCAAACTTAAGCGTGACAGGCCGACAAAAATGCGATCTTAAATCTAAGCAAAACAGACTGTGAAAAATGCTATTTTAAATGTTAGCGTGACAGACCGATGAAAATGCTATTTCAAACTTAAGATTGACAAACAGACAAAAATGCTATTTCAAACTTAAGCATGACAGACAGACAAAAATGCTATTTCAAACTTAAGCATGACAGACAGACAAAAATGCTATTTCAAACTTAAGCATGACAGACAGACAAAAATGCTATTTCAAACTTAAGCATGACAGACAGACAAAAATGCTATTTCAAACTTAAGCATGACAGACAGACAAAAATGCTATTTCAAACTTAAGCATGACAGACAGACAAAAATGCTATTTCAAACTTAAGCATGACAGACAAAAATGCTATTTTAAACTTAAGCATGACAGACAGACAAAAATGCTATTTCAAACTTAAGCATGACAGACAGACAAAAATGCTATTTTAAACTTAAGCATGACAGACAGACAGACAGACAAAAATGCTATTTCAAACAAGCATGACAGACGAACAAAAATGCTATTTAAAACTTAAGCATTACAGACCGACAAAGATGCTATTTTAAACTTAAGCATGACAGACCCTAAAATTCCTATTTAAAACCTAAGCATGACAGACGGACAAAAATACTATTTAAAACTTAAACGACGCTGGATTGACAGACAGAGCTTTTTAACATGTGTTTGGTCGCATCTAAAATAACATGTGTTTATTCAATCTGCATCTTTAACGATGAAATACTATTTCAAAACGACTCGTGACAGAAATATTTCGAAATAAATCGTGACAGACTGACAAAAATATTTCGAAATAAATCGTGACAGACTGACAAAAATATTTCGAAATAAATCGTGACAGACTGACAAAAAGCTATTTAAAACTGACGTGTGACAGACTGATAAAATATATTTACAACTGAATCATGACAGACTGACACAAATTATTTCAAGCTGACGCATGACAGACTGAAAATTTATAAAACTGAATCGTGTCAGACCTACAGACGGACGCACGAAGCCTATCAGAGTTGTAAAGATGTATCGAAGAAACGAATAAGAAAAATTGTTATCCTACTCCGACCGTTCATGCTTGGGGAATTGATCGGCGCGTTCTTTATTTATTAAATTTGTAACCATCTTTGGCCACGTCTTCGAATCGCAGACATTCCGAAACAAAAGAAGATTAATAAGAAAACCGATAAGAAACTTCTATTCTTCATTAATTCAAGTTGTCTTATTAATTTTATAAAAGAAACAAAGTTTCAGCTGTAGGCGCCACCTTCATACAGAAACCATGACTATTCCCACGTGTCAATATTTAGATGATTATTTTATGAAAATTTTGGTGTGAGAGGCCCCTGTTAATTCTCAAAACAATGAATGCTCCCTGTAAGTATACCTGCGCAGGGTAGCAATTGTGAAGCGAGGATTGCGCAATCACAACCACACTTATCCTGAACCGACATTACTTGAGTCTAGAGGCAAAAAAGTCTAAGGCGACTGTAAATAATGCCGAGATATGCAGAGAGCCATTCCACATACAGCACCTGTTTTTCCCAAATGGTCGTCCATTTAGTACTGACCAGGGCCCAAAACGCTTAACTTCGGTGACCTAACAGAAAGCGGG
>OY744532.1:99698705-99711205 GCA_963556195.1 Sepiola atlantica | reverse complement strand
TTATTGTTGGTAAGTGCGATTCATACTAAAATGTCAGATAAGATTGTTGAATACAATACATTTACTTACAAGAAAATGTATCGTAGAAAATATCTGTGTCAACGTTTTAAACAATGGCGTTTGGATTTCTAAGTATTCACATATTAAAAGTCCAGCTGGAACACTTCGAGTTTCCTTTTCAAAATCAGCCAAGCTACAAATTAGAACAAATCCCCTAGATATAGCGAGAGAGAGAAAGAGAAAGGAAAACGTTTATTTCGAACTTGTTATTCTTTAATGTCTCTCAAGTTGCATTACAGTATCACCCGCACAAGGATACAATAGTTGTTGTGTCTCTTCACCACAATGAACGGAACAGACATTCGTGAGATGCGTCAATTCCATCGTCAATTTTCCAATGAAAATGCTATTTGAAACACAAGCGCGACAGACCAACGAAGATGCCATTTCAAAGTTAAGAGTGCCCCCCCCCCAAAAAAAAAGCCGCTCAGAAATGTAAGGGCCGACATAGAAAAGAATGTAGAAAAAGTAAATGAAAATTATTTAGGAATAGAATACAAATCCCATCCCATGATTATGCGTTCATGTTGAATGTTTTAAAGAACTTCTACGGCCTTAATGAGACTTTATTAGAGAGGTCCTTCTTGTCTATGCGTAAACAAACAATACAAAAGCGTTCTATTTTGATTTTTGGTCCACTAGTTTTACAGCATATGATAATTTTAAAGTAATTTAATGCCAATACGCTAACCACACACACACACACACACACACACACACACACACACACACACACACACACACACACACACACACACACACATATATATAGTTTATACATAAAAAAAATACATGCACATATTAAATATATATATATATATATATTTAATTTTTAAATATTTTTAATATGAAACTAAATATAATAAAATAATACAAATACATTAAACTATAAATCACCTAAAAAGTAGTGTAATATATTCGTCCGAACACTTTAAAATACAGCAAATTTTTTGTAAATAACGGATACATGTTCTTGACACAGACGAGCAACACAGGTAAGGAGGACATTTTTTAATAACAAAATAAGTTAGCAAAACATTAATCTCCAACAAAACTTAGATCTAATATACGGAACGTTTTTGTTCTTGTCTTTTAAGGGAAGTAGGGTCTTATCAACTCTGCTGGGAAGCCATGAGATAAAATACTGTTTTGTTTTTAAATTCCCGAATCAGTCTTTCATGGTAAACAACTGATGATCCCTTAAATAATGTTAAGACTAGCGTAAATTCTTGGAAGCAAACTAATATAGTGACTGTAAAATGTAAATTGACTTACAAGAAAAGTAATTTTCCACCGAAGAACTTGGGACAAAAATGTTTTTTTTCCATATAGTTTAAATGGTTGAAAAACTTCCGAGACTATATATATATACATATATTATTAAATATAACAGACAACTTATGTCTGGCTATCATTTCGTTTTGCTTTGTGTCCCAAGTACTTTCAGACCCATCCGGGTCCATCTTCAGGAGAATGAGGATAATCAGGTAAAGACCACGTGTTAGTATAATAGATGGTTTTGGCGGGAATTATATATAAAGTATGAAACTATAGTTAGAATTATAGACATTTTAGTATATTATTACTGATATTAAAGTTAATTCTATTAATTATTTTTTGGGTTTATTTTTATATATAGGGTTTCCAATATATGGAGTTTTTGTTTGTTAGTACTATATTCTAAGATGTTGGTATTTTCTACTAAGAGTTTTCTGAATTTCGATCGGGGGGCAGGAATGGTCGTTGGTTAAGTGTTGGGCTATGGCGCTAGTATCAGACAAATAGTACTTACAAACAAACACTCCATATATTAGAAGCCTTATCTATATATATAAACAAAAAAAACGTAATTAACAGAATTAACTTCGATACCAGTAATAATGTACTAAGATGTCTATAATGCTAACTATAGTTTCGTACGTATTATATAGGCCTTTTCCATTCTATTCTGTCTCTCTATATGTCAACCTGTTGTCTGTATATCACTAAAGATGACCTGCCCATCTATGTTTTGCCGTTCGTATGGTGGTGATGATGTCATTTACTCCAGTATTTCTTTTTCTATCACGTAAACTGATGCCGAGCATAATGCGTTCCATTTCGCATTGTGCCACTCTTAGCTTTTCTATCACTGCCAATGTCTCTCTACCATATGTAATAACAGACATTATGTATATTATTATTATTATTATTATTATTAACAGTACATTATACAGATTGATGTAAAAAGCACCGTAGAATTTCCACGGGTCCCGTTAGAATGTTATAATCTACCCGCTTTCTGAGCCAGTGATAACATTTCAACCTCTAAAAGTCTATGTTTGATAAGTTTTCTATTTTTGACAGGTTACTTTCCTCGTCTTAAAGATACAGGTCATTGCATTCGACGAGGGTCACCCAGGGCAAGTATAGGTCAATCAGGTCAAGTGACTGTCTAAGTGGAATAAAGTAGGGAAGTTAATTCTTTTTTTCTAAATACCCCCCCCCCCCCAAAAAAAAATACAGACAAGACATTTGGCAAATGCTGACATACATAGAACACAGATGATTACTTTTAAGCTTTGTCTATTTAATCTGTGTTTTTTTGTGATGAAGAAAATGCTTTTTAAAATTTAAGAGTGACAGACAGAATTAGTCCTTATTTACTTGCCACACCCTTCTACTGTAATATGATGGGGTATTCTTGGATCCCCACGATTCGTTCTTTTTGACCCCAATGGTTCGTCTACTTTCTTGATGGAATTTATTGGTCGTGTTTCGGTGGTGATGTGGCAGTCAACGTTTGCCGCCGCCGCCGCCGCCTTCACCTTCTTCCCCTTCTTCTTCTTAGTCTTCTTATTCTTTGCTTTTACGAACGTTATTAAAAGAATGCATCAACAAATCAAGAGAGGTGCGAGAGCGCTCTATCCCTTAATAGACTACAAGAATGGCTTATGCTGGAAATCTCATTTCTTTGATCAATCATAACTCAAAACCAATAAACCAAATTAGTTAAAACTTTGCACAACATTTTTATTAGATAGGTTCTATAAATGTGTAGAATGTCAGCATCATTAGTCAAGGCAACCCAGAGATCCAGAAAGTTCAATCATGAAATCATGTTTTCTGTGTGTACGTACGTACATACGTATGTGCCACCCTGTATCTCATCAACTATTTGATGGGTTCAGTTGATTTTTGGCAGAGATAGAGGTTCTAGAGTCTAGTTGATGGCATTTTAATTTCAGTTTACCACATAGTTTAGTTTTCCAGAAAATTCCAAAAAACCTTAAAAATTACCATTGTATTGAGACATAGCCTTTACAAAAGTAGTGACATTCCATGAAAAATGTATGTAAAAAAATAAGGGTATGACTACATATCAACCAAACCATTTCATTATCACATCACTACAGTATAAATATCTATGCATGAGTGGATGAAGTGTGTGAGGTGCGCTGAAGAAAAATTCCTACCAGTAAAATACATAGCCCTGTTGTGCTCGCATACTTTTAATGACAATAAAAGTGTAAAAAATTGGGAATTTCCTTGCTTTTGTACATTTAGTGTATATGAATTTTCATCTTAAGGGCATATGATTTCAGTATACTGGCATTTTTCATGGAATACAAATAGTCTTTAAAACCTTCTTTGGGGTTATTCGTTCTTTAAAGTATCCATTAAAACACCTCACCCCCATGGGGATAGAAAACAGCTATCGATAAGCCCAACTGCCTTCTCTGGTGGTTCAGACGAAAAGAGATAGATTCTCTCTATCAATTTGCCAAATCCGTTTACTCTGCCAGTTGTGTCACAGCCGGGACACACAGCCTTCTTTTAATCTTCAATGGAAAATTCTACTCCCTCAATTTTTTTTATAACTCTACGTGGAAATTTACCATATAATTCCTATGCTTACACACTTGTCTCTGATATTGCGACACCGCGAGGGAAGAATTAGACAGATGCGGCGAAATCTCACTACTCACAGTCCATTCGCTAACCTTGTTTTGCGGAACGTACTCGTTCTCAGATTAAGTATTGTTATACATATATATCCTTACGCTGTGTCTATTCAATATGTGCCTTTGTTGATTAAGAAAATGCTATTTAAATTTTTTTAAGTGTGACTGATGGACACAGTCCCTATTAACTTGCTTCCTACAAAAAACAGCGTTAGACATTTTATTTGATAACCTTGTTTTGCATAACTTACTTGTTATCACATTGAATATCGTTATATTAATGCAACTTTGATTGGAGTAAGAGAGAGAAAGAGAGAATGAGAAAGAGAGAAAGAGAGAGAGAGAAAGAGAGAGAGAGGAGAAGAAAGAGAGAGAGGAGAAGAAAGAGAGAGAGAAGAAGAAAGAGAGAGAGAAGAAGAAAGAGAGAGAGAAGAAGAGAGAGAGAAGAAGAGAGAGATAGAGAAGAAGAGAGAGAGAGAAGAAGAAGAAAGAGAGAGAAGAAGAAGAAAGAGAGAGAGAAGAAGAAAGAGAGAGAGAAGAAGAAAGAGAGAGAAGAAGAAAGAGAGAGAGAAGAAAGAGAGAGAGAAGAAAGAGAGAAGAAAGATAGAGAAGAAGAAGAAAGATAGAGAAGAAGAAAGATAGAGAAGAAGAAAGATAGAGAAGAAGAAAGAGAGAAAAAAGAGAAAAGAAGAAAGAGAGAAGAAGAGAAGAAGAAAGAGAAAAGAGAGAAAAGAAGAGAGAAAAGAGAAAAAAGAAAGAGAAAAGAAGAGAGAAAATAAGATAGAAAAAAAGAGAAAAAAAGAGAGAAAAGAGAGAAAAGAAGAGAGAAAAGAAGAGAGAGAGAAAAGAAGAAAGAGAGAAAAGAAGAAAGAGAAAAGAAGAAAGAGAGAAAAGAAGAAAGAGAGAAAAGAAAGAGAGAAAAGAAGAAAGAGAGAAAAGAAAGAGAAAAAAGAAAGAGAAAAAAGAGAGAAAAAAGAAAGAGAAAAAAGAGAGAAAAAAGAAAGAGAGAAAAGGAGAAAGAGAGAAAAGGAGAAAGAGAGAAAAGGAGAAAGAGAGAAAAGAAGAAAGAGAAAAGAGAGAAAAGAAGAAAGAGAAAAGAAAGAGAAAAGAAGAAAGAGAGAGTAAAAGAGTGAATAGAAGAAAGAAAGAGAGAGAGATAAAGAAGAAGAAAGAGCAAAGTAAGAAGAGTCAAGTGGTGTAACGTGTATTCATCAGATTATTATTCTACCGCAGATTATTTTGACACAATTAAAGTTAAAAACAAAACAAAAAGAAAGAACACAACAAAGTAGATTTCTGATTTGAGTAATCCGGAGTTGACGGGTACTTCAACTTATACAGGGAATTTCCGCTTTACGTCAGAGTGTCGTTCTCACGACACGTCGTAAGTCGGACACTCTTATTGTACTTATAAATTACGTCACTCAGGTACTGTACACAGTATGTTGGTTGTAGTGAGTATTTTTAAACAATAGAATTATGTGTTGCTGCTCATCGTTGGAATGTAACTTATTACTATTTAAGTAAAGGGTTGTAATGTGGGATACGCTAAATGCACTGAACAGTAAAAGCAATAAATAAATAAAAAAGAAACAATTGAAAACAATTTTACTGTAATTCTAGTTGTTGGCTTGTACGTTATATATAGGTACGTGCAAAAATGGCCGTCTCTTGTACGGACTATGCTTATTAAAAAGCGCTTATCATTAATTATTTAATTAGTTTCCGTGTAAACTTTGATTGTGTTTGAAAGATAAAAGCCTAAACTTAATCTCTAAACGAAAAAAACTGCATATTTACGTGTGAAAAATAAATTATAATAAAATATGTAATTACGACGGTCAAAAACCCCAAAAATTCAATGAATTTTGAACTTTGAAAAAATTACTTGTAAAAATCCTTTAAAAGATAAATATAAGTTTTTGGGAACTATTTCAAAGATAATTATTAAATTAAAGTCATAAGACACTGAATTAAAAAAAAAATAAATCCCACGTTTGACTAAAAATTAGCAAAATTAGCCCTTCAAATGTGATAAATGAATAAAAGCCGCCATAACTTCATCGGAAAAGGACGTTGTTTACAAAATGACATCCTCAAGCAAAATATATGGAAGACAAAAAATGTCATAATTTATCATTTTTAACTTTATATATAAAAATGTAATAATAGTTTATAGAAGTTGAAAAATTATTATCCATTAATTTCTTTATTCTTTTTAAGGTTATAAACAAATTTAAGTACCCTTATTTTGTTATAATAAACAAGGAAATGCTTATTTAATTATTTGTGAGTGTACGCAATTATTTTTAACTGAAAAGGTTCAGTTTTTAATTTAGTAATACTCTGAAATTATTGATGACGTCTGTTTACCAATGTTTTTCGATTTTTTAGAATTTGAAATAACACTATTTTTTAAATGTTAAAAATATTTTTACGTTACGAACTGCGTCAATTTTATCAATTTGTTTTACATGATTTAAAACTTTAGTTACTCGATTTATTCTTAACGTGTCGTAACGATAAATTACATTGATTCTTTTAAAAATAAAGTGTTTTTATTTTTTATTTTAAGTGTGAAAAAGTAAATTACAGTCAATGACTACACTGACAATTTATTCATTGAAAAAAAAAGTTAAAACAGTTATTTATTGATAAACAGAATTCAATTTTGAAAGAAAATGTCATGTTTGAATTCTCTTTATTTATTAATAAATAATTGTTTTTAACTTAAATATTTATTAATGAAAAAAAGACAAAACAAATACAAATCTTTCCAAATAATTGACGATGAATTGCGAAATGAACGAAATTGTTGAATCTCTAAAAAAAACAAAATTGCGCTGTAAAAGTGAGTGATTGCTAATCCCAGCTGGTTATTACAGAACGGGGCTACCATACTAATGAAAGTTCATCGTTAGTAGAAATTATTCAATTTTTTAAATTCTTTTTTTCGTTAAGTTCCTGGATCTCAAATTTGTCAATTTTTGGTTTATTTTCAAGATTATAAAAAAAATTTCTTGCGCTGATGATGCCACGTTCCTCTATGAAAGAGAAATATAATTATGTCGCATTTTTTATTTTTCCAAAAACTCTAATCATTAAAATCACATGAAATATTTTTTGCAATTATATTATTTTTTTGGTGAAAATATTGATTAAACAATGCTTTATTCAATAATAATATCGCTAATTCAAAAAATTAATTTTTCTTCGAGTTATAGTGATTTTATTAACACGGTATTTACTGGCATTTTTCGTAATATATACGAAATATTTTGAAAAAAAAATTTAATTGTTAACATCTACGATCCTTTATTTACATAAGTAACAGTTAAAAAATCATGCATTTTTTTTTATTAATATATAAAAATATAACTTTAGTAAAGGTGTATTTTCTTTTTAAAAAATAATACATTTTCACTAAGATTTAAAAAAAAAAAATGGTTTCATTATATTCCGTGATTGTTGATTAATAAATATTGAAAATTTCAGTAAAATTGGTTGATTTCCTGAATTTTAGTGTATTTTTAAGTGAAGGGGGGGGTCAAAATGTTTTTTCATTTTTGGGAATCGACCATTGATTTGCACGTACCTAGTTATATATATATATATATATATATATATATATATATATATATATATATATATGCAACACTCTAGGCCTCGCCTACTGAGTGCTCTCAACAGCCTGCTTATGTCCGCCGAATTTGCCATTAAGACGTTAATATATACTCTCCCATTTCCAGACAATGCGTGGTGAACTCATTGTATGCGCTCCGACTACCGAGTTAAATATGACTTTCTTATCGGGGTTCGAACCGTGTGACCGGTAGTGATTGTCTTCTCCCATAGTTATGATTGCAGGTTTGGCATGAAACACATTTGTGTATGAGTTAATTAAAAAAATTTATTTATAAATAAATATTCGAAGCTCTCGATAGATAAGTTGAAAACAGGCCGTCATTTACAGCGTAATGCAACACTCTAGGCTCCGTCCTTGAGTGCTCTCGACGGCCTGCTTATGGTCGCCGAATTTACCATTAAGGCATTAACTCTCCCATTTCCAAATAATGCGTAGTGGGCACATCTGAGTTAAATATGACTTTCGTATCAGAGTTCGAACCGTGTGACAGACAGGGATTGACTCTTCCCATACTTATGGTTGCAGGTTTGATATGAAACACACACATATATATATATATATATATATATATATATGCTAAAAACTACCAGTCTTGGGATGGGTTAGACTAATTCCCCGAACAGAACAGTTTTGCACCACTTTTATGTCCTCTTACAATAATTAAAATCAAGAAATAATGGAGATAATTCAATGCAAATCTAATATGATTGAATTTTCAAATCGGAGGTCGTTCCCATATTATGTGTATTTGTTTTTAACTGATATATATATATATATATATATATATATATATATATATATGATAATTTTATTTACACAGACATGTACAAAATCTGCGACACTGGCATGTCGATGTTATCGATCAACAGTTACTATAAACTGAGATCTCATCAGGCAGAGTTAGAATCCGATCTTAACCTCAGATCATATTTGGAGAGAACCTATATATATATATATATATATATATATATATATATATATATATATATATATATATATATATATATATATTTCAGAATTTAAATCAATCAGAAAACTTACCTTGTAGTTAACTACAAAGATCAATCGACGTGCAAACACCGACAGCTTAATATTTAGTGAGATAGAGCTTAGTATATTTATATACACTTTCGACAGTTTAAACATTTTCAAATCATATTTCAAATAAAGAATATACACCAAAACAACTGTAAACAGTTTAATTACTTTTGTGTTTACTCTTTATTTTATTTGTTATTCTTGGCCTTTTGGTCGAGATCAAAGTGTAGTATCTGTTCCGATGGATACTACATCCCATAGACTGGTATTGTCTTGGCCCCCGGGCCTTGATTTACGCCGGTCTATGGGTTTGTCCTGTGCAGTTCTAGGAAGTCCACCCTCCCAGGCTTCACCTCCCCGCTTTGGGTAGGAGTAAGTTTATTGCTTACTGCCTGAGACGCCCCTACCGGGAATGCCGACGGGGCTACCCAGGCAATTTTTAAACCCCACTTTCCCGACCCGACCTTGGGTCACATCTTACTTGAGGGAGTAAGATAAAAATTGGCCTTGTGCCTAACTCCTGGAGAGGAGTAAAACAATACTCTTTATTTGAAATATGATTTGAAAATAATTGAAATCGTCAAACCGACACATATATACTTCCATCTTGTCACACAAGTAATCCCATCACGCGAGTAAAAAATGGTGCCGGACGAAAACATTTTGAGTGTTCAGGGAAAGCGAGAAAGCAAATAGCAAATCAGACAAGCCCTGCCGCCTAAAATGAATTCGGGAAGAAATCTTTCACTTTAAATCAAAAGTCAACGGTGGGTGCTTTTTTTTTTAGGTCATCAGAAATGGTAATGATTTATATATAAAAAATTAAATTACTAACGTAATTCTACGATTTTATTTTGTATACTAGTGCAAACACTGGGGAAACATACTTTTATTCCGCCATTTAGTTGCTATGCCCTAATGTAATCTATTACAATGATGCATCTGTGTGTTTCGTTGTTGACACACCGGTATCTCGTCAGATCCCTGAAGTTAAGCAACGTTGAGTTTGATCAGTAGCAAATGAGTGACCATTTGCGAATATCAGACGCTGTATATGGGTAACGGACGGCGAAACATACCTGCAAAACAATCAGCTCCTAAGATGTCTACAGAAAGTGCTTCAGTATAACCTGCTAATCCAAACATGTGTTGACACAACTAGCCCCCCCCCCCCCCCCCGAGTGAAAGTTCTGTTCTCAATCATGTAGCAAATCTCTCCGGAGAAAGGAGGCAATTCGTTTCGTGTTTCGTTTAGCTTAAAATAATATTTAAATCTAACAAAGACACAAAGGTGGGGTATTCATACCTTCCACCTCTATTTTTCTCTTTCTCTGGAGTTTTACATATTTACAGAATTGTCGTAACCAGGGAACTTTCTGTATTGCATAGTTTTCCAGTCTTCTTAGTGTGGCATATTTCGATCTCTAAAAACCTATATTAGATAACTGCCAATTTTTGACAGGCTACTTTCCTCGTCTTAAAGATGCAGGTCATTGCATCGACAAGGGTCAACCAGGGCAAGTCTGGGTCAATCAGGGCAAGTGCCTGTCTAAGTGGAAAGGGAAGAATGGAATTTAATACTTCTCTTTTCTCAAATAAAAAAAACCCAGCCCTTCTTGTTCCAAAATACAGAAACACACTCGGTTAAAAACGTATATACAAAGAAACAAAGACGAATATTTGAAAGATGGGTCTCTTTTGTTTATGCTATTTAAAGCTTAAGCATGACAGACCAACGAAAATGCTATTTAAAGCTTAAGCATGGCAGACCAACGAACATGCTACTTCGAATGTAAGCGTGTCAGATGAACAAAAATGCTATTTCAAAAATAAATGTGACAACTCAAATCGTCCTTTTAGCTAGGATCAAAGTGTAATATCTGTTCTGATACTGTTCGCGATCAGTGAAGAAGAAATATTTCTAGACTGAGGCAAATTTAATTTTTGTTCCGCTTCCAGAGTGCCCCCTTTTCCTTTGTTGGGGTAGCTAGTTTTTCTCCACATTAAAACATAGCGTGTGTGTAGTGCTGCCCTCGTGGGGAGGTAAGTAAATAGGGATTCTTATAGAGATACTGGGACGCAAACCCCTCCACCCCCAAATGCTATTTATGGAATTGCTAATAAAATCAACAATCTTTTCCGCAATCCACGCATAATTACGATTAAAAGGTCAGATTGATTATTAACAAAAAAAAAACAAATTGTTTCGAACCAAATTAGGTTTGCAACGTAAAAAAATCCCAGATGTGCACCTGATTTATTTAATATGAATGGTGGATTATCTAACCATAATTTCGAAGATTTCAATCGAACATTGAAAAGTTAACTGACGAAATAATGTTTACAAGTAGAAAGGTTATGAAGTTCACCTGTCATATTTGATAATATACTTGCATGCCAACAATTAGTAAGGCGTGCTATACCCAGAATATGGGTGACACGAAGGCTGACTGACCAATCGTAGAAAGGCAGAAAATACGAAATAGTTTATGATTCACTCGGCCAGTCCGAGAAAGAGAGATACAAATATACAGACAGGGAGGGAGTGTGAAAGAGAGAGAGAGAGAGAGATGGAGAGAGAGAGAGATGGAGAGAGAGAGAGAGAGAAACCGAAAAACGATCGAAAACAGGAATGCAAAATATTCTCTCCAATACAATTAATTTTATTTTTATTTCATTTTCTTTACTTTTCACTTGGTTTTTCTTTTTCATTTCTATATATTTTTTTCATTTCTATTTGTTGTAATTTCTATTTTTTATTCATTTCTATATTTAAATTTTTTCTTTTTTTCCTTTAAATTAAGAAATATATATGTATATATTTTATCAAACAACACTGTTGACAAAAGTACGAAGTAAATTTAAAAGTTCATCAATCAAAGGTGAGCACAAGTCAAATTTCTCAACTTGTCTTTTTTTACACTAAATGATACATGATGGTTTGATTTTTATTATTATTACACACCTGTGTTCCAATAAATATTATTGTTCACGGCTCGTTTTGGTTGTTTGAGGCTTGCCGACAGAACCACCCACTTACCCGAGTCCTCGACTAAGTTGCGTCAGCCCCAAAGTTAATCATATCTTTTAAATACAGCGTGGGCGTAGAACGAAGTATAGAGCAGCCAGTCGAAACACACGTGGTCATCGTAGCATCACACCAAAGAATGACGTGGACTCAGTGTTAAGAAAATAAACTTAGTTACTTGGGAGAGGTATGAACCAATCTCTGATACTCCTCCACCACCTAAAATAATGCAACTAGTCTACATAAACAATAAAAAACTACCATGACGTCCTTTTCGAGTCCTAGAAGAGAGCACTTCATAGGAAATGTCCATCATGCAGCATATTTTCGGCTGCCGGCACAATTCCTCCCCAGACCATGCAACCGACCGTGTTTGAGCAGTGTCATCGAACCAAATTTCATTCACAAATCTTGGATTGACCGTAGCATATGTGCCGCAATATTATATCAAATAGTTAAGACCAGACTACGTCAAATCAGACATAAGTAAAAACCAAAATTTCGAATTTCTGATCTACTGAACGTGAGGTCAGCTAAATTCTCTTTCTAATTATATATATATATATATATATATATATAATAAATATTCTATTTATTTATCCACATATATATATTTTTCGTCTTAATAAGACTCACCAGTGTGGCTAGATAAGGCCACACTACCGGTTGCTGGTTTCGAACGCTGTACTAAAGCCACCTTTGACTTCGCTCCAACGTGCTTGCCCCAACAGCCACACATATAACCTAACGGAAAGGAAATATACCTAGTTAAGATTCTATAAAG
>OY744532.1:99661205-99693705 GCA_963556195.1 Sepiola atlantica | reverse complement strand
GATGTTTTGGGCACGTACGTAACTATTTGTAAAAATAAAACATGAAGCGCGTGCGAAGACGTTAATTGAAGAAAGGGGGAAGAAAGAAAAAGAAAAAGAAATAGAAAAGAAAAATGGAAACCTCTCTCACGATGTAGCTCGACTCTTTGCTCTTATTTTATAGAGACATATGTTCGTGCTTACACACATGTAAACGCACACGGCGCCAGCCGAAACAAACGTGTACTTAATTTCTACTCATAGAAAAACACCTTCTTTCCCTCCAAAACGTTTTTGGACTCTTTGAAACTTGCATTCTTCAGCATACCTTATTTTGGTTGGCACAAAAGCTATCTATAGTAAAGTGATACACTTTCGTCTATTTATAATCCGATATACGAGAAACTGGATAGCTAATTTAAGAGAGAGAGAGACAAAGAGAAACACTGATAGAAAGAGAGAGAGACACACCACACACAGGCAAAGAGAGAGGCAGAGAGAGAGAGAGATAGGGAGGAGAAAGAGAGAAGGAGAGAAAGAAAGAGGGAGCTAGTGAGAGGGAGACAGACAGATATAGACATGGACATAGAAAGAGAGAGAGAGACAGATTGATGCATAGACACAGAGGGAGAACTAGACAGAGAGAGATATACAGGGAGACATAAATAAAGAGAGACATAGAGACATAGACAGTGAAAAAAAGAGTCCAAAAGAAACAAAACTCGTATGAGTGTGAGTGAAAAGGAGAGACAACGAGAGAGAGAGAGAGAGAATAATAAAGCAAAGAGAAGACAGAACGAGAGGGTATTAGAAAAACTCAGAGTGAGAGAGGGAAGGATTATTGCAGATCGTTGAGGACAAAAACGAAATAAACAAAGAGAAACGGAGAGGTATTGATGAGAGTACACGATACATGAGACATATTGCACATTTGAAATATACGTAGAAAACGGGAAAGAACAAATCGAAATTGCAAAGGGAACTCCTCTTCAGACCTCTTCACATTCCAAGAGTACATGAGCAAATAAAACAGTTTTCCCCGGCTCCCATGAGTGTCCACGTCTCCAGAATTAATACCACTTTCACACGCATACACTACACACACACACATACACACCGTGTATATGTATCTTGAGATGGAGACGTAAGTACACACACTTATCACCACGTGCATAAGTCGCCATATTTGGTTAGAGTGATCATGGGTTGGACGGACGAAAACCTGACCAGAATTTTCAGTTTGTCATTTGTCTGTTGACAAAATATGAAATGTAGCTTAAAAAAAGATGGCAGCCATCAGTATATTGATATAGTGAGAAACGAGTCAATTTTTATATATGTTTTATTGCTATTTTATGTATATACGCATATAATATAAAGTAATATAATATATTGTGTGTATGTAATGTATATATATATATATATATATATATATATATATATATATATATATATATATGTAATTATTTTAGAATAAATATTTTATTATCTACAGACGTATACGTGTCATCCTTTCGGAATCATGTAGTGTAGAAATAATTATTCAAACCGATCGTACGATTCGAACCCCGGAACACGAGTCACCTTTAACTCAAAATCCTGACGATCAGGCCATTCTGAATGACTACGCGAAGTGGTGAGAAATTAATCTTATTATGTCGAACAGGCAAGCATAGTCAGCCGTCTTCACCGTGTGTAACTCTGAGAATTCCATTAGGATTAATATATATATATATATATATATATATATATATATATATAATAAAATTGAAATATAAGCCAAATTAGCAATACAAGATTAATTTATCATTTTTTTTTTCTTACATTAATCCTATCGATTACGGAATAAAATTCCTTCTTCAGGGGTGACCAGTATTGAGTCATATTTTTTAATTTTTTTAATTAAAAAAAAAATTTTTTTCATCAAAAAACAAGAATAAAGAAACTTATTTCTTTGTTAATTTGATAAACGTCTTTGATGGTACGACGTCATCGGCTTGCTGTTATGAAATGGCGGGTAGGATTCAAAACCGGTGTCGAACGAGAGATGCGTAGGCACGCGCTGTCGAGTAATGTGTGTGTTTATCGTTCAAGTTTTAAAGTATTGCATGGAAAGTTAATAAAATTGAAATATAAGCCAAATTAGCAATACAAGATTAATTTTTTTTTCTTACATTAATCCTATCGATTACGGAATAAAATTCCTTCTTCAGGGGTGACCAGTATTGAGTCATATTTTTTTTTTTTAATCAAAAAACAAGAATAAAGAAACTTATGATGCTTAGAAGGCAATAAAATGCAGAGGTGTGACGGATCGACACAAGTTAGAGCAAATAAGACATATAATGGTGGAACAAGTTAAATAGTTTCACCCTTAATACAATGTCTACATACACACATATATATATATACGTTTATTTATCTATTTTTTTCACAAACACACATATATTTGTCTGTCTACACAATGTTACAATTTTATGTAATACTTGTACTAAGATGGTCTGTTGGAAACTCCGTAAATAATATAATATTTCGGGAACATTTCCCTTCTTAAGAACCGTGCTTAACTCAAGTTCAAGCGTGCACTTCTGTCTTATTTGCTCGAACTTGTGCCTATCTGTCACACCTCTACACTGTATTGCCTTCTAAGTATAACATTTCTATATGCAAGTAAACAATGCTTCAAAGCAAACTACATAAACCTCATGTATATATAATATATATATATATATATATATATATATATATATATACTTCTGTTTAAAATGACTCAAAGTTTCTTTAGACTATATATTGGGTATTTAGATCTGTATGGTTAGGTTTATTTCCTCTTATCTACTTGCCTATATGGTACCTAAGGTACTTAAGCTTAAAAAAAATTCCCAATGCATCTTTTATTCCTATAAGATTTTATTGCTAGCAACCATATCGCAGAATGGTTCAAAGGTGTAGTGTTTGACTAGTATTATTATTATTGTTATAATTAATGTTTTTTGATATGCAAATTACCATGTCACACGGTAGTCTTAAGGGTAATATATTACTACTACTATTATTATATTATTATTATTGTTATTTATTTGTGTATATATTAGTGAAATTTAAGCTGAATTATTTATACGCTTGATTATTGGGGAAATGGTCGTATAATCAGTACCATTGGAGAGCCATGAATATTATAACCGTCCTGTTTTTAAATCTCCGAAACAGTTACATTGTAAACAGCTGATGATCCCCGTTTTAATATTTCACGCTTAAGTTAAGGTCCCCTGTTTTGGTTTCACTGTTTGATAATTGAATCCCCTTTTTTATTCATGAATTTTCCAACGAATGCTAAGTCTGCGATATCTTGGATTTAGTTAGTTTCTCTGGGAATTTAAACTGCATTTTTTTCCTCTTCTGTTTCAAATGACTCAAAGCTTCTTTAGACACACACACACACACATATATATATATATATATATACATATATATATATATATATATGTATATTTAGGCAGCAAGTCATTATCTAAGCAAGCGTTGTTGAACATCACGGAACTTTCACGTTTGTATATTTTCCTCGTGAGGTTCTCAAACCGTCGAGCCATCTTTCTGGTTTCAGGTGGCAATCCGTATAGTACTTCGCCGATAGTTTTTAATTCGGCCATTTTCTCGAGCGCTTTCGACTTTCGTAGTCGTCTTCAGGATCAGGTTTTTTTTAAATTTAAATAAGAAGACTGGAGTTAGTGTTTTATAGTTATCGCTACGGCCGAATGAAAGAGAGAAGAGGGTGTGTGGTTGAGTTCATTTTATTCTATCGTTTGTGTGTTTGGTTTTATTGTTTACTTATTTATTTTGTTAGTTCTTATTTTTGCTATTATTTATTTATGTATTATTATTTATTCCTATTACTATTATTACTATTATTTATTTATTTTGTTTTTACTTAATTTCCATTTAATTATGGAATACTTTTAATATGTTGGTACCTGTGTTGAAAGCTATTTTGTTAATGTTAGGCTGTTTAGTTTTAATGAATATTGCTTCTAGTATTTTAAGTCTGTTTGTGCAGTTATTTTTGTCTATTATTTTCGTGTTAGATATTAATATTTTCCGTATATATATATATATATATATATATATATATATATATATATATATATATATATATATATATATATATATAATGCAGACCTCGTTGAAGACTACGGAACTTTCTCTTTTGTGACTTTTCTTGTTAGTTCTCGACGCGGCGAGCGAATTTTCTGTTTTGAGGTTTTGATTTAAATATTATGGCTCCGGGTGTTTTTCTCAGCCGTAATTGCATATGCAGACTTAAAATCCTCGAAACCCACTACATTAAAAAACTGCACCCCAACATTCACAAAATATAATTTAATACTGGCACCAACGCCCTATCCGTATTCCATAATAAAATCAAAAATTAAAAAAAGGGGGGGGGGGGAAATACTATAGAAAGGCTGAAAGCACCAAGACAAACGATAAAACACAACCTCCTGATGACGGTCGAAAGCGCTCGCGAGATGATCGATGAAACAACACTAGGATCCATAATATTTAAATTAACACCTAAAAACAGAAAACTTGCTCGCCGCGTCGAGAAACTAACGGGCAAAATCACAAAAAGAGAAAGTGCCGTAGTCTTTAACGAAACCTGTATTAATAATGATCGGGTTCACGCCTCCCGACCGTCTGAAATTGTTACTTTCCTGCACTGATTAGAGCAAGCGTCTGTAGGTAGTACTAATTTTATATATATATATATATATATATATATATATATATATATATATAGAGAGAGAGAGAGAGAGAGAGAGAGAGAATGAGAGTAAGATAATACTTTAAAGATATAACTAATATCGTTAACCAGTAGACTATCAGGATAAAAACAAAGCTCAATATAGTGTATAGAGCAATAACAATGGAATGACATAATAAAATGAGAAATTAATCAGATTTTATTAAAGTTCAAAAACAAGGATTGATATTGCGTCCTTAACTCATGAGTTTTCAAAGAAAATCTTCTCAGAGGACCATTATCGCAGGTAATAAAATTAAGCTTTGAAAATATATCAATATACATAAAAGTATATAAAACATCAAATATATAGACCAAAAACACACTTCTTTGTAAAACTTATAGAGTTCACCCAGTCAATCTCAAGAAAGATGACAAAGAAGTGTATTAAAAAACAATCCAGGTAGTGAATGATAATCCTAAAACAAAAAAGTTATCCAGGCGGGAAATGTGCTTGCTATCGATGCAGTAGATGACAATGAAGAGTGTATTCAGGGTGTATGCAAATTAATAATAAAACGATAGTAAAAACAAAATCATACAAAAAGTTCAGAAGACTCACTCGGTGTTGAATATTATTATGTTCAATTAAGGGTTCAAAATGAGCTGATAGTAGGAATGTTGCAAATGTTCAATTAAGGGTTCTAATGAGCTGATAGTAGGAGTGTTGCAAATGTTCAATTAAGGGTTCTAATGAGTTGATAGTAGGAGTGTTGCAAATGTTCAATTAAGGGTTCTGATGAGCTGATAGTAGGAGTGTTGCAAATGTTCAATTAAGGGTTCTGATGAGCTGATAGTAGGAGTGTTGCAAATGTTCAATTAAGGGTTCTAATGAGCTGATAGTAGGAGTGTTGCAAATGTTCAATTAAGGGTTCTAATGAGCTGATAGTAGGAGTGTTGCAAATGTTCAATTAAGGGTTCTGATGAGCTGATAGTAGGAGTGTTGCAAATGTTCAATTAAGGGTTCTGATGAGCTGATAGTAGGAGTGTTGCAAATGTTCAATTAAGGGTTCTGATGAGCTGATAGTAGGAGTGTTGCAAATGTTCAATTAAGGGTTCTGATGAGCTGATAGTAGGAGTGTTGCAAATGTTCAATTAAGGGTTCTGATGAGCTGATAGTAGGAGTGTTGCAAATGTTCAATTAAGGGTTCTGATGTACTGATAGTAGGAGTGTTGCAAATGTTCAATTAAGGGTTCTGATGAGCTGATAGTAGGAGTGTTGCAAATGTTCAATTAAGGGTTCTGATGAGCTGATAGTAGGAGTGTTGCAAATGTTCAATTAAGGGTTCTGATGAGCTGATAGTAGGAGTGTTGCAAATGTTCAATTAAGGGTTCTGATGAGCTGATAGTAGGAGTGTTGCAAATGTTCAATTAAGGGTTCTGATGAGCTGATAGTAGGAGTGTTGCAAATGTTCAATTAAGGGTTCTGATGAGCTGATAGTAGGAGTGTTGCAAATGTTCAATTAAGGGTTCTTATGAGCTGATAGTAGGAGTGTTGCAAATGTTCAATTAAGGGTTCTGATGAGCTGATAGTAGGAGTGTTGCAAATGTTCAATTAAGGGTTCTGATGAGCTGATCGTAGGAATGTTGCTAATGTTCTAATTAAGGGTTCTGATGAGCTGATCGTAGGAGTGTTGCAAATGTTCAATTAAGGGTTCTGATGAGCTGATAGTAGGAATGTTGCAAATGTTAAATTAAGGGTTCTGATGAGCTGATAGTAGGAGTGTTGCAAATGTTCAATTAAGGGTTCTGATGAGCTGATAGTAGGAGTGTTGCAAATGTTCAATTAAGGATTCTGATGAGCTGATAGTAGGAGTGTTGCAAATGTTCAATTAAGGGTTCTGATGAGCTGATAGTAGGAGTGTTGCAAATGTTCAATTAAGGGTTCTGATGAGCTGATAGTAGGAGTGTTGCAAATGTTCAATTAAGGGTTCTCATGAGCTGATAGTAGGAGTGTTGCAAATGTTCAATTAAGGGTTCTGATGAGCTGATAGTAGGAGTGTTGCAAATGTTCAATTAAGGGTTCTTATGAGCTGATAGTAGGAGTGTTGCAAATGTTCAATTAAGGGTTCTGATGAGCTGATAGTAGGAGTGTTGCAAATGTTCAATTAAGGGTTCTGATGAGCTGATAGTAGGAGTGTTGCAAATGTTCAATTAAGGGTTCTGATGAGCTGATAGTAGGAGTGTAACAAATGTTCAATTAAGGGTTCTGATGAGCTGATAGTAGGAGTGTTGCAAATGTTCAATTAAGGGTTCTGATGAGCTGATAGTAGGAGTGTTGCAAATGTACAATTAAGGGTTCTGATGAGCTGATAGTAGGAGTGTTGCAAACCATTATTTCCTGCTCTGACGTATAGATAGAAAAAAATGTGATGGAATAGACATATCCAGTAAGTTGTTTTTGAACTTTAATAAAATCGGATTAATTTTTCATTTTATTATGTCATTCAATTTTTATTATATATATATATATATATATATATATATATATATATATATATATATATATATTCTGGATGGGCACCTTTAAAAGAAATGAAATACACCGTCTAATCTAAGCTAAATGCGAAGTTCTTGTTCATGTAATCTGTTGAACATTTTTAAAACGGCTGACTATATTATCCGTTTTATCTGGCATAAACAGGGTTTATTTCTCGGCTTTTCGTATAGCTGTTGAAGTTGGCCTCTTAGTTAGAGCTCTCGGATTTGAGTTAAAAGTGACTCGTGTCCGGGGGTTCGAATCGTACGACCGGCTGAACAGTTATCTTCGACACTGATGATTTCATCAGGATGAAACGTATACGTATGTGGGTAATAATTAAAAAATATTTATTATTAAATAATTATATAAATAATAATAAATGAAGCTAAAAGCGTTGAAAGCATGTTTAGATGCGATATTTATTAATAAAAATAAAAACAGAACAGACTTTTAAAATCATTTTTACTTTGGTCCTTCAAGCCTCATTTATTACTATTAAATTCTTAAAAAGATGTTTAAAAAATATGAACTCTCCCAATTAAATGAAGCTAGCGGTACTGCTTGTTATTAAACTCTCTCAGAGTGCCCGGCCTTAGTAAAGGGGGCATTAAGATATTTATGAATAAGTATTAATTATTACCTACAATCTTCAGTGTAGGGAGTAAATTCACACGCACATACAGATATATATATATATATATATATATATATATATATATATATATATATATATATGTGTGTAGAACCACATAGAATGTATAGGTATGAAACGCAAAAAGGATATAAGCAGAGACAGAAAAAAGAACAAAAGAAAGAATAGCTCATATATATTCTGGTGTTCGATATATATTTCGTTCTATTGTAAGAACTTTGTCAAGAAATATTGCTTTAACAGAATCATTAGATATACAAGGAGGATATTGTGAGGTCGGAGATAGCGTTAGGGTGATGGGGAGTAGGGCAGGTGATAGGTGATAGGTGAAAAGTTTGAGTATGTTTAAAATTGAAATGTTAATAGCAATATATAAATCGTGGATTTAGCTATGTGGAATCAGTAGGTGCGTATGAAAGAGAAGAATGACCGTCACGTGGTGACCAACTGGGCGTTAAAATCACTTCCCAGCACTTGACGTTTCGAGTAACATATGATAAACTGTTTGGGTTTAAGATTTTAATAATTATTCTGTCTAACATTCGAATCGTGAGTAGACGATTAAAAAAGTTATTAAGGATTAATACGAGTAGAGATGAGTCGGTAATTTTCGACGGATCAAATAGAAAAGTCATTAAGGAATGAAGAGTGGGAATTTAAGGTCAGCTTTTAATTCAACTTCCTTAATTTAGAGTTGAAACCTTTTCCGTCATTTACGGTTGAAACCCGTTTCTGTCATTTACGGTTGAAACTTGTTTCTGTCATTTACGGTTGAAACCCGTTTCTGTCATTTACGGTTGAACCCTGTTTCTGTCATTTACGGTTGAACCCTGTTTCTGTCATTTACGGTTGAACCCTGTTTCTGTCATTTACGGTTGAACCCTGTTTCTGTCATTTACGGTTGAACCCTGTTTCTGTCATTTACGGTTGAAACCTGTTTCTGTCATTTACGGTTGAAACCTGTTTCTGTCATTTACGGTTGAAACCCGTTTCTGTCATTTACGGTTGAAACCCGTTTCTGTCATTTACGGTTGAAACCCGTTTCTGTCATTTACGGTTGAAACCCGTTTCTGTCATTTACGGTTGAAACCCGTTTCTGTCATTTACGGTTGAAACCCGTTTCTGTCATTTACGGTTGAAACCCGTTTCTGTCATTTACGGTTGAAACCCTGTTTCTGTCATTTACGGTTGAAACCCTGTTTCTGTCATTTACGGTTGAAACCTGTTTCTGTCATTTACGGTTGAAACCCGTTTCTGTCATTTACGGTTGAAACCCGTTTCTGTCATTTACGGTTGAAACCCGTTTCTGTCATTTACGGTTGAAACCTGTTTCTGTCCTTTACGGTTGAAACCCGTTTCTGTCATTTACGGTTGAAACCCGTTTCTGTCATTTACGGTTGAAACCCGTTTCTGTCATTTACGGTTGAAACCCGTTTCTGTCATTTACGGTTGAAACCCGTTTCTGTCATTTACGGTTGAAACCCGTTTCTGTCATTTACGGTTGAAACCCGTTTCTGTCATTTACGGTTAAAACCGGTTTCCGTCATTTACAGTTAAAACCTGTTCCGTCATTTACAGTTGAAACCTGTTTCCGTCATTTCGTCATTTAAAAATAAACTTTTCTTTAGTTTAAAACTAAACTGTAGTCGATCGTCAATGATACATGATCTTATGTGTCGTCCATAATGGCTACGCTAACTTTCATAAAAGCAGGCGATTATTTGCCCCTAATCACTTCGAACCAAACCTTGTAAGCAACCACAGTTGAAAAAGTTGTACACACGAATCTTATATACAGCTTTTCTTAATCTAAAATTAAACTTTTCCTTAATTTTAATTGAATAATAAAAGTGTAGTTAGGAAATATTACTTGGAAATACCATTTAGGGTTGCTTTGTTTTTTCCATTTTCTTTGAGAACACGTTCCTTTCTTTTGCTGTATACTGTGAGGAATGTTAATCATTTGGTTTTCGAAGCTCAGCAATACTGTTAACTTTGTACATTATCTTTCCCTGGAAAGAAAACAAAACACAAAGCTCGTATCCCTAACACAAAAAACACCCTTTTACAGATATGCATTTTAGGGATGCGAATTTTTTTTTCTTTTTAATATTCCGTGACAACTCAATGCACAAGACGCAGATAAAAGAGCTCGCATATTTGAAGAATTTCAGATTTTTCCATAAAAAAAATTGGGTTTTCCATTTTTCTTTTGTTGGTCTTTAAGTATTACTTAAAAAAATTCGACAACCCAGATTATCAATTAAATCACTTTCTGAAACCCGAGAAGCTTTTAAACGAGAAATCCTTTTCTTTATGTTAATATTTTCTTTGGATGTAAATGATAAAAAATATCTTTTTAATGGAAATACAGAACATAATCTTTTTATCCTTGAATTATTTATTTGTTATGAGGCAAAAATACAGTTTAACAAATAAGACACAAGGCCATCAAAATGTGAGGTTGTTGGTCATCGTCGGTCTGTCGTATTTTTGACTATAATAATTGAAGTCACCACAATACAACATTTACTCTAAGGACCAACCTACTTAAAATATCCTCAATGTGTTAAGCATCTAATATATAATCATATATATATATATATATATATATAATCATATATATATATATATATATAATCATATATATATATATATATATAATCATATACATATATATATATATAATCATATATATATATATATATAATCATATATATATATATATATATAATCATATATATATATATATATAATCATATATATATATATATATATAATCATATATATATATATATATATAATCATATATATATATATATATATATATATATATATATAATCATATATATATATATATAATCATATATATATATATATATATAATCATATATATATATATAATCATATATATATATATAATCATATATATATATATAATCATATATATATATATAATCATATATATATATATAATTATATATATATAATCATATATATATATATAATCATATATATATATATATAATCATATATATATATATATAATCATATATATATATATATAATCATATATATATATATATAATCATATATATATATATATATATAATCATATATATATATATAATCATATATATATATATATAATCATATATATATATATATAATCATATATATATATATATATATAATCATATATATATATATATAATCATATATATATATATATATATATATATATATAATCATATATATATATATATATAATCATATATATATATATATAATCATATATATATATATAATCATATATATATATAATCATATATATATATATATATAATCATATATATATATATAATCATATATATATATATATAATCATATATATATATATAATCATATATATATATATATAATCATATATATATATATATAATCATATATATATATATATATAATCATATATATATATATATAATCATATATATATATATATAATCATATATATATATATATAATCATATATATATATATATAATCATATATATATATATATAATCATATATATATATATATAATCATATATATATATATAATCATATATATATATAATCATATATATATATAATCATATATATATATAATCATATATATATATAATCATATATATATATATATATATATATATATATATATATATATATGTACAAATTTATTGGAAGTGAAAAGTAGATCGCAAAACAAGTTATTAGTAAGACGGTCCCAAACTTTTTCTTTTTTCCGTTTTGTTTACAACCAAAAACAAGCAGATTGATTTCTAAATTCGAATGAGACTTAAGTGGGAGGAAATGAAGTAGTGAGCTCGTTTGAGAGTGAATGGTGTACTTCCAAGATCGATTTAATTTAGATATTTGATATTTCAGTTGATACTGTTTAGTAGATTATAGCAGTGACAGTGACATTAAAACCGTAATTTCATAGACGTATCTCTGACTAATTTGCATACTGATTTGAAAAATCACATCTCATTGATTTACTATTTGTGATTATTGTTTTCGAATTCAATGACTGTTTTCGTTTTATTATTACATAGAGTTCTATTGAGGCATATTTCTCAGATCGTCGATACAACATCAGCATTTCCAGTGAAAAGAGCCGGAAAGACGCTTCTGTATGTTGCAATTTGGTTCGACATTGTAAATTATAAACACACCATCGAACATAAAAGGACACATATACACCCACCGCGGCAAACCAAGTTAGTAGTATTCCCCACATTAATTTCTTTACGGAATTAGATTCCACCATCATGCACTTTGGTTTAATCGTACACCAGCCAGTCATTTAACAATCCATCCAACTAATTTCCACCAACACACTGTGGTGAAACCAAGAAATACGTGAGTATATCACTAATAACTTATTTAATCGTCGATAAATGCTCAGCATTTTGCGTGCAAAAAATGTATTCTTGGTTTGCTCAATTTCCCGGGCAACGCCTGGACAGAGTTCCGCTTGTTACTAATATTATCATTAGTATTACTAGTTGTTGGGATTTTTCCCGTTAGAATGAAGGACGAAGATTGTAGTCCCCTGGAAGAAAAGTTGGTAGCATATAAACGTGACTAGACAAGAACAGAGATAACAAACAACGTGGGTAGATAATGAAAGGATATTTATATGGATTAAAAAGAGAAGAAAGAAAGAGAATGTTGCTTGCAAAAGAAGTGCCTTTGCGGACTCACTGAAAATGGCAGTTGTCTTGTAACAGGATTCCTTCGGAGGGACAAGGCTGTGAAGAATAGTTCAGAACATCAAGATGGCTTCGTGCGTATTATATACGCTAAAAAAGCATGTGCCCGCTCGCACCTGCCGCAGCAGAGGAGAAGCGATGCTGGAGAGAAGAGACCGATATTTTAAAAATAGGCGCTCTCCTGGGTTTTCTGCAGAGATTGAAGCAGTGGTCTGTGATTGGCTGATTTTCCTCCAATCACAGGGCGCTTAGAATTCACTGCGCTTAATGATAATTCCAATACAGTTTATACACGCCTATTGAGAAATATATGGTACAGTACCTGGGTATGTATATTTCCATCTTTACCTAGCTTCTACCACTTTATAGCTAAAACGAAGAAAAATATTTTTTAAATCTTACGGGAAAAATACACTACTTAGTATTTGCACGATATAGAGAGTAAGTAACTACGATGAATGCATTTAAATATTGTTTTTATTGGTAAAACCAGTAGCAATTGTGTTTTTAAGCAAACATAATTCACTTTGAATTAATGGCGAATATACTTTATGTCGACATTTTGTAAATTATCTAAAAAAAAGTGGTCACTTAGTGAGGTGAGAAATATTTATGTAATGAGTTTTTTAATATTATGTTATGTTATGTTAATGACTTTAAATTTATAAAAAACGTATTCAGTTCAAAAAAAAATCTTAAGACTTACGTGAGATTCGAACTCGTGTATTGAAATCGTAAAACTAACATCCTTAGTAATGTGTACTCTGCCTATTCCCTTTTTGTCAACCAATCCCATTTCTATTTGCGTACGAACACACTCCAAAACACCACAACTTTCTAATAGTATACAGATCATTGGTCTTTACTATTATTGATATTACACTTGCGATTCTTACTCTGAACGTGTACATCGTTCACTACAACTTCATGTTTTTCCCATATTGAAAAATGTAGACATTATATAAAAGATAGTCTATTTTCAGTTGACAGTTCACAATCCTTTGACAACGGTAGATTTTTTTTTTGCAGGGAGGGCCTCATTAACCAGAGTGTCAACATGAATTAGTCGTACATACAGGGAACGGCTTAATCCAGAGTTTAATAAAAACAAATTAAAATACATTATAAATAAGTATTTTTATTTTTCAAATGCACATATGATATTATTATTATTAAAAAAAATTTCATTTCAGGTCACCAAAATGGATTGGATGGGTCAGCATCGCGCTTTCAGTGTGACATCATATGTACATTTGGAAAATAAAAATTACCTTTTTTTTTTTTTATTGTAGAAACAAATTGCAATTATGTTTCGGGATTTTTTAGATGAGGATTCATCATTTCTACTATTATGATTATTTGGATTACTGTTCTCATCTTGGATGTTATTCTCACAACGTTTTGGTCGATGTAACCTCTGATCTTTATTAAGCGAATCTTGTTGAATTCAGGAATCTTTATATCGAACTCGGGAATCTGTACGGAAGTTCGATACTACGAATAAATTTACGAATTACTTGAGACTTCTACCCGGTCATGGCTTACGGAACGAGAACAAGCTACCCCCGGTCGATTAAATAAAGAGTTCCATTCGAAATTCTGTACAGATTCCCGAGTTTGACAAGATGCGACTGAAGAAGGTCGTAGGTTACATTGGCTGAAATGTTATGAGAATAACATCTAAGATGAGAATAGTAGTCCGAATAATCCAAATAATACAAACTGTATACATGTACATTTGGAAAATAAAATACTTTTTTCACTATTTCAATTTGCTTTTATAAAACCCTAAAAATGTGTCAGATAATTTTCCCCATCTTGTATGATTGCGAATTGTCATATTGTTATTACCAACACGCATGCGCAAAATCAAAGAGAAGAAATGTAATTCAACAAAATTTGACGCAGTATTATTATTATTATTATTAGTAGTAGTAGTAGTAGTAGTAGTAGTAGTAGTAATAATAAGCTTTCCTTGTATATGTAAATAAGAAGCAGATGACAACTGATTATTTTACAGGTTTATTTAATTAGAAAAGTTTTAGCTGAGACACCGGTTCGCGTTATATGTAGATTTGGAGATTAAAAAAAAACTTATTCTAATTTGATGTAAGACCATTTTGCCAGCAGATAACAACTGATTTTTTACACTTTTATTAAAATCCAAATGCTTTAGCTTAGAAAGTTATTAACAAAATTTCGTAGAAGACAAATATTTAAAAGGACTAATAAAAGCGCTCTCCAAATTGAAGCTATTTTGTTTTTACCTTTTGTGAATATCACGGAGAGATTTATGCAGATAAAACTTTAAATGTCTTCTTTATTTGTACTTTTATTATAAAATGAAATTATGATGTACAATACTTACATTTTAGTGTTTGGACATTTTAAAGAATTTGATTTCGATGAAGAAATCAACCGTGGAATTTCCACTGCGTCACGCTACTTATTGCTGCTGTCGCCGCCACTGTTTCCATTAATAATTCTATGAAAAAACACTCGAGTTTGATCCTTTTGAAATCGCAAAGTGATTCTTTATTAAGATAGTTTCTTGGTTCAATATTGATAACAGATTTGATAAGTGCTAGAATTTCAGCATTCCGAGAATAAAAACAACGTCGTATTTGAGAGAGAGAAGAAATAGAGAGAGAAAGTGAAAGAGAGAAAGTGAAAGAGATGAAGTAGAAGAGAGAGAGAGAAAGTAGAAGAGAGAGAAAGAAAGTAGAAGAGAGAGAGAGAGAGGAAGAAGAGAGAGAGAGAAGGAGAGGGAAAGAGAGAGAGAGAAGGAGAGGGAAAGAGAGAGAGAAAGAGAGGGAAAGAGAGAGAAAGAGAGGGAAAGAGAGAGAGAAAGAGAGAGAGAAAGTGAGGGAAAGAGAGAGAGAAAGAGAGATAGACAGAGAGATAGACAGAGATAGACAGAGAGAAAGCGAGATAGAGAGAGAGAGAGAGAGAGAAATAGAGAGAGAAAGAGATATATAGAGAGAAAGCGAGATAGAGAGAGAGAGAGAAAGAGAAATAGAGAGAGAGAAAGAGAGATAGAGAGAGAGAAAGTGAGATAGAGAGAGAGAAAGTGAGATAGCGAGAGAGAGAGAGCGGGAGAGAAAGTGAGAGAGAAAGTGACAGAGGGAGAGGGAGGGCGCGCGCGAGAGAAATAGAGGGTGAAAGAGAGAGAGAGAGAGCGCACGAAGATTAGCTGTATTTTAGTGCCAATGGCAAGACAAGAAGCAAGGCCATTAAATATAAGAGGGGAGAAATGAGGTGGTGGAATGCAGACGAAGGGACGATGAAGAAACATGTACGCGATAGCGAAGAAATAATTGCAGTTTGAGTTAAAGTAAAAACCAATAAAAAAAATGCAGGATGCGAAATCCGTACTAATATGGAAACCATGTTTCTATCTTTGACGATATTTCTGAAATAAGGTCATGTTTTTATTTACCCGGCTCCACATGAGGGCAATATATGACACAAGGTCGTTTCTCTTGCTGGAAGATCAGATCTTAATGAGCACTCACTGTTAGGTAAACAATACTGCAGTCTCTTCATTAGTAAATACGCCTCAGGTGATACTCACTGGAACTTGTTCCGCCGAACTTTAGTGGATTTGGGGAGGTATTTCCTGGAAGGCAAGCCTGTTAGGTATGGGCCTCATTAAAAAAAATATGCCTAACACCTGAAGGCATTAATGCCTATGATGAGGTTTTTTTTTACATTATTTACAATTTTATGGCAGATGTCTTGTTTGTTGTAATTTCCAGATTCTGCTTTAGTTTTGTTTTCCGGCATATCAACCTATTCCGGTTTATTGAATGCAAAATCCCGTTATTTTGGTTAAAAAAATATGTTTAACGTTCTAAATACTTTCTCTTTCTTCTTTTGTGTATATAAAACCAAACGAAATTTCTATACACAGTTTCCTTCTAAGAACTTCTCATCTGTAGAACACATTACCACGGGACTGCATCCATGCAGACTACAACATGGTCGTCTTCATATCCAATGTCAGAAAATTCTAGTCGAACGGTCTTTTTAAGTAATCAAATTTGTCTTTTGCTTTCAGCGATTTCAATCCTCTCATAGTATTGTTCATTATCCAACTGACAATTTCATTGACCTTTATCCTCGACTGGCTTTTGGCCTTGGTAAGAAGTGAGTTGTTAGTATTATATAAAATATATTTAGAATTATTTGGTTTATTCGGACTACTGTGCTTATCTTGGATGTTATTCTCACAACATTTCGACCGATGTAACCTCCGATGTTCTTCAGGAAAATCAATGTCTAACCACCCAAGAAATATGACTGGGTCTCCATCGGTTTACGAGGGAGCGTTCATTTCTGAGGCGGCAGCCTAGCAAAAATATGCGACCGGAGGGAGCATATATTTGCTAGTATATATAATATACATATATATATGTATATATATATATATATACATATATGTGTGTGTATATATATATATATATGTTTGTAAATATATATATATGCATATATATATGTTTGTATATATATATATATACGTATATATATATGTATATATATATATATGTGTATATATATATGTGTATATATATATGTATAAAGATAGATGAGAGCAGACGCAAAACATGTACGAATGACAAATTTATTTCAACTTCGATTGTTCAATACAAAGTGTACTCGATGAAAAAATATGTTTATTATTCTTTCCTTAAGCCAAGGCTTTTCAAAGATTAAAATCTTATCATCAGAGAAATTACATAGATAGATAAGTTTGCAGTAGAAAAACCAAAATTCAAAATTTGAAAAAATATTAAGTAATGGAGAGTGAAAATGTGCGTGTAAAAAGATAATGTGGTCTGTCCAGTTGGTAAAAGCCCGTTGATGAGGTGTCCAATGAAAGGAGATTTACAGATGGAAAAGAAGTGTTTTCGTGAAGGCAGCATAGAAAAAGTTCAAGAATGCAAATCCAATAGAGGGATGTTTAGTTCAATCGTCCGTGGAGCGCACTCATTCGGAAGTAATTTTGAAAATTCGGGCAATTTTAAATTTTTTTTATGTATATTTACATATATATGTATATATATATGTATATATATATATGTATATGTATATATATATATGTATATATATATATGTATATGTATATATATATATGTATATATATATATATATATATATATATATATATATATGTATATGTATATATATATATATATATATATATATGTATATGTATATATATATATGTATATATATATATATATATATATATATATATATGTATATATATATATAAATGAAGGAGAATGGAAAGGAATTAGAGAAAGCAAAAGCTAAATCAAAATTCAATTCAAAAGTTCAAAGCAAGGTATATTCCGCAAAAAGGCAATTTATTCAAGTTAAATTTTCCTTAAGCCAGGCTTTTCAAAGATCAAAATCTTATCATCAGAGGAAGTCGCTGGGATAGATAAGTTGGCAATGGCCAAGATTTAAAATTTGAAAAATAAAATAAAAGTTGTAGGGAAAGAAACGCAGGGCAAAACTGTGCCAAGGTGCAAGCAAATGTCCGATTGCCAAAAAGTCCGGTGTCGAAGAGTCCAGCGGAGAGAATAAGATGTAGAATGGTAGGTCGTAAGAGGCACGAGAAGTAATGAGAGAGGTTTCAAAGTTAAATTCCAAAAAGCCACATCTTCAGGTACGGCGAAAATAGAAAATCCAAAAAGGGTACAAAGTCCAATAAGAGGTACATTCGATGATGCAGGCAGGCGCCAGAGGAGATTAAGATGGAAAATATTCGCCATTAAAGATACTTCCCGGGCAGAGATGACAAAGGAAAGTGTTTAAAAGTGGGAAAAAGGGGCAGCGAGAATATTTAAAGTCTGCCCAGTTGAGAAAGCCGGCTATAAATGAAGAAAAGCAAAGACAGTGAAAACATAAATATAATATGCGACCAGTAGGCAAGGGAGGAAATGGGTAAGGGGTGTGTGGGAGGAGAGAGGGACGGGTACGAGGAAAGAGAGGGGGAGGAGAAAGGGAGCGATGCGGTGAAGGAATGCGGATAAAACTAAGAGTGTGAAAGTGGGGGGGGGGTGAAACATAAAGTTGAAATTGGAAGTTAGCGCGAATTAGGATTCTACTAGAAAAGGGGAAGAAAGGAGTGGGGGTAAGTTAACGAGTGTTAGGATAAGGGGTTAAAATATCAGAATATGTATAAGAACAGAGTTCGGGGCTTAAATGTTTAATCAAATGACCTTAGATATAAACAATGAGGCAAAATATATATGAAGAGTAGGACTAGAAAAATGAGTTAAAAATTAAAAGAGTAAAGATAAAAAATAAAGATAAAAATAGTATAAAAAGAAGAAATAAGAAAATAAAAGAATAAAGAATGAAAAATAGATAATAAGATTAGTCTTAAGCTCGCAGGGAAAATTAAGGATTGACCGAAAGAATAAAAAATAAAAATAAAAAAAAATAAAAAAAAAAAAATAAATAAATAATAAAAAAAAAAAATAAATAAATAAAAATAAGATACTAATAATAGAATGAGGGAAAAGTCGATAAGATTGGAGCTCAAGAATGAAAATTAGAATAAAGAAAAAGAAAAATTGAATTTTGATTTGGCTTTTGCTTTCTCTAATTCCTTTCCATTCTCCTTCATTTCTACCTGCTCTATCCTGGATATTGAGCTGTATACTCTTCACAATAGGGTTTTACCTTTCCTAAAAGTTCGCTTTTAGTACACCTCTTTATATATATATATATGTATATATATATATATATATGTATATATATATATATATGTATATATGTATATATATATGTATATATATATGTATATATATGTATATGTATATATATGTATATATATATATATATATATATGATTATGTATGAAAAGTGCAGCTAATTATCCAATGAGATTCTAGCTGATGAGATCCAAGAATCTACCCTCCCCGAAGAGTATTATGTTATATTATTTTATCATTGATTCACCAATTACTTTCTATGCTGATGAGAGCCTGAGATTTCACCTTCTGTTCTCGAAACCATTGCTCCATAAGTTATATTAGATTTCTGTATTAATAAACAAATTTTTATATATATATATATATATATATATATATATATATAAGTGTAAATTAGTCGTCCAAGGCTATAGCAATGCGATGTGGTTGCCGTGAGATGGAAAAGTGAAAAGAAATAAACGCAGGGAGAAAGTGAAACTCAAAACGATTTATTAATAATTTCACGAAAACTGATTAAATACCAAATATATATATATTAAGTACTTAGGAGACAAATCCAAACTATGGCAAATCTATCAGCCAATTCCCCTCCGAAACTAAACTCCTAATTCGGACTATTGAAAGGAGCTACCAAAGGATATCTAGACATGAGTTGTCTTATATATTCAACAATACTTGCCTGCAAGAGAAGATGCTGCCTAGATATACACACACACACACATATATATATATATATATATATATATATATATATATATATATATATATATATATCCATACGTATATATTCAAAATAACAGTATTCGAAGCACAAATAAGATCCCTATACACTGGCTCATACGAAGAATGGTACACTTTCTCCAAGTAATGTTACCTTATGTAACATGACTTAGCTGGATACTCCACCAGACTAGATGAATTATTGTTCTGGAATTCTTTAAAACCAAGAGACCACAAGTAATATATATTATACCATATTTAACTGGTCAATTGGAGAGAGGAAAAGTAATGTTCTTAAATTCTTTACTAACTCAACGTTTGACAGGTAAAGGAAAACTTTGATGGAATATTCGAATATCTATGTATCTTATATAGGGATGAAGTGTTAGCCTCGGGAAGGGGTCCCTTTATTTATGAGAACTTCGACCAAAGTAAAATGAAACATATATATATATATATATATATATATATATATATATATATGTGATTTTATGAAGGCTTACCAAAGCATTCCTTTCAGGACACCAATGATCACCATTAAAGATATTTTTTCTTACAAATATTATTTATTCAAATTAAATGTTTTTTCCTACACGTGTTTCACTACCAAGCAGTTACTTGCTTGGCAGATCATCAGGGAAATTAAATGTCTGGAATACTGGTTTCAACTGCCGACAATGTGGCGTTGCAATAGTTGAGGTCACTTAAGAAGAGAAGAGGGGAAAAAAATACAAGTCAAAATCAAAAAACAAGGAAGAATAACGATAAAAAAAGAAAGTCCTAGAAAAGTCTTAGAAAAGTAGCTCGTTCATTATTTCTTCCACCAAGCCAACAAGCAAATAATCGGTCCCAAATACATTCAAAAATATATATATAAATATATTATATACATATACAATTTAGTACAACGCAAAAAGTATGACATAATATTTTGTAATTGTCATGCCCTGAAAATTCAACACCAACAATAGTTATCCTTGTGTACATATGTTTCAGAAATTCCAATTTATCATCACTTTTATAACAGAGTACAACATTGACAATTATATGAATATCGCTGTTAACACATAAATTCTTTATCAATTATTAATGTTAAATTGAACTGCTCAATAATTATAAACACACACAAATATAAGAAGTTCGGAAACTAATAAAGATCAACATATATATTTACGGATTTATGTCATAAATTTCGTATTCCACTGAATTATGATATATGAAATCTGTTTGACTGTAACTGAGCTCAATTCTCCCTTCAGTTCTTATTTGTATCATGGAAATCGGTAACATTTCATTGCATAATCATTTTTATTAAAAATTGGTGTTACTTTATTTTATTGTAATATAACTTAAATTATAGTTATTGAAATAAACTTTTATATATATATATATATATATTTCATGTATCGACATAAAATGTTGTAAAGAGATATGTTTTATGTATCGACTTTTAGCATTCACTTCAACAGTGCTCAATACGTGAGTAGAGCTAGGTAGTAAGTTATGAAAATATATTTGTGGCAATTGAACTACACAGAAGCTTCCGAGTTTCAAACAAGGATGATTCATCCTGATAAAAACAGAACAAAAGAATAGGAAGTAAAATTAATCAGTGGCTAATGGAAACATTAATCAGTGGGAAGGAAAAACAAAGAATTTGATTGGTTAACTAGTTAGACTAAACACCACGTGTATATATATATAAACACATCTGGCAACCCAAACACTATGCACTTTAGCCTGGCGATCCTTATGGAGATGAAACGCGGAAACCTCTGTGTAGCTTAATTGTCTATATATATATATATATATATATATATATATATATATAGTAAAGTTAGATTCCAGTAACCAGGTTATGCATGTCTTTGATAAGGATTAAGATACTTTGAACATGATTTTTTGGCCTTTAAACCTGATGAAAATCCGAGATATATACCTTTGTATTTTGGTCGTCTAAGTGTTAACGAAACGGTCTGTTAAGGAAAGGGATCTTTTAAAAAATGAATGAAGACATGGCTACTTAAATCAAACTTTCTATTATTTATTTACACATGCTCTGGAGTAAAAAAATAATATCTACTGAGCTTAAATATTGAAAGTCTGACTATTAATAATAAATTGATATATATATATATATATATATATATATATATATATATATATCTAAAAAGAAAACGGTATGTAATTATTTACTTATCTTGATAGTACATACTTGTAATCTACCAACTTCAGTTCCTAGAAAACTGAGGTGGAATCGTGTGGAAGAGATAAACAGATTTTTGTTGAAGCAAATCTGTTTTAACTTGGAAATTAACATACCTGGAGGAGGAGAAGGGAGCAAAAAGTAAAGGCAGCGTCTTATCCGTCAATTGACAGAAAAGAAATTTTATTTAGAAAGAACGATTTTTTTTCCCAAAGGAAATTTCATCTCGAAAAGATTTCGAAAGATTTGGGAATGAAAATAAAATAAAAATAAAAAATAAATTAATTTAGAAATTTCGAAGCTAAACAAAGTTGCAACGTTACCTGATAAGAAGAGGAATGACAACAGCAAAGAAACATGACAGTTCTAAAATTATCTCTTGAGAAAAAGTCGTGCAAATGGAATTTGGGAAAAATGGTTGCAGGGCAGAATGGAACTCGCGGCAGGAGAAAACCAGGATGACAACGAGATTACAAAATGGTAACAAAAACAATTCTAGACACATAAAATACCACACACACACACAGACACACATATGTGTGTGTGTGTGTGTTTTGCATATATAGGTATACAGATATAAATGAATTAAAAATAAAAGATAAATTGAACACATAACTCTATAACACATGAACACATCTATATATATATATATATATCTATATATATCTATATATATCTATATATATCTATCTATATCTATATCTATATATATCTATATCTATATATATATCTATATATATCTATATCTATATCTATATATATCTATCTATCTATCTGTATATATATATATATCCATATCTATATATATATTATGGATTCTCCCGTCGATTCCGACGTATGAGGTTCTGACAAATATCCCCGTTCACGGTTTTTGTGCCGACACTCGCTCAGGTGAAGGTGGCATATATTGAGTCTAGCTAGAGACCTGCATACAAAGCCACAGTGGGCGCAGGCGCGAGGATTGGGAGAAAGCGTTGTCGGTATATTTACATTTGCTTTTGTTCTAAGCCCAGTTTCCTTTCATTTGTGAATACAAGACGGAGAAATGTTCGATTCGCTGGTGACACATACTCTTCCAAGCGTCTCTATCACTAGCATTGAGCTCAAAATTCCCGCTATTGATCTGGACAGCTGCAAGGTTAGCTTTCAATTTGTCTTTGTAGCGAAGCCAAGGGCGTCCAACATTTCGGTTACCACCATCAAGCTGACTGGTACATGAGTTGCTTTGGTATCCTACTCTCGTCCATGCGAACAACATGACCTGCACAGCGAAGTTGTGATTGGATCAGGAAATTTTCTATTCCACTGATACCACAAAGTGTAAACATTGGATACCCGGTCTTTAAGAGTAAAACCACAAATAGTACGAAGATATCTCTTGTGGAAGACGTCAAGTTGCTCAATTTGGTTACGATAATGTGTCCATGTCTCTGATGTATACAGTAGCGTGGTCAGTATGTCGGCCTTATACACTGCTATCTTTGTTTTCAGGCTTATTCCTCGGTCTTTACATAATCGGGTACTTAATTTTCCAAACGCACTACTAGCACGAGATATTCTATTCACTATTTCATTATCGAACGATGCACTTGAATTCACAACTCTACCAAGATATGTGAAGTTTTTCACATATTTCAAATTGCTTCCATCGACTCGGATAGGCGTTACTGAAAAATTGTGGACTGGCTGATGTTGTTTCACACTGTACACCTGTTTTGGTTTAGGCCGAAGCTGGTGAATGACTTCGGTTTTCTTTATGCTGATGGTTAGGCCAAAGGCTTTACATGCAGCAGAAAACCGATCAACAAGAAGTTGAGCTTCCTCGAGGGAGGTTGCAACCAGTGCGGCATCATCTGCAAATAACAAATCCCTGATGATTGTTCTACGAAGGAGCGTGTTTGCTTTGAAGTGCTGATGATTGAATATTCCACCAGTTGTACGGAACTGAAATTTTACTCCAGTATCAACCTCTGAAAATGCGTGTTTTAATATGACAGAACAGGAGCCATAACACAGTTCGAATAAGGAATGTGATCTACTTATGACAGAAAAGCAGTCGACGCACATTCGGCGTTATTTATAAGATGGTCAGCAATAGCTGACCCGAATGTGTTGACTAAATTATTTAAATTATTTAGTCAGCCCTGGCGTATTGCAGGGGGGTGTGTTGTTTTATTCTGGATTCAAACTTTTGCACTGTTCTCTCCACGTATACGGCATCGCACCGACATTTAAATTAAATTAATAATATTACAGATATGTTGGGGTGGGAAAACATTATGAACGGATTTTAATAAAGATCGAGCAGAAAAAACAATTCTAGGGTTACATTCCTGATAAAACCGACGCTACAGAAATTTGGTTAGAAAATTTTATGCTAATATTACCTAACCAGGGTAATCTGAGGTACGCCGGACATTTTGGAGGACCAAAAGGTTTAGGCTTATGAAAGTGGGTGATCTTGGTAACGATATTAGAATTAACAATATCGAGAGGGTAACCATTTTCGGCGAGCATCTCTTTGATAAATTTAATCTCCGAATCAATCAGGGATTCAGAGCAAATCTTTAAGGCACGATGAACCAAACATTTAATCAGATTTATTTAATGATCTTGCCTACGCTTATGCAGACACTCCTATTCACCGCTCTAATCTCAATTGGCAAAATGAACATTTTCTTGCCATCAAATCTCTGCGGTCAAATCAGTCCCTTATCATTACCAAAACAGATAGGAGTCGGGAGTGGTGATTCTAGAGTATGCCGATTATGTGGCAAAAATGATGGTGATCTTGGATGACGTCGATAAATTAAAAATAAACTTGGACTTATTAATACGCATGACAAGACCCTTTCCATTGAAAGTATTGATTTACTCCTCTCCAGGAGTTAGGCACAAGGCCAGTTTTTATCTTACTCCCACAAGTAAGATGTGACCCAAGGTCGGGTCGGGAAAGTGGGGTTTAAAAATTGCCTGGGCAGCCCCGTCGGCATTCCCCGGTAGAGGCGCCTCAGGCAGTAAGCAATAAACTTACTCCTACCCAAAGAGGGGAAGCAAAGCCTGGGAGGGTGGACCTCCTAGAACTGCACAGGACTGACCCATAGATCGAAGGCCAAGACAATACCAGTCTATGGGGTGCAGTATTCATCGGAACAGATACTACACTTTGATCTTAGCCAAAAGGCCAAGAAAGTAGCAATATTTTAAAAACGATTACTCAAATTGGTTAAGAAAGGTGTTCTTCCTGTGGAAATATACGATATTATCCGACCAATAGACTCTATAAGACCATGTTATTATGGTTCACCAAAAACACATAAGAAAAATATACCCGTAAGACCGATTCTCTCTATAGTCGGTTCAACACAAGTTAGCTAAATGGTTGGCTGAATTGCTTCAACCTGTGCTTGAAGTATATTCGGCCAACTGTATTAAAGATTCATTCACTTTTGCTGAATATATACACAATTGCCCTTTTTCGGCTGAGAATAAGTTTATGTGTTCTTTCAACATCAGCAGTTTATTTACATGCGTTCCCTTACAAGAAACCATCGATATTTGTGCTGATGTACTATATCGTGGTTTACAAGTTTGTTCCACTATCTCTGAGGAGGTCTTCGTAGAACTGATGACGAATTAAAAAACATTAAGCAAGTCCTAATTAATAATCACTTTCCCAATTATATTGTAAACGAACAAATAAAATTAATGATTAGAAACTTAGACAATACTAATAATAATCAGCTAAATAATTCCCACTTCATGAATCTATACTACTGTAACCAAATGCATCTGAACTTTAAATTGGATGAAAAAGTTCTTAAAAATATAATACATCGCTACATCTCTCCCACAAACTCTGCTAATAGAATAAGATTAATCATTTATTACAAAATAATGAAAACATCGAACCAAAAATACATTAGAAAGTACCACTGTAATATATCAGTTTCTATGTCCCATGGGAGAATGTATCTCCGACAATAACAATAAAACTAATTCTTACATCCGTTTCACAAGCACAACACTTTCCCGAAAATTAACCTTACATCTCTCTGACACTAGCTCCATTTGCCAATACCTAAAAACACACATGACTGCCCCCTTCACAATATAGACACATACTAGTTAACAATACAAAAATAATACATCACGATACTAACACCTAAAGATTAACATTCTTTAAGCTCTCTACATAAAAACTAAACATCCCACAATCAATAATGTGAATTACGAAACTAGTCATTATATTTTAAAGTGTCTAGCGCATAAATAAACGTTACCAAATTCTTAGCCATTAAGCAATTATACGTTTGAATCTTGAACGCGCTCAGAACGTAATTAAATTCTTAACGGTGAAACGAGCAAACTTTTGAATCTTGCACGCTCTTAGAACGTAATCACGCTCTCATGTAACATCTCAGTATTATAGACGCTCCTTTAAAGTTGTAAATTGCTGGTCGGGATCAAAGTGTAGTAACTGTTCCGATGGATACTGCACCCCATAGACTGGTATTGTCTTCGCCTTCGGGGCTTGATTTACGCGGTCTATGGGTCTGTCCTGTGCAGTTCTAGGAGGTCCACCCTCCCAGGCTTTGCCCCCCCCCCCCCTCTTTGGGGAGGAGTAAGTTTATTGCTTACTGTCTGAGGCGCCCCTACCGGGGAATGCCGACGGGGCTGCCCAGGCAATTTTTAAAGGTAATAGGTGCTCTTCCTCTAGAGTGCTGACTTATCAAACCCCCACTTTCCGACCTTGTGTCACATTTTACACTGTGTGCTGTAGATAAATACCTACTGGCAGTTATAATAATAAAAAAAACTCAACTGTAAAGACATATTTTGTAAGTAACCAAAACTAATACCGCATGAAGATGATTTGACGAATAAAATCGAAAGTATTTGCAACAAAGGAAAGAAAATAGAACAAGAAACCTATGGAACTTACATACACTTTGACTGAAACACTAAATGGACAATTCGGAAATAAATGAAAAATCTTATCAAGCAAAAACACTTTGTGTTATTTAATATTTGCCTATATATATATACATATATATATATATATATATATATATATATAATTAAGTTAAAAAATTAACTAAATGAACAAAAACATTATTTTTCAAAAGTGCTCAATATATATTAGAGCTTTTATATTAGAGTAACATCCCTGAGGAGGAGCTTGTTAGCTCTGAAACAATTGTCGGATACTCCAACTATTTAATATATATATATATATATATATATATATATATATATACATATATATATATATATATAAGACATGGTTTTTATGCTTTAAACTGTGGTTTTGCAGTAACTTCTATCATGAGAACTTCTAATCTCTTGGCCTTGTGCCAAAATTAAATGAGAGAAAATATCTGATTATTTTGATATCGATAAATAAAAAGCCGATATATATATATATATATATATATATATATATATATATATATATATATATATATATAGAGAGAGAGAGAGAAATTGGTAGTTTGCTGGAAGTAATAATAAAAGTTTTTAAAAAGGTTGAAGCCAATGCGAAGTTCCGGATCCGGAACTTCGCATTGCCTTCAACCTTTTTAAAAACTTTTATTATATATATATATATATATATATATATATATATATATATATATATATATATATATATATATATAGTTGTATGTACAGGATTCACCGTTAAACTTATTAACCGATCATCATGGATTTTGAAACACAGCTGCTAATCGTAAAGGTACGTAATGGGCGTGAAATTTAGTTAAATTTAGTTTCAGGCGAAGTGGGCAACAAACTCTACGTAGAAATGTTGATACGTCTGATTTTTTGACATTTTAACAATAAGTGTTTGACATCCCATTTGAAATTCAAATATTTCAGATTTGCATTAGCTTTGATTCTCTAACTTTCAATTGCTGCTTAAGATCCATTAATTTGAGACATTTTCTAAAATCAAAATCATGTAATGGATTAAAAAATTAGAATAAGGATTCTAGACATACGGATTAGTATCATTATATATCGATTTTAATCTTTGTAATGGAACATAACAGTGGGGCAAACTTTTTCTGTTCTGGAAATTAATTCTACCCATCATGGGACGGGTATTCTTCTAATATATATATATATATATATATATATATATAAGGTTAGTGGGAGAGAACCCCAGGAGAGTGCTCGATTATTAAGAGTAATTCAAAATTAAGAGCGGTATATTTTTTATCTATGTATTACAGCAGATCAGGACAACATCGGTACCGTCGGTTTCAAATCCAACTAAAAGGGACCTTATATCTGTTTCCCCGGAAAGCCGGTTTTCCGGGGAGACAAACATAAACAGAGGCTGGTGGGAGTCCGTCATAGGAGACCAACTATAGGGCACCTTTGTTTTGATTTGAAACCGACGGTACCTATGTTGTACTGATCTTCTGTAATACATATATAAAAATATGGCGCTTTTAATTTTGAATTATTCTTAATAATCGACCATTCTCCTGGGGCTCTCTCCCACTAACCTTATATATATATATATATAGTCTCGGAAGTTTCTCAACCATTAAAACTATATATAAAAAAAACTTAAAAAACAAACAAAAAACAAACTAAAAAAAAACAAAAAAAAAACTTATAGTCTCAAGTCTTCCAGTGGAAAATCACTCATGTAAGTCAATTTATTTTTTACAGTTATTATATTAGTTAGTTTCTAACAATATTTTAAGGGATCATCAGTTGTTTACCATGAAAAACGGTTTCGGGAATTTTTATATATATATATATATATATATATATATATATATATATATATATATATAACGTCGCATAAGTTTATCAAGGAATATGTCTGTCGACCGATGATAATACTTTTTCTACATCCAAAAATGGATTTTTGGTACTAACGAGTCACCGCTTATCAAGACCCAAAAGTAACTCAAGGGGGACGGCTCAAAAAGAAATTTGTTTACATGAGACTTGAAAACGACCATGTTGTAGTCAGATGGCAAGAAGCCTTGTGGGATCGTGTAGTTCTTGGAAAGAAACTCTTCCCATGGAAGTCTCGTTTTGCTTCAGTTACACAGAGGAAGAAAGGATATTTATTTACAGTGGTTTGAGTGAGACGAGTTGTTGCTGTGAATGTTTTACAGAGAGAACATTTTATAAAGCAGGTTTCCTATACATTAAACTGTAGCCCTGCAGCAACTTCTATCATGAGAACTTCTAATCTCTTGGCCTTGTGCCAGCATTAAATGAGAAAAATATCTGCTTCTTTTGATCTCGATAAATAAAAAGCCACTAGAAATCAATATTGATTGATGAAGGGTTGAGTAATCAGCATCGACAAACAGGAAGTTTCATACGTTTCTAGTAGGGTGGGGTTAGAGTTAGGGGTAGGGTAAGGGTAAGGGTTAGGGTAAGACAGATGAGGTTAGGGTTAGGGTGGGTAAGGGTTAGGGTTAGGGTTAGGGTTAGGGTGAGGCAGATGAGGGGAGTCGTTTTCTTTTGTTGTGTTGTGTGTCTATATCATTTTCAACATGATGCTATGCACTCAGGAACTATTCAGCTAAGTGTGTGTATATAATTCACTTTCAACGTAGCGTGTTAGTCAAGCTCTTTGGTGTCGTGTGTTAGCCAAGCACTCTTTCAGCCTGCCGCATTAGGCAAGCTCTTCCAGTCTGCTACATTTGTCAAGCTCTCTTTCAACCTGCCGCGATAAGCAAGCCTTCTCTCAGCTTGCTGTGTTAGCCAAGTCCTCTTTCAGCCTGTCACGTTAACCAAACTCTCTTTTAGCCTGCCGCATTAGCCAACTCTCTTTCAGCTCGGAACATTAGTCAATCTCTCTTTCAGCCTGCCGCAATAAGCAATCCCTCTTTCAGCTTGCTGCGTTAGCCAAGCCCCTTTTCAGCCTGTCACGTTAGCCAATCCTTTATTTAGTATGTCACGTTAGCCAAACCGTCTTTCAGCCTCTCACGTTAGCCAAGCCCTCTATCAGCGTCTCACGTTAGCCAAGCCCTCTTCAGCGTCTCACGTTAGCCAAGTCCTCTTTCAGCGTCTCACGTTAGCCAAGTCCTCTTTCAGCGTCTCACGTTAGGCAAGCCCTCTTTCAGCGTCTCACGTTAGCCAAGCCCTCTTTCAGCGTCTCACGTTAGGCAAGCCCTCTTTCAGCGTCTCACGTTAGGCAAGCCCTCTTTCAGCCTGCCGTGTTAGCTAAGCCCTCTTTCAGCCTGCCACGTTAGCCAAGCTATCTTCCAGCATAGCATTGGTGCGTGTCCAGGTTTCTTACAACATGGCATCCGTGCATGACCAGGTCTTTTTCGGTATCGAATTGCCGTGTGTCCAGATCTCTTTCAGCATGGCATCGGTGCACGTCCAGGAATGTTTGTCGTATCATTAGTATCTAGAGCACTTTCAGTTTGACATGTGTATTGCTCTTATTTAAACGAGGTCTGTGTCCGCTTCTCACCCTCTCCCTGTCTCCCCATGACGCAATGCACATATCTCATCTAAGATTAAACATAAGCTTTATTTTCTTATTAGATTATTTCACTACCTAAACGTCACCATCGTCTTAAAAATTACAAAACAATAAAATTTGTTTTCAGATGACAATTACTTCTTGTTTTATTTATAAGAAATACAACCTTTCCATTGCATTCAACGTTCTATGTTTTTGTATCCTTTGAACGATTTCGTCTGTATCTCTTAAATCATAATTATTTTTACTTAAATTCCATAGCGAATGTCTTTTCATTAACGCTCAACGAGTGAGAAAAAATAAGGCTACTATCAGGATATAATCAAACGGTTTTTAACACCAGGTTTAACATTAAAAAACATATATATATATAAAGATGGAGTACTGTTGCCACATCTTGGGCGGTGCCGTTTAAAACACCCTTACCCGCATTGACGTCACAATCTAGTGGAGATGTTCTCTTCTCTTCCTTACAACCTATTTCACAGAGAAGATATGTTGCTAGTCTCTCTCTACTCTATAGTTATTTTAATGGTGGGTGTTCGACAGTGCGTCAATCTCGGGTTATCACTGTAAAACATTCACAACAAAACACTCGTCTAACTACAACCACTGCCAATTACTTTTCTTTCTATCTCCGTGTACTTAAAACTAAACAGAACTTCCATGTATAAAGTTTCTTTCCAAACCTTCTTTTCTGTGGACTACAATACCATGGGACTGCTTCCCAGCTGACTACAAAATAGTCCTTTTAAAGACACATGTTAACAAATTCTTGAGGAGCCGTCATCTTAAATAATCAAATTCTACCTATTTCAGCCATCATTTCCAATCCTCTCAAGTTGTTGTTCACTCATCCATCCTTATCCTCATGTACTTTGATCATTGATAAGCGAGCGGTAACACGCAAGTATATATATATATATATAAATATATATATATATAAACAAACACATTGTTAAAATAACAGAATTCGTCTGTTTAATTATACATTTTTTATTTTTTAGATTTTTCTGATGGTCTTTTTTGTATTAAAATTAAAAAAAAAATGTTCCATAGGTTCTACAGACGTTTTCAATTATTCGTCGAATCATCGTCAGGTGTCAAAAGCAAATGAACAAAAAAGCTGGTGGAGAAACGCGTAAAGAACGTTTTTCGCATTGTTCCAGGAAGTCGTTGACGATTTTAAATTCAGTAACGCTAGATGGCATCACAGAACAAAATCGCATTACGTTAAGCATTTTAAAATGTTTCCACCGGTTTCATATGTGATGTTAAATTTAGGCTGTTGTGTTTTTATGTATATAATTTAATACATTTTCCGGATTTCTTTTAAAATCATCTTTATTCATACAATTTTGTTTGTCTATTTTAAAAACACATTTTTCTCACCAAATTACCACGCCCACAAAAGTACAGAATCGTTAACATCAGTTCGATGAGATTAACCTGAAGAAAGTCGGAGCTTCAATCGGCCGAAACGTTGTGAATATTACAACCAATATGAGAATAGTAGTCCGAATAATCCAAATAATACTAATTATCAATCCTCATCTAAAAAGATTTTTGATGCATAAATTGCATCTATTTATCATATAAGTGATACGTTATTTCTCTTGGTACCCTTCATTTCTCATTTGGTACCCTATATTTCTCTTGGTACGCTTCATTTCTCATTTGGTACCCTATATTTCTCATGG
>OY744532.1:99646205-99656205 GCA_963556195.1 Sepiola atlantica | reverse complement strand
TTTAGCGGGAAGTATATAATAATAATAATAATATATATATATATATATATATATATATATATATGTATATTTCACTTTTTTGTTTCATTTTACTTCAGTCGAAGTTCTCAAAAATAAAGCCCCACCTGATGTCTATATCAGATACATAGATATTCGAGTGTTCTATTAAAGTTCTCCTTTACCTCTCAAGTGTTGATTTTGTAAAGAAGTTAAGAACATTCATTTCCTTTCCCTAATTGACCAGTTGATTATGTTAGAGTATATATTTCTTTTGGTCTCTTGGTCTTACCGGATCCCAGGACAAGAATTCATCTAGTCTGGTGATGTATCCAGCTAAGTGCTGGCTGTTACTTGAGGCAACATCACTAGGATAAGGTGCACTATTCCTCGTATAGGCGTGTAGCTAAACTGAGAAGATCTTATTTGGGCTTAGAATACTATGTTATTTTTAACATTTGGTCAGGGTTTACTTGTAGGGTGAAGTATCCTCATGCCAGGTTTGCCTGACAAACCCTTTACAGAGAGACCGAACTGTGATGTCCCCAATCAAAGGGACATAACTCTATGAGTTATCTACCCTTAGGTATGTGCGCTCTTCAATAAATATATGTTTGGACGGCAGTCTATCTGCGACCAAGCTACTGTTAACACGTTACCTTCGGAGTTGTTGTTCTTTCATATTGTTTGATACCCGCGAGACGAGAAGCCCCGAGATTATACTGGCGACGAGAATTTCGTGACGAGCTCACGTTACATTTCGGAATTTAATACAAAAATAAATCTTTTTTTTTTCCGGAATTAATACAAAAAAAAAAAAAATGGCCAGCGTTGGATTACCAGTTTTTCCAAGTTTCAGCGTACATGCGGACCAAAACACGACTACCGTTCGCTGGAAAAAATGGATAGACAGGTTAGAAAATTTATTTATTGCTATGGACATTTGCGACGACAAAAAGAAGAAAGCAACACTTCTTCACTACGCAGGAGACGAAATTTTTGATATCTTCCATGACTTCACGGACCAGCAAAAGGGCATAGGTGCAACAAACATTTTGGACGACGGCTCTATAGTTTCGGGAGAGTATGAAACTGTGAAGAAATCGATAACGGATCATTTCACGCCGCAGAAAAACACGTCATATGAACTTTTCAAATTTCGACGGGCTATGCAAAGCATGGACGAAAGTCTAGATCAGTACCACGCCCGATTACGGACTCTAGCCACCACGTGCGAGTTTGAAGATAAAGACAGAGAGATCCTAGCTCAAATTTTGCAGGGGTGCACATCCTCTAAAGTCAGAAGGAAGGCGCTAAGAGACAACTCTACGCTGAAACAAGTCCTGGACGAAGCTAGGGCAATAGAACTTGCTGATACGCGTGCTGCAGACATGGAACGAAATGAACTGCAAGCTATTTACAGCAACGAGAACCGCACGCGTCTCACACGTAGAAATAATGAAAATTTCAACGTCAACGACAGTAAAGACATTTGTTGTGGACACTCACGGCAAAATAGTCGCCATGACACCTCGAACAACAGACCACGAGGTGGACAAAAAAAAGATGGCGGACAGCGCGGCAAAATAGTCGCCATGACACCTAGAAGAACAGACCACGAGGTGGACAAAAAAAAAAGATGGCGAACAGCAAACATGTTACTATTGTGGATATTCTGCTACACACCCGACTTGTCCAGCCCGAGGAAAAGAATGCATGAATTGTCACAAAAAAACCCACTTTGCAAGAGCATGTAAAGCAAAGCCGGTAAGAGTAATTCGTTTCACCAATCCTCCTCCGATATCTCCATATACGTCCAGTGACGAATCTATTTACTCGGTAAAATCTACACGTCCAACTAAGACACCAGGAGTCACCGCCCTTGTCAATAATCCGAATAAGACACCAAAAGTTACCGCCCTTGTGAATAATTCCCCTGTAATGTTTGTGGTAGACACGGGAGCTAGCGTAAACATAATTGCTGGACACGTATATGATGATTTAAAACACAAACCACGTATAAACAAAACAACGACCCGGATATTTGCATACAGGTCAAAACATGCCATACCCATCCGAGGATTTATCAATGCGTGCATAAAATTTCGGGATAAATCCTGTAAGACTAAAATATTTGTGGTCGACAGCGAAAATACTTCAGTTGGACTACAGAACCTCTTGAGCAGTAATTCTGCTGAAGCATTGGGAATGATAACGTTTAACTTCACGTTCCATGTGACGGTCCCAATTCAAGACGAGTTCCATGCACTGTTTGATGGAAAGATGGGAAAAATTTCTGGAGTTACCATTAAGCTCCACATTGACTCATCGGTTTTCCCCGTAACTCAGCGACACCGCAGGATACCTTTCCATGTGAGAAAAGATGTGAAGACAGAACTCAGACGTCTCATGGAAACGGATGTGATTGAGGAAGTCACGGGACCTACCCCATGGGTTAGCCCGATCGTCGTAGTTCCCAAGAAAAATGGTAGCGTACGAATTTGCGTCGATATGAGAAAGGCAAATGAAGCCATTCAACGGATTAAACATCCAATGCCAACCGTAGACGACCTAATAGCGGACTTAAATGGGTGTACAGTTTTCAGCAAACTAGACCTCTCTAATGCGTATCATCAATTAGAACTGGAAGAGCCCAGCAGATATATAACGACATTTGCCACGCATGAAGGTTTATTTCGTTACAAGCGACTAAGTTTTGGTGTGAATGCATCCTCAGAACTATTTCAAAAAGCTATATCAGACCTCCTCGGAGACATCCCTGGAGTGAAAAACTTATCAGATGATATAATAATATATGCACGTGACCAGTCATCTCATGACATCAGCTTGAGGAACACCCTGAAACGTCTACAAGAAGTAGGAGCCAAGCTGAACAAAGAAAAATGTCTTTTTTCTGTACGGAAACTGACTTTCTTCGGACACATTTTCAGTGAGAATGGAGTGTCCCCTGACCCAGAGAAAATCTCGGCTATTACAAAATGCAAGTCTCCAGGGAACATCAGTGAAGTCAGATCATTCTTGGGCATGACACAGTATGTGACTCGATTTATTCCACATTATGCCACTATTAGTGAACCACTGAGACGGCTCACAAAAAAAGATACAAACTGGAGATGGACAGAGGAAGAAGAAGCAGCTGCAAACAAGTTAAAGGAAGCGTTGACTGGAGCTGAGGTGATGGCGTATTTTGACCCGAAGAAAGACACCAACATACTGGTAGATGCAAGCCCAGTTGGATTAGGTGCAGTTCTGACACAAGATGGGAGGGTGCTATGTTATGCCAGTCGTGCCCTCACAGATGTAGAACAACGATACTCTCAAACTGAGAGAGAAATGTTAGCCGTGGTATATGCAGCTGAGCATTATCATCTCTACTTATATGGAGCGAGATTCGAAATCACCACCGACCATCGACCTCTTCTAGGGATTGTGAAAAGTCTCAAACCGACAACAACAAGAATGGAACGCTGGCGTCTTCGTCTCATGCCCTACCAGTACAACCTGGTATACCGTCCCGGGAAAGATGACAAAAACCCTGCGGACTATCTGAGTCGTCACCCACAACACATACCATCTAAAGACAATGTAGCAGAAGCCTACATAAGATATATAGCTAAGAATATCATACCAAAATCTTTAACTCTTGAGGAAGTCAAACAAGCCACAGAACAGGACCCCCAGTTATAAAAAGTCAAGGGTGCGGTTAAAGATGGACGATGGAATGACCCCCAGCTGTCAAGTTTTTCCCTATTCAAGGACGAAATTTCAACACACAATGGTCTCGTCCTTCGAGGACACCGGCTTGTAATTCCCTCAAAATTGAGGAAGAGATCCGTCGATTTAGCCCATCAATCTCACCAGGGCATGGTCAAAACCAAACAACTGATAAGGGAAAAAGTATGGTTCCCAGGAATCGATAGACTGGTGGAGGAAACAGTACACGGATGCATTCCCTGCCAAGCATCAGACCCAAGGCACATGAGCCGCGAACCCATACACTCCTCAGCACTACCAGTTGCACCATGGACTGAAATCTCAGTCGATTTTGCAGGTCCGTTCCCATCAGGTGACTATGCGTTAGTCATAATCGACGATTACAGCCGATTCCCTGAGGTGGAGGTAATACCCTCAATAGCTGCGGGTACAGTTATTCCCCGTTTAACCATGATCTTTGCTAGACAAGGATATCCAACCATTCTAAAATCTGATAACGGTCCACCATTTCAAGGACAAGACTTTAAAGACTTAGCGGCACAAGCAGGTTTCAAACATAGACGCATTACACCTCTATGGCCGGAGGCAAATGGTGAAGTAGAGCGTTTTATGCGCACCTTAAAAAAATACATTCTTGCAGCCACGGTGGAAGGCCACAACTGGAAGACCCAGTTACCACATTTCCTAAGGCAATATAGAGCCACCCCCCATACCACCACTAAAATATCACCATTTGAAGCTTGTACGGGCCGAAAAATGAACATCGGAATACCAAATGGTATCGAAAGCCCAGTAACAGGGCCGACACATAAAAGAATAAAAGAAAATGACTCCAAAGGAAAAGAGAAGATGAAGGGGTACGCTGATAGAAAGGCAAAAACAACAACTCTCAGCCTGGGTGATATGGTTTTGGTCAGGCAGAAGAGACAAAACAAACTGTCAACACCATACAATCCTAAACCATATACCATTACAAAAATGAAGGGAAGTATGATAACGGTGCAGAGAGGAAATCACAAAATGACTAGAAACTCTTCTTTGCTAAAACGCATAACACCTAGGAATGAGAACCGTGACTCTGATTCAGACTGGGAAAGTGAGTACAATTCACACACCTCAGAAGACCTGGAAATACCCAAAACACAAATAGCTGACCAGTTACCGAGACGAAATCCATCTCGGGAAAGACTGCCCCCAGCCAGATTCAAAGACTACATAATGTAAAATAAATAAATAAATAAAAATAAATAATAAATAAATAATAAATAAATAAATAAATAAAATAAGACAAGTTGTCTCACCAAGATGGGGAGGGATGTGATGTCCCCAATCAAAGGGACATAACTCTATGAGTTATCTACCCTTAGGTATGTGCGCTCTTCAATAAATATATGTTTGGACGGCAGTCTATCTGCGACCAAGCTACTGTTAACACGTTACCTTCTGAGTTGTTGTTCTTTCATATTGTTTGATACCCGCGAGACGGGAAGCCCCGACATTATACGAACACACCCGATGATGGTGTCTAGTAGGTATTTTAAACTGTGTGTGTGTGTAAAAAATTACAAAACGAGAACCGAAAATTGTTTTATATGTTCATCGATATTTCGTCTTTATTTTAAGACTTTCTCAAGATGACTTTGACTAAAGACGAAACGTCGAATAACAAACAATTTTAAGTTTGCCTTTTTCGTTATGCTGGATTATTAATTCTATAATTTATATATGTATATATATATATATATATATATATATATATATATATATATATATATATATATATTAATGAAAACGTTTTATTTATACAAACATAGCCTGGCTATATATTAATGAAAACGTTTTATTTATACAAACATAGCCTGGCTATATATTAATGAAAAGTTTCATTTATACAAACATAGCCTGGCTATATATTAATGAAAAGTTTCATTTATACAAACATAGCCTGACTATATATTAATGAAAAGTTTCATTTATACAAACATAGCCTGGCTATATATTAATGAAAAGTTTCATTTATACAAACATAGCCTGGCTATATATTAATGAAAAGTTTCATTTATACAAACATAGCCTGGCTATATATTAATGAAAAGTTTCATTTATACAAACATAGCCTGGCTATATATTAATGAAAAGTTTCATTTATACAAACATAGCCTGGCTATATATTAATGAAAAGTTTCATTTATACAAACATAGCCTGGCTATATATTAATGAAAAGTTTCATTTATACAAACATAGCCTGGCTAAACATTCATGAAAACGTTTCAGTCGAAGCTTTAAAACGCCATCGACTTCCTCGGGCCGAAAAAGTATGTCCGTTTTCTGTTTTCATATTGAAAAATGAACAAAAACCGCTTTAAAGCGTCCATGAAACATGTTACTGAATGTGTAGCCATTATATATTTGTATAAATAAAACTTTTCATTACAAATAAATAGCTTTATTTATTATTGAGCACTTTTATATAAACACAGTAGCGATTCTCCGGACTTGTTACTCTGTGGATACAAACCCAACCTATATTACTAATATATACATACCCGTCTAGATGAGCATTGTAAGTGTAGTATTAACACAGCATGACGTCACTAGCTATTAATGCATCGTTCCTTTCATTAAGTAGAACGCTCTTATTACGTCAAGCCGCCGGATAAAGTGTTAAAATCATCACTGTTTTTTCACTATTCAGCGTTGACCGCGTGGTTCTAGACGTCGGGATTTAAGTTTCAAAATATTCAGAATCTCTATGCTGATGAGTCCCGATTATAAAGGACGAAACGTATACGTACATAGATAATAATAATAAAATTTTATATATATATATATATATATATATATATATATATATATATAGTGGTAGGTAGGTTTTCTATAATGAATGTACATTTTTAATTTTATACTTCTTACTGTATCCGAAAAATGTCCAATTGCAAGCTAAATGAAGTAGTATTACAACATTCAGAACAGTTATGCATATATATTGATGGCAATTAAGCTACACAGAGGCGTCTGCGTTACATCCTCGTACGGAATCGTCAGGCTAAATGCATGGCATTTGTTTTGCTAAATGTTTTTATATATCCATGTAGTGCTTAGTCTAGCTAGCTTAACAATCAGATTTTTTGTTACAGTAAATACTGAAAATCATTACATAATATATTATATCTCATTAGAATATTATATGTAGATACACGAAATAATAATTATATATATATATATATATTATACTAAAGCCGAGTCAATCACAGTTTTTCCGGAAGTGTTTTTCCTATATATTTGTATGACACACATTTCACTGGCAAGTTGACAGAATAGACAAACAATTACAATGCTAGACATACGAATCTAACTCAAACTGAACAGAAATGATGAAAGAAAAAATGAACGGTACCGTTCTTAAGGTCCGGCTATTCAATTTGCGCGATTATCGATGACAATGCCTTTTTAAACTTAAGCGCAATTTACTGACCGACGCATCTAAAATACTATTTCAATCTTAAGCGCGCCAGAACAACATGAATGCTATTTCAAACCGAAGCGTGCCAGGCCAACAACGCCTCTTATAGAGCAGCTCGACAATCAGAAAAATCCCATCCATTCACTGTGGAGGTCCCCAAATGCCGGAGAGCCTTCTACTCCAGTAGTTTCTTTCCTCGTGCTGCCGGCCTCTGGAACTCCCTCCTTGCTCCCCCAACTGTACCAACATGCAGTGGCTTAAGACTAATGGGAACTAACATCTCGCTATACAACTCCCAACTTAGGATGACACCCAAAACCTACACCCTAATTCTCAGTAACCCCTTACGTCTACAGTGGCGGCCTGCCTTGTTTGGGGTGAAATATGTTAAATAAAAAAATAAAAAAGCTCGGACACACCTAGAAGATTAAGCTTAGGAGTTTGCGGAAAAGGTGATGGAGATATTTGGAACGAGATTATTGTAAAGCGGATATCAATTGACATTGACTGAAATCGAAAGACGAATTTTATTCCGAAAAAGTAACGAGACATGAAAACTAATTTTAGTATTACGAATTCTTTCAGATTCCACATTGGAATCTGTTATTTTTCTTAAGGTTATAATTGCAAAGCATAGAAAAGAATGTCGACTAGAATGCACGTTGGAGTTTCGGGGTAGATTCTTTCTTTGTTTTTTTGGAAGGGGAATGGCAGTTTATTTAGTTCAATGGTAAAACTACTAATCAGCCAATTGAGAACTGGTTTATTATTACTAAGTACAATTGGAATAAAATGAATATGCTTTCAAATGGAGTTCACAAAAGAACGGAAGCGGAATAGAGGATTGAAAAGGATAGAGGAAGTGTGGATAGAGAGAGGGGGCGAGGGAGTGAAAGGGGAGGGGACAATTACTAATGGCGAAGAAGAGGGATTAACTGAATGATGTAAGGAGAAATAGAGAGAAGGGTAAAGAGTAAGACAAAATTAGAAAGAGAGAGAGAGAATAATAGAGAGAGAAAGAGAGAAAAAAAGAGAGTGATAGGGCAGGTAAAGGACAGAGAGGGAGAGAAAGTAAGGGAAAGAGAGGAAGAGGGAGAAAGAAAGAGAGAGAAAAAGAGAGAGAAAGAGAGAGAAAGAGAGAGTAAAAGAGAGAGAGTAAAAGAGATAGAGATATATATAGAGAGAGATAGAGTAAACGAAACATGAAGAGAGAGAGAGTAAACGAAACATGGAGAGAGATAGAGTAAACAAAACATGGAGAGAGATAGAGTAAACAAAACATGGAGAGAGATAGAGTAAACAAAACATGGAGAGAGATAGAGTAAACAAAACATGGAGAGAGATAGAGTAAACAAAACATGGAGAGAGATAGAGTAAACAAAACATGGAGAGAGATAGAGTAAACGAAACATGGAGAGAAATAAAAAGAGTAAGAGAGAGGATATGATAAAGAGAGAGAGAACAATATATAGATAGACTATGAGAGAAGATGGAGAGATAGAGAGAGAGAGAGAGAGAGTGAGAGAAAGAGAAATACAATATTAGAGAGAGGGTAAGAGTAAGAGATAGTGATAGAATGAGGAGTAAGAGAGAGAGAGAGAGAGAGAGAGATAGTAGGATAGAAAGAGAAAGTAAAAGTAAGAGAGAAGGAGAGAGTAAAAGAGAAATAGGGTGTTGGAGAGAGAGAGAGCGAGCGAATAGGATTAAGAGAGACAGGAGTAATAAAGAAAGAGAAGAGAAAAAGAGAGAGAGGGAGAGAGATAAAGAAACGGATATGATGCGAACTAGAATTTATAAAGAAAAAGAAAAATTAAAAAACAGGGAAAGAGTGTGGGAGAACAAAATGGTGGTGAGAGAGAGAGAGAGAGAAAGAGAGAGAGATAGAGAGAGAGAGAGAGAGAGAAGGGGGTGGTTTACATATGCCCTGGAGTATCTGATAGCATTCAGTGTTTGTGACAATGGCATATTTAGATTTTGGAGTTTCACATGTACGCAGAAATTGTAATTCAGTTCAAGTGCCTAACTAAAGTTAAGTTGGTTTTATTTTCGATGTACCTCCAGCCCCTAAAATGAAGTCATTTGATGTAAGGAGCAAAAAAGAATGAAAGATGATGACGTTAAACGATAGCAAAAAGGAAGACAAAACAAAGCAGGTTTTTTAACTGACGGTGATACATTCATAGGAAAAATAATCGAACTTGAATCTGATACATTATCCTGACAATGACGGACCCAGTCATCCACGCCGGAAATACCTCAAGGGATACATATCCATGCTCAACATGCCACTTGAGAATACCCCAATATTTAGCGAGTTAGGGTTAGAATGTACCCTTAAGTTCAGTATTCTGTACTATCGGTCGAGAAAGGGCCGACAAGAAAAGCACTATGACCTCGCCCCTTTACAAAGAATAAGTAACTACTTTTATTATCAGTCAAACGAAAAATGAAAGAAACACCACCACCAGCGTCCAATCCCCTGGACCTCAAACAGGCTAGCCAATGCAAGTGTGGGAATAATTCCTGCAAATTAAGACAACTTTAAAAATAGAATAAAAAATGTAAACTATTGACAACCCAAATGTTTAGAGTTAGAATGGCATGGTATCAAATAAAAGGTTTCGTTTAAATACTTGTTTTTTTTTGTCAAGACGCAGGCGGTGCATGAAATGTCTTATTTTTATTTGACATGAAGGCAACGCTACGTTCATCAGTTTTAAAAGATGCACACACATATATGGTCTACATTGAGGGTATAAATACATATGTGTATATGTATACACGTATGTATTTATACTCTCAAT
>OY744532.1:99593705-99641205 GCA_963556195.1 Sepiola atlantica | reverse complement strand
AATATATTATTTGTCCCCCAATCCCCAAATAAATCCGGCCAAAATATAATTAGAGATTTTGGGGGATTAACACCGGTTCGCAATTTCCGATACGGCGGCCATGATGAAGTCGATAATTTCTATTTTACCGAATGTTGCAGGGGTTTGTTGATTTCTTTTACATTTTTTCTTTCTTTGTATCTAAACTTTTAATTTATCCTTTTCTTAAATATTTGATTATTTGTAAAAAAAATATTTTCTAGCATATCCTTTTTGTTGCATTGATAATTGAGGAAGTTCAGCGGAAGAACACCTTATAAGTTCCTCGTCACCTTTACATTATATATATATATTAATATATATTAGTTTTTTTCTTAAACTTGTCACTGGTCTTCATGTCACTATTTTAAGTTTTTAATCGTAGTGCATGAATTATTTCAACGTATTTACTCTGATGAGTGTCGACGAAAGCCGGATTAGTATATTCATGTATTTCTTTTTTTTTCCTCTCTCGTTTTTACACTTTTCAATTTCATTCGACCCCCCAAAAATGTCACAAACGTCTATATTCCTTGCTTTAATATATAGTTATCTACAGACACGCGTTTCGTCGTCTTTTATGAGTCATCAGTGTGGCTGGCGAGATTCGAAACCAGGACCCCCAGTGACTGAGACCGGCGTCCTACCACTGAGTCACGAACCCCGCTATTAGCAGTAGGAGAGATGTATCGCATTATAAATGTTGCCATTTATTTATATTTTTATTTACGATACAGATAATAGAATAACATAATAATAAGAATCAATAATTGAACACGAGTAACTCCAAGTAGAATCGGAAAGAAATTGCAATGGTGTCATGAAATTCCTTTAAAAAATATATCCCTTCTAAATCTATTTTGAATTTTTTGTTAACACATTGATTTCTATAACAAACAAACACACTTTCTCATTATATATATATATATATACATATATATAATAGAGAATGGTAGTTTGCTTAAAGCATTGCTGGGAATAGTAGTAGTATGTTTTTAAAAGGCTGAGGGCAATGCAAATTCCGGGTAAGTTGTAAGCTGGAAGGAACAAAAATAAATCGAATACGAAATGGGACTTACTATTTAATTTTTAAAAAATCTTACATAACAGCAAGTGTAGTGTTAGCTGTTTGTGTGATGTCCGGATGATTATAAAAATCATTTATTTAATATTTCGGGGAAAGAAACTCCCCTTTGTCAAAAATTCCGTCCAATATTCTTCCAATATGGATGCCAAACACTTCTTTTAAAAACATGCTACTAATATATATATATATATATATATATATATATATATGTATATATATATATCTTATAGTTTAAAATAAGTAAGATTTTTCCCTTATTTGCTTAGCCGGTATAGCTGCATAAGAAGAAGTTGCATATAGAATTTTGCTTAATATGCGGCTTAGTCGGATTTCTGGTACGCGCTTCCCTTTCCTCCGCCCTAAAATAATATATTAACTGTAAATTCATGTCCATATTTACATATTAAATTTTAGCTATCAGCATCACCTACATTTGAACCCGGCAAGCCGTATCCGTCATCTGCTATCTAACTGCTGAACCGCTTGGACAGTCGCCTTTCTAATTTTTGTTTAAGGAGAAAGGAAGCGATTTCGATTAACAGTCAGAAGCCTAGTATCACGGTGCACACTTGGTTCTTGTCTCTGTATGACGGGTCTCGACGAGACACTGAACGTCTTAAAACAGAAATAAAGATTGGCTCAATTTCTGTTAACTTGAAACGACTTTTTAAAAAATAAGTTTATTGAAATATAAATTAAATGGTATAAAATATAAACGGTAAGTACCCCCCCCCCTAAAAACCCAACCTATTACGTATTGTTTTCTCTAGTCTCACGTAGAATACAACTAAAATCAAAATTAATTGACCTTATAAATACCTTTATATATATATATATATATATATATATATATATATATATATATATATATATATATATATATATATATATATATATATAACTAATAGGAAGACCCGACGTTGCTCGGGCTTGAATACGAATTACTACTATGTATTTTTCATTGTGCTCATAGCACAATATCACTTTCTTTATTTTTAATTCCCTGTCTCCTCCTGTTTCGCCTCTTAGCATAGTCGTAAGAATCTGAAATGTGGAAGGTTTTAAGGGGTTCTGTTCCCATGGGTCACTTAGAAGTGGAGACACGTAGATATTCGGCATATAAAGGGTAGCCTATACATCTAATTTAAATCTTATAAAAATTAGAGTTTTAAAGGAGAACCAGCCCCCATAGCTCCCTTAGGTTAGGAGGGCACTTAGAGATTCGGGACCACTTCCATTGTCTTCCCCAGAAAATTTTATACATAAGATATAAATTTCAGAAAAATATGATATATTTGAAGTTTTAAAGGTGTTATGCCTTCATCGCCCCCTTAGGGGTGCCTTTAGAGATTCGACAACACTTCTTGTATTCCCGGTAAATTTTACATAAGAATACACTTTTAGATTTTATGTAGATTCTCTAACCTTTTTTTCTATCCGGAACACAGACATCACACACACACATATATTGAGTTTTATATATAGAGATAGATATGGAAAGTGTGACCCATTGGGTCACTCACTGAGTTCGAGTTAGTTTGTTTGAACAAGGAAAAAGTGAGTTTGCTAAGCCAGCTAAACATTCGAAAAAAAACAACTCCCATAATAATCTTGTTCTTCTCAGTATCTATCTCACTATTTCTTTCTCTTTTTTAAGCTACGGGTTAAACAGTATTACTTAGTGTGATGATATTTCCTTTTGTTTATAATGGGCTATTGTAATAATGTTAATGTTTTTATCCTTTATTATATTCAACGTTTTATAAACACATGAGATCTGGGAATGCATATATATAGATAGAAGGAGGGATATATATATATATATATATATATATATATATATATATATGAGAGAGATACATAGATATATAGAAGGAGAGATACATAGATATAGATTATATATATATATATATATATGAGAGAGAGATAGAGAGAGATACATAGAGATATAGGAGAGATACATATATATATATATATAGAGAGAGAGATACATAGAGATATAGAAGGAGATATATATATATATATATATATAATATATATATATATATATATATATATATATATATATATATAGAGAGAGAGAGAGAGAGAGAGAGAGAGAGAGATCGAAGTATATATATATATATCATATATATATGAAGAGAGAGATGAAGAGTGAGATAGAAGAGAGAAGGAGGTGAGTGGAGAGAGAGAGAGAGGGAAAGAGAGAGAGGGGAGCGGGTGAGTGAGGTAGAAGGGAGAGGGATAGAAAGCGAATGAAAGAGGGTAGGACGTGGAAACATATTTACTTTGAATAGAAGTAAACACAAAATCCTTCAAATGAAATGTAGAATATTACAAAAAATATTTGCTCCTTTCGTTGTTATGTATTACAATGGAACTGTGTTCTTCTTTGGTTCGTATCAAATAAACAGAACTTTCATGTAAATTCTTCTGTGATTACTTCCAATGCAGACCAACGATCGTATCAGAAAACCTCAAGGGAGACAAGACATACTGTTTTTCACAACGTCGACCTCAACCCAGAACCATTCATTGTAGATTTAAATTCAAAGACGAAAAAAAAAACAACAGTTTGGTAGGGATGTACCACCTGGTGTTTTATTTGAACAAAAAACTTTTTCACTTGCAAATATTTTAAACTGGCCAGTATCTAATATACAAAGAAAAGTTAGTTGTATTCTCAATTGAAAAAAAAAATGTTTAAAAAAACACAGATCAATATTTGCCGTTAGCTCATTAACGAAACAGATTTATGTATGTGCCTTTTGTTAAGAAAGCTATTGCTTACAAAGATAGGGGGAACTGTATTTACTTTATATATGATATTGGTCTCGCTCTCTCTCACATATACATACATATATATTATATATATATATATATATATATATATATATATATATATATATATATATATATATATAATAATGGTAATAATCCAGGTAAAAACATCCACAGGGTAGTAATCCAAAGAATTTCAACCGGGTTTATAAAAAGTGCTCAATATCAAATAGAGCTTTATATATGATTATTTTTATTTACACAGACATGTACATGTCTGTGTAAATAAAAACAATCATATATATATATATATGATTATTTTTATTTACACAGACATGTACATGTCTGTGTAAATAAAAACAATCTATAGAAATATATATATATATATATATTTTTTTTTTTTTAAAAAGGTTTACAGTGAGTCTTAAAAGCTCATTTTAAACACTAATGAAATCGCATTTGTTCAAACGTAGTTTTGTAAGATGTTACTAGTTTATTTATGTTAAACTAGAATACTGCCGGTCCTAAGACGACAACAACGACGAACTGGTAATATCTGGTGCAGTATTTTGCCCTTGTCGGGCTATTCCGGCTTCATCCGGAGTAAGACGTTTACAAGAAATACCAAACTCACAAGCATGTACATCCCGGTCATGGGAAGATGACATACATCGTCTAGTATAATTAAATGGTCACCCATCTGGTACCTTCCAGGCTCCACGTTGCTTACCTTCGGTGATCTAACCCTAACCCTGCGTGTCATTGCTATTATGTCATACGTAGACCCAGGACGGCTAAACTGAATTCCCCGAACGGATCAGGTTTGCACCACTTTCCCTTTTACGGAGATTAAATTCAATATATAATCATACTAAACTTTATGTCTAGAATATTCATTCCAATTTTGAGCAAAATTTATTACATGATTTTTATTCTAAAAAATGTCTAAAATTTTAGGCTTAAGCTTAAGTGGTCTTAAGAAAAAAATTAAATTCAGAGAATCTAGTTTAATTGGCGTCTAATAACTTTGGATCAAATTAAATGCTAATCTTATATATTGCCATTTTCAAGTTGCGTGTTTTGCGCATATTCTGGCCCTTTCTTAAAAAGCTTTGAAATACAAAAAAAATGAAATTAGGGGATTATTTATTAATTGATATGTAATACTTTTAATTGTTAAAATATCACAAACATCGAAAATATTTGTATTTTCACGAAAGGCTCCCCCCCTTTTCACCCCATATTTTCATAAAACTAAATCAAACTAAATAAAACCCACATTTCGAACCTTGACGCCTAGCAGATGTGTTCCAAAATTCATAATTCTCGATTAAATCGTTTAGGAGTGAATCCTTTACATATAAATGTATAGACATATATTTATACTTAACTTTATAAAGATAGGTATATTATGAGCAGGTCAGCTAGTAATTATGAGGGAATTACGTTCGTAGAGAGATGTGACCATGTAAGCAGGACGTGAGGGTCGGTAGGGTTAAAGCACCTGTCATTTGAAGCAACAGCATTGTCTGGGAACGATAGATTAGGGGAAGTCACACGAGGTGACAGACGTAGAGAGCGCGAAAAGCGGAAGTCTGACATGGGATAGCACTGCAGACAGACGTAAGTTAGGGGTCTTAACATCGGTTTAAATGAATCACTGCGCTTTCTAACGCTTCTATTTGTCATGGCGGTAGTTATTATAAAGAAACACACACTTAAACACGACTAAATAAAACCGATCTTCTGCCACTAAGAATGTGTTCTGGGGTTAACTTCAGGGGACGGTCGGAAGACCCTCCAAAGAAAACGGGTAGTATTTCGAATTATATTGAATATAATATATATATACTTTTTCTTAGTTTTTAATTTATCATTCTGACGTTTCCTCTTAGAGGGTCAGACGATAAGGCCTTCAGGAAAATTTTAGCAATTTTCTTTTTTTTCCACCCGCCCGTTTCATTGATTAAAAAATGTTTCCTCTGAAATTTATCCTACGATTTTGTTGTACGCAAAATTTACTTATATATATATATATACAGGGTGGGCCAAAATAAGGGTCCTATCTTTAAATTTGAATAACTTGAATTTGAATAACTTCCACAAAATAAAAGTTAAACTCACCAAACTTTATGTGTGTGTAGACTGACCCTTCCGAGATTTTTTGAAATAAACAAAACAAATTTTAGCCGAAAAACACTTCTTAAAACTTACAAAAACTAAAGTATTGTTTTTTACACTGTTTTGAGTTTTTTAAGCAAAAATAATGTTTTCTAAATGAGGGTACGTTCCTTACGGCTAATACGGCTCATGCTTGCTTCGGAGGAGGGTCCTTTACTTATTCTAAAAAAATTAAAAAAAAAAAAAAATCAATAAATAAAAAAGTTATGAATTTTTAAAAATAGGACCCTTATTTTTGCCCACCCTGTATATATACATTATATAAACCATAGCTATTCAGAGAAACATTCCATATTTCATTTCAAAACACTTTATTGACAAACAATTGTTTCTACCCATTTCGAGGATATACATTTTTATGATCTAAAAACTATCACAAATATTCATGAAGATGATTCATCAGTGTATAAAAGCCTACAGCCAGGTTGGAAAATCGAAATATATCCGACATTGATTTCATTTATACATATTTATTTTTCACTCCGATTCAAAGAGAACCCTTAACTTTTTTTGCATATAAAACTTCATCGCATATTATGCTCATCACTTTTTGTTTTTCGTTTCAAATGTCCATATTCAAGCGATAATACACATATCTCACAGTGTACACACAGATATATATATATATATATATATATATATATATATATATATTGAGGTTCTTGGTTTAGTTGGTCACCGCACGTCAGTCACATGGTTTCCGGTTTCGAAGCTTACTTGGTCTAGCCGCACAGATGAGTCGTAGAGACGACGAAACACGTGTCTGTAGATAACTACATTTTATCAATATAGCCGAAGGAACTAATGATTTCCATTTAGCATCGAGGCAATTCTCTTCCATAAAAATAATTGAATACTTTTAAATAATGAGTATCCTAAATAAAAAATATAAATGAATAAATAAATAATATCATTTATAATGCGATACAATTTCTCCCATTATGACTAGGAAGTTCTTGGATTAGTAGGGCACCAGGTAGCCATTGGAGTCCTGATTTCGAATCTCACTAGGTCTAGCCGCACTAATGAGTTGTACAGACGACTAAACATGTGTCTGTGAATAACATATATATATATATATATATAATATATATCCACGGACACGTGTTTTGTCGTTTCTTCAGCTTAACTATATCTAGCGAAATTCGAAACCCAGCGTCCAGTGATCTACCGGCTTAGCTATCAATTCTTCTACTAATATTAGGAGAAATTATATCGTATTTAAATAAATCTATTCATTTAACTACATTTTTACGATACATGAAGCAGAAAGGAGATCAAACAAGACACATATAAAAACAATTTTAGGAATCAAACGAGTCATCAAAAAGCAACAATATTTTTTTACTGTCACAATAAAATGTCTCGTTAAGATAAAATAAGTTAGCAGTGACGTATAAAATACAAAGGGTCTGCGAAAACAAAGTCTCTCTGCCATACATATAAATATATATATATATATATATATATATATATATATATATATATATATATTTACACAGACACACACTCTATATTCACATACTCATACACACTCATTGATAAGTAATTCACACGAAAACCCACATATATATGCATGCATGCACGCATACATGTTGTAGCTGTCAGCGCTTTCACCAACGCAGCCAACACGTTTTTATGCCAAAGTTTATTCATCTAGGAATTCAACTTGAAAAGAATGCACAAAAGCAAGAACACACACATATGATTGGCTGTTTCATGTATTTACACATAATATTATAAGGTAATATAATATATTGCGTATATATATATATATATATATATATATGTATGTATATATATTTACGAGGTCTGTCTAAAAAGTATCCGACCTTAGACCAGAAAAAATATTTTAAATACGTGGCGGGGTTGGGACCCTAATCCCCTACAAAGTAGGCCCCTTTGTGCTTGCACACACTTAGCCCACCGATCCATCCACTGCCGGAAACACCTCTGGAAGTCTTCTTTTGCAATGCCGTTCATCTCCGTCGTCGTGTTCCGCATTATCTCTTTTCTAGTCTCAAAGCAAGAACCTTTCAGTGGCGTCTTCAATTTTCGAAACAACCAGAAGTCGCAAGGTGCCATGTCTTGAGAGTAGGGAGGTTGGCGAACGACTGGAATTCCATGTTTGGCCAAGAAATGTTGGATCAATTTGATGAATATGCGAGGGTTTTGTCGTGATGCAGTTGCCAGTTTTTCGCCGTCCACATGTCTAGTCTTTTGCACGGAACTGCGTCACATAGATGCCGGAGAACATCTAGATAGTACTCATTTGTCACTGTTTGTCCTTCCGGTGTGTATTCGTGATGCACAAATCCACGGATATCAAAGAAGACAGTCAGCATCACCTTGATTTTGCTTCGCACCTGTCGCGCGTTTTTTGGCCTTTTGGCTGTCTTTTTTGTTTCTGAATCGTAGCCGTACACCCATGACTCATGTCCAGTTATCACGGTGTTCAGAAACCAAGGATCAGTGTTGGCGGTTTCCAGAAGGTCCTGTGCAACTTTAAAACGGATGGCTTTTTGTTCCTGCGACAAGAACCTAGGCACACATTTCGCAGCCACTCTATGCATGTTCAAATAATCACGGAAAATTGCATGTGCGGAATCTTTACTCACTCCGACCTCTTGAACGATTTCCTTCACGGTTGAACGACGATCTTCCATCATCAAATTTCGCACTTTCTTAACAACAGCTGAACTCCGAGCAGTTTAGGTCCTGCTAGAACGCTGGTCACTTTCCGCTAGTGCGCGGCCATTTTTGAATCGGTTGAACCACTCCTTAATTTGTATTACACCCATCGCATCTTCTCCAAACACCTGCTGAATCTTACAGGTTGTTTTGCTTTGAGAATCACCAAGATTTTGACAAAATTTGATGCAGTAACTTTGCTCAACACGTTCAGTCATCTTGAGATAATCGGTAATCCCACGAACTCGTTGTGTAGAACCTCACTCAGCGACCGACAGACAGCGACTAACATGCAGGAAGGCGGTGATAAAATTTACACATGCGCATGAAGATGTCTTGCTTCACTGTGTATAGTGGCGCCACCCTATCGTCTCTATTTCGCACGAAGAAAATAAATGGCCGGATACTTTTTTGGATAGGCCTCGTAAATAAATAAATATATATACATTATATATATATATATATATATATATATATATATATATATATATATATATACATACATATATATATATATTCAGTATTTACTGCAACAGTTCTCAATACGTTAGTAGAGCTTAACAGTATGAACACATATTTATGCGAAGAAAGCTGCACAGATAAATTCCTGTTTCAACACCGAAGGAAATTATAAAGCTAAATGCATTTAGCCTGATGATTTCCTTCTTGGGATCAAACATAGACGTTTCTGTGTAGCTTACTTGCCATAAATATATTTCCATACTACTATCTATATGTATATTTGTGTGTGTGTAAACAAGATACATGACACTTATTGGAAGCACATCTACTCACCTATGGATATATATGTTACTGTGCTTCGTACCACTTTAGAAGAAGTGTACACACTGCAAAGAAACCACTACAAAGAAACGACTACTAAAATAATTAAAAAAACAGAATTCTTTGACGACCTTCTCAGAATGCTGTCTCTATTAATGCACGGACTGAACGTACTACTCAGGTCGAGAGATTATCAAAGGCATATGCGTGTGCAGACATCTGTCTCAAAACACGAATAACAGGTCTGAAAGTTTTTGAAAAGAAAATGTTGCTGTTAGACAGCGGCATAAACCAGATATCAACAATGGAGATGTGCACATTGAATCAGATGTTTGTAAAAACAGATAATAAATAGCTTTACGTTTGGAGAGTGTATATATATATATATATATATATATATATATATATATATATTACGCACACAGCATCCTCATACACAATCACATATACAATCTTACTCCAGGATTCACTCACTATATATTGATATTGCAATATACATATGTATATTCAAAAGAACGTACTGCTATAGAAAGGAACAACGAAGAGACCAACAAAGAGGGTATAGATAACGAATAGTATCTTTTACACAAGCAGATTGAAAGAGAAAATAGCATTTAATAAAAAATGTAAATATAAGCATACACATGTACATATTCACTCATATCTAACATATAAAGTTATTTAACCGGATTTTCAAACTCCAACCCAAATCTTAATCCGACTGACATATCAATACTTGATTCTGACTAACCATTTTTCATCTTTTTCTTCCACTATGTTCTTGACACGAATATATTTAATTTTAGTCCATTCTTTTTCTGGAAATACTTATTCCGGCTCATAATACTGTTAGAGTGATGACATCTTTCCTTACTAACTGAAACAGATTACAAGAATGTTAGCGTGTGCAAATATACTGAGTTCTCTCCCTTGATTTCCGAAATATAAAATACAGCTATGCGACTTCAAGCGTGTTTATAATTTGCTCGTCTCCACATTAGTTACACATTATTATTTGCTCGTTATAATTAATCGGTTAACGTCAAGTACTAAAACGAACTTTAACAAATTATTGTTTCACAAAACTGATTACAAAATTAAAGTCACCAAATTAATGAATATATCTTTTTTTTTATTGATTGCTAATGTATTATTTTTAATTAATGGTTACCATATTGTATTTACTTGTATACTAGGTCTAATTAGGAGGTCATTGTCGCCCAACATATGCGCTGCGTCTTTCAGTCGTCTAATTTTTCGCCGCTCTTCTGTCTATAAGGGTAGATAGTTTCCTCCCTTTCCCTCTGTATGTGGTCAGCCATACCCGACTTTTGAACAGCTACACGTATTACGGCTGTCCGGTGTTTTTCTAACCTTACTTTTAGTGGGCGACATCTCTAACATTTTTATATTTTACCAAACACATAGAATTATATACACACCGTTCTTGGTCATGAGTTTTTCTGTAGGAGGCTTGACTCGCTCAAGATGTTTTCGGAGGGTCGAGTCGCTCCTGAATACTGCCCTGGTGTCATGTGGATTACGTATTCTTTGGATTTTTTCAGACATGCTCTTTATATATGGTACACACACTGTGGATTAAATAAAGGGCTCCGTTCGAAATTCCGTACGGATTTCCGAGTTCGACCTAAAGATTCCCGAGTTCGGACAAGATGCATCTAAGGAAGGTCGATGGTTACATCGGCGGAAACGTGATGAGAACAACATCCAAGATGAAAACAGTAGTCCGAATAATCCAAATACAGTTTTCTTTGAGTTCGAAAGCTTTACAACGTAGCATATTATTTTCACGGAATTTCACAAATATTTTTCTTCGCACTAGCTATAAATTAGGTACAGATGGAAATTGACAACACGTATTAATATAAAAAGCTCATCAACATTTGGAATCAAATTATTGCATGACTTATTGAAATGATGACATAAGTGAATTCTTTAAATCTATATTATAATTGATTGTGTGTGTGGGGGTGTTGGTCGCTTAATATGTCGATGCCGGCGATGTCTACCGTCCGCAAGCAATTTGTGCACACCCAACGTCAACCGAAAGATCTAAGAAGCATGGTCTGACAGGAAACCGGTGGTTATCTTTCTCGACTCTTCCGGGGCGTCTGTCAACATTCGGCGACGTGACGAACCGTCAATGACGTCACATTCACTAACAATGTCCGTTTGCAGCTGGCGACTGCTTACTTTTATATATTCTCAGGAAACCATGACTACGGCGGATTTAGTGTAAGACCGGCGCACCTGAGAGTTGAAGTGGTCATATATACTAGCAAAAATATGCTTTCTCTGGTCGCATATTTGTTGCTAGTTCCATATAATGAAGATTCGGTGTCTGTGTATAACTGAAACGGCGTCGGATTTCACATTTATATTACATCATATTCCTAAAGGTTACTCAAAAAGAAACATCCGTAACATTGCGAATTATTGTCTGATATCATTATTAATACATTTTTATTACTGTCACCACTTATTAAGGTCAAAAGGGTCTCGAGGATAAGGATTAATGAGATGGATGGATTGTCAGTTGGAAGATGAAGAACCTTATGAGAGGATTGAGAATGGGTGATGGAGTTTATGACAGGAATGTATATGTATATATATATATATATGTATATACACTAATGGGTCACCTCTTATCAAGGCCAAAAGCCACTCGAGGATAAGGGTTAATGAGATGGATGGATTGTCAGTTAAATAATGAAGAAAATTCCGTGAAGACCGAAAACGATTAATGGAATGAATAAAATGTTCTTATGAGGACGGTTTATGACACGTATTTGATGATATTGGATTTAAGACGACCATGTTGTAGTTTGCAGCGAAGCAGTCCCGTGGTATTGTGTTAAACAGACGGAAAGTCATTGAAAAAAGACTGTAAATTCCGCCTGACGATAGACAGACAGAGTAGAAAAATGAGTTTTTGCTGTGTAAGTCTTACAAAGAGGAACCAGTGATTAGTGCTCAGACGAGCACCTTTCATGGACATTAGGATAAAGTATTGATTTACTCCTCTACAGGAGTTAGGCACAAGGCCAGTTTTTATCTTACTCCCACAAGTAAGATGTGACCCAAGGTCGGGTCGGGAAAGTGGGGTTTAAAGATTGCCTTGGCAGCCCCGGTAAGGGCGCCTCAGACAGTAAGCAATAAACTTACTCCTCCCCAAAGAGGGGAGACAAAGCCTGGGAGGGTGGACCTCCTAGAACTGCACAGGACAGACCCATTGACCAGCGTAAGTCAAGCCCCGAAGGACAAGACAATACCAGTATGGGGTGCAGTATCCATCGGAACAGATACTACACTTTGATCTTGGCCAAAAGGCCAAGAAGTAGAGAAAGACGAGCAACAATTTTTCTACGGAAAAGTGACTGTAGAGTACAGAAGAGATCGGCCCCACTAGATTGTGAAATCGTTTTTGTACTCTGTCAAAGTAACAGGATATTCTGAGCGGTCCCCTCCCCCCCAAGAGGTGGCAGCAGTTCGTCTCAATACGGACATTGAGCCGTATTTGACTCTTATTTAGGTTGATGATTGTATCGGAAGTCAAATAATTTCTGGAGCGGTAGAATGATCCAACCATTTTTTAGCAACCTCAGGAAAGGATTTAATTCTAAACATAACACCGTTTTTTTTTACCAATATGTGACCGCTTATCAAGGCCAAACATTCACTCGAGGATAATTGTCAATAAGATTATCAGTTGGCAATGACAACACCTTGAGAGGATTAGAAACGATAGGTGAAATAGTTAGAATTTGTTTTTTTTAAATAAACGGAGCGACAAGAATTTGTTAACATTGGATTTTCAAAACGAACATATTGTAGCCAGATGGGAATCAGCCTCGAGGTATTGTGTTCCACAGATAGGAAGTTCTTGTAAAGAAACTTTGTTCGTGGAAGTTGCGTTTAATTTTAGGTACACAGAGGAAGAAAAAAATCATTTACAGTGGTTGTAGGTAGACTTTTACTAAAAATGTTTTAGGGAAATTGGGCCAGACATTGGAGCTCAGTCGAGTACCTTCAATAAAATTAATGATAGAATAAAGAAAGACTAGCAACGTCTCTTCTGGGGATGGGATGTAGGGAAGAGAAAAGATCACCATCTACTAGATTTCCAAGTAGATTTTGTAAATTGTCAAGGTTTATTTAAATTTATATGCAATGTCTTCTATATAAAGTAGACTGTTTTTCCCTGTAACTTTGACGAGAGTAAGAAAATAGTCACATGCATCTCAGACTAAACTGATCCTCTTGTCAAACTACCCGCTTCCCTTTGTGTATTCCTACAAAATATAAAGTTACTACAAATCCATTGTCTAATTAGACATTACTAATTTGTAGTAACTGTATTTATACATTTAATCCGGGAAAACTTACTCGCACAACCATAACTTACAAAGAGGAGGTAGCTCGCCCTTTTATCAGCTCTGATTTTTCTACTAATCCTTCTGTTATATATTGACGGAAATAACTTGAGGGGGATATAAGAACCTTTATGAGAGTGTTAGATAATGGCTTGGACGCATCTATTCGAGATGGGGTTTGACTTACGCGGTGGTAGCGGAGTCATTCCGTACGAGGCTACGGATGTGTTTTCCCACGCCGAGAACGACAATTGATGGGATCTTAAGGGTCACACGAGGTCAGGGGGTCAGATTGCACCTGTGTGTTGACAACGAGAGTTGGTGCGAGATTTCGCTAGCGTGGGAACATTGAGTTGGATTTGAGATCAGTTACTGTCTGGAGGCGAGAGAGTCAAGATCCAAGAATGTGACGTTAACAGAAGGGAGTATTCCCTAAATAGAAGACAGGCGAAAGGATCCCCCTCTCTCTCGCTCTATGAATAGTTAGGACAGCAGTAATAATCTAACTACGATATTCGTAAAGCTCTCTCTCTCTCTCTATCAACGATAGCAAGACACAACGCCACGGCAATACAAACGACGCCTGAATAAAAGTAATTAAAAATAATAAGGTTGTTGTCTTATGAAGCGAGAAAGGTCCTTTGTTACAGACAGCTCCCGGAGATGGCCACGGCAGTGCAGAGGCGAAGAAAGACTCAACCACTGGACGACGAAGCCGGCCGAGAAAATACGAAGGTATGATTGTTTTAAAGGGCTATTCAACACTTCCACCCACAACACCGTGTGATTTCTTTACATAGGCAAAACTTTCACAAATAACTGGTAAATTAAAGAATAACAGGTAGTATTCTTTCATTCTTACTCCATTTCATTACTACATTACAATACAAAGAAATAGTTTAAAAACGAACATAGACAAGAATAATCCATTCTGACAAAATGGCGACAATAATAAATACATCGTAAGTTTTTTTTTTCACTTTTTTAAAAGATCACTTTAGACTATTATTTACTCCATCTAAATGTTTATTCTAATACTTTCTTTTTTCATTACAGAAAATACTAAACAGAACACTGTCATTCCTTCTTTTTCCGATCGACGTACATAATGACTTTTTAATCTTTTAAAGATTTCAACACATTGAACAGAGTATTTTATGTCACTTTGTGTAACACTCTTAAAGATAAACAATACATATTGTATTACTCAACATTTTATTTAGAATAATTTAACATTCAGAAGTGGGAAGATATTACTGTGTTCGATTTCTTCAGATTTCGACGAATTTATTTTCGTAAAACTAAACATTCTGCTGATATAGGCGATTACGTGTGAACATTCAACATATTTCGGAAGACTGAAATACCATTTATTTAAATACATCTTTACTATCACATCGTCATAGTTTACATACTAAAAATTACTCTACTAACGCAGTTTTACAATTCTAGAAATTTTATTTGTTTTCATTTTTGAACAACTACATTCCCGACAAGGCCAGACAATTACGGAATTTTCAATATTAATGGTAATAAAAAATTGCCCATCGTCAATACTACTTCACGAATAATACTCTATTTCTTAGAAACAATAGTTTTGCTAAATCCTATTTCAGTCACGTAAATTATTCAGAGTGAAGTAGATTTCGGCATTATTTTCCAAACATTTTTAATCGATAAAACTGTCATCGGCATTTTTTGAGTTCTCACTTCTCTTTTAATGGTACAACAAATAAGTGCTACCTAACACAATATAATTTACTTTTCCACTGAAGTGCATAGTTTTAAACTTCAGAATCTGTTTTATAGTTTTTTAAAATTTAAATATAAGATTTTGTTGATATCCATTGTTTCGGAGACAGTAAGAAAATAAAAAAATGGCGGACCCATCATTTGCTACTGGTGTTTCATTCATTAAATGCAGTTAAAATGACTTATCAATAATCCTAAGTCCGACTGGACACCCCGGACTTAAAGTTATTGGTAGGGTAATGGCATTCATATGTAGAACGGTAAACAGAATATACAAAAAATAAAAATACATTTTCCGCACTTCATTTTAGTGTAGGAAACTAAACTTTTCCCCACCCCCAACAAAAACACCACACAATTGAAATACTATAATTATATACGCTTAGATAATACACAGATACATACACCCAGCATATAACCATATTACCTCTAAATGGCCGGGTAGTGGATGCTCATTTTAATTTGATTTCACAGTTAAATTATTCTGTCATATGCCCACACCCCGGGCAACGCCGGGATACAGGGTCCTGCTAGTTTATTATAATTTCAATACGGCCACATGATTTTTATAGAACACTACCCACTTTTGAAACTCGTAACGTGTGTTTGTTGAGCCGGCTCTAAATTAGTTCACCTCGTCCCGCGTTAAGACGGTCAACCCATGCCGATCAGCAGCTAATTCCTCGGCATACTTCACCCATTCCCGGTTCCAGCGATGAATAACAAAAAAACAAACAAAACCAACCACCAGCTCCATGTCTTTCTTCACCGTTTTAATCCATGTCTCCAGTTTGTTGGCGCTTCCTGTAGCCGGCCGGTGCGATTGGGGTCACCAAGTTGCAGAGCGTAGAATCTCGTGCCCAAAACAAGCAAAGTCTCCTTTCCAGAAGAGTCTCCATGATGCCTGTGGGTTCGGGGTAAGTGTTGACTGTTTAGGCTTACAATGTGTTCCACTGACAGACCTACGTTTCGACAGGTGTTAGATCTCATTTCAGTCTAGAGAGTTTTAGTTTACCGTATGTAAGCATTACCTATCTTTTTTTACACTCATTTAAACATACATTCACAAAAGGGCGTTCCAGACCAAATTATCTCCCTTTTGCAATGGTGGGTAGCACTGCAATCGGTGAAAAGAAAAACAGACAAGGAAATTCCCCTCTTTCTTCTTGCTTCGGCTAGCATGAGCACACGTGCATGTGCACATAGCGCACGCATAAGAATTCACGATATGTAAGACATTTCCTCTCAACCTTTATGTTGGATTATGACAAATAAATGTTTTTTCCAAATATTATCGGTTCAGTTTTGCTTCTTCGTTTCATTGTAATTGCTTGTATGAGAATATATATGTATATATATATATATATATATATATATATATAGTGTGTGTGTGTGTGCAGAGTTGAATGGTTTCAATGGGAATTCGAGTAAGCGAGCTCAATGTACTTGTTGACAGAGCAAGAATAAATTTAAAGGAAATAAACTAAAACACACACTAAGGCTGTCCGCATTATAAATTATTTCGACCTAGATGAGTCTCATCAGACGCGTGCACAGCCACATTTAGGAACTGGATTTCAATCTCTCTCTCTCTATATATAATATATATATAGCATATATATATATATTATATATAACATATATATATATATATAATATATATACGTACATTCATAAAACTGTATTTGTATTTTTCGGAATACTGTTCTCATCTTGGATGTTATTCTCACAACGTTTCGGCCAATGTAACCTCTGACATTCTTCATGTATCCGTGCTGCAACGGATAAAGGTGCTATAATCATTTATAAGTGACAATCTTCTGGAAGTTGAAGGTTCGATCCTCATTACGGGCGATACTAAGAATACAATCAAGAATTTATAAAGGCTTCTACCCGGGCATGGCTGACAGAACGAGAACAAATAAACACCGTTAATCAAATTAAAGGTCCGTTCGAAATTCCGTGAAGATTCCTGAATTCGCAGCTGAAGAAGGTCGGAGGTTACATCGGCCGAAACGTTGTGAGAATAACATCCAAGATGAGAACAGTAGTCCGAATAATCCCCAAAATACCAAATTATCAATCTTCATCTAAAAGATTTTGAAACATAATTCAAAAAGCTGTAATCTATTTGAGTCCAGGCGGCGTATCTAAGATCCGTTTTGACGTAGGTTTTGGTGAAAGGTGACATACGCACTCAAACTAATGTAAGCACGACTATAACATTACTTAACTGCACTAGATACGTAATTCATCCTATCTACATATTTAGACGCATTAATGTATCGCATTCGATCAAGAGCATTAAGATCGTGATCGCATCCTAATGTCTGAAGGATCAAGATTGGGAAACATGGCAATTTCTAAGCTGCTATAAACTGTGATCTTCTGTTAAGTGCTTTACTGGATAGGTTATAAGATATATTCATCCTCTTTTCCGACTGCGTTTATCCTGCTAATGCTGGGTCTATACTGGATTTTGCCATTCAGATTTGTGTCGACGGCGACAGTTATACGGTTATACGCACCATATGTTGTCAAAGCTAAAAACAAAGTTTACATATAGCATCTGGTTATCCATTAAGTACGGACCAGGTTAAACTCAGCTTACATATATACGATAATTTCTACATTGTAAGAATTAGCAAAAATATGTGACAAGAGGTCGCATATTTTTGCTATAATATCACTACCCACTCTAAAAAGGTATTATGACGAACAAACATATACTACACTATCCTCCAAAGGAGGGTGTAATGTCTAGGAAGATGGTCTCATGACAACAGAAAAGACACGCATTACCTCCAAAAGCGAAGGTAATGCCTGGAAGGATGGCCACTGACAACAGAACAGATACTACACTACCCCAAACAAAATAGAAGATGATGCCTGGGAGGATAGTTTGATGTCAATAATACAGATACTACACTACCCACCCATAATTGAGCACTGAAAGATAGTACATTAGTCTGAAATAATATAGTATACTGAATTAAGAATTAAAACATAGTACAATAGTTGAGCAGTAATAGAAGTAATAGTATAGTTTCGGCTTCAGACAGACAAATACAACTTCCCCATTAGTAAAGGATTAGGTGCAAAAGATTCACCCGCCAGAATTTTCTGATAAACAAGTCAAATGTGGACGTGATTATAAATTTAACAAACCTGACCGTACGATGCCTGGATGTCACTCTGCGGATTCGAACCCACTTACCTAGAAGACAAAAAACGAAAGAAAAAGACGCTTTAGAAAAACATAAATTAGACAAAAAATTCGACCCATAATAAAAACCAAAACAAAAATGTAAAAAGCTGCTGTAAAAAACAAAACAAAATACAAAAAACAAAAAAGCAACCTCCCCCCATTAAGCAACAAAAAAAAACTCGAAAAATTCTACCGTTGTGAAATTAAAGGAATGAACAAGAAATAAGACAACAAGGAGGTAGTTAACGAGAATATGTAGTATTACAGACAGTACAGAAGTAATGGATTGTCAGAGACTGATTCTGGCTTGGTGTCGGGAAGAGTCCACATAGTGACGCAATAGGGTATATCACCATACTATTTACTAAACTAGATAAGGGGGGGGGGTGACTGACATAATGGATACAGTTCCAGACTATGGTATCGGTTGTACAGAATTCAAATTCTAATGGATTAAATCATTAAGTCTTCGTTTTAATCTCTTATTTTAATCAATGATTTCATTTCGACTTTTAACAGTATTGCAATTTAGGCACTAATACTATTGGGAAAGGAATGAACCCCTCTCATAAATAGCAGCTTTTGTTCAGTTAATTGTATACAATGCATCGGTTACAATATGTGTTGCATCCTGGCGTTAAATAACTCCCTTCTTGTCGTAAAACAGAAGAGTGTAATTTCCGTTATGAACGCAGACTGTGCAATCGGCAAGAAGTCTAAGTTTTGTTGATAGATTTTTTAAATTATAACCGAGAGAGGGAAGAGATCAAGAGAAAGGGGGAGGGGAAAAGACTAGAAAAAGTTAAGAATTTCAAAATAAGCTAGGTATGCATGAGAGAGAGAGAGAGAGAGAGAAAGAAAGAAATATGCCCCCTTCACCCTCCAAAAGGCATTGAAAAGTTGCGAAGAGCAGTACGAGGGCAAAGGCGTGAAGAAGAAAATATTTAAATGATCAAACATAAAAGAGTGAAAGAAAGAAAGGGACAAAAGAAAAAAAGGAAAAAGAAAATGGAAAGAGAAAAAGAGAGAAAAGAAAAAAACAAGAAAAAGAAAGAAGGGGCGAGAAGAAAGAGGAAAATAGCAAGACACAATAACAAAAAAAAAACACAGAAACAAAATACAATAGTAAAAATGTGATGAACTCGAGACTAGAAAGACAGAAACAGAAAAAAAACATAAAAATATAAAAATGAAGAAAAAAAAGAGTGAAAAGGGACATTAAAAACAGATTATTCGAGGAAGTGAGGTAAAAAAAGATATAAACCAAGTATAAGAAAGGAATTTAATTCGCCATTTTGTATTCAGATCATGAAGTGGGTCACACAATCTGACTTTAATCTTACAGGAAATTAAGACATACAAAAATAGTCCATTAGCAATTTTTGAAATTCAAGTTTCTTTGGTCCTTGCATTGATTAAAAGTTTATGTTTAACAAGCAAGACGACCCGATGTTGCCAGGAACCTTATGTACTTTTGTAACCAGTCGATAACACCATATTACAATTTTATAAAATGTTAACATTTTACATTTCATAATATTGAGTTTTTTTTAGGCAGGGCCCACTTGTGTACTGATAATTACTAAGTAGGAGGGGGGTTATAAGCCAAATGATATTAATTAAAATAAGTTTCGGTAATTTTATAGTCTTTAACCCCATTTCCCGAGCCATGAACAACCTTTTTTTACATTTCTATATATATTAGTTATCTAATATATAAAGTTAAGACGATTTTTCCCTGTACCTTCTCGGAGAATAGAAAAATAACCACATGCATCACAGACTACTAAACTCACCATCATATTACACTTATTCACTCGAGCGTCTTTTAGTACATTTGTTATAATTTATTTCTAGCTAACACTAAATATTACATTTGCTCCACCATCTACGACTCTCCGTCAAACCAACTCCATGTAGGTGGTAGTAAAAACTTTTCTCCCTAACAATTCTGTACTGTCACTCCACTCATCGACACCGGGAACTAATAAACACAGTTTAATTTTCACGAAAGACTCCGTTCTTATTTATTACTTGACTGGTATTAATTTACTACATAATATAAAGCAATACGCAAAGACTTAATGACCGCTCCCGTTCACTCCGATGATTTTCCGCGAATATCAGATTACGTTATTTCTATTTCTACCTATGACTTCTATATTTATATTCATTCCAGAATTAAGCGAATGAAATTAACGAACACAGTTCCTGCAACATTTAATCATTCAACATGGCGGCTACAATTTCTTGATCGAATCGACTTCCTATTTAATTCAATAAGCGCCAAGATACTCGTAGACCCCGATACATTTACATTTTGAAAATCATACACCTTTACCACGCATATTATAGAAAACTTGCCCAAATCCATTTATTTCATCAACTACAAATGACCTAAACCGTGTCGGCCGAAGCTAAATCTTAACATAACACGCATGTCAATAAACAAGCTTAGCTTAATTGGCCTATTTTCACATGTATTTTTAAGTCGAAACTGTGGCGCAGTCGTTAAGAAAGCAGGTTTTATGATCGCCCATTTTAGCGTTCAATCCCATTCTACTCTACCATTTAAAATTTTTTTCTTTAATTTAAAACATTCGCCAAAACGGTAGAGGGGGGGAAGAACAATAGGCCGTTTCTTTTTTTATTCGACGTCATGCAATAGGCAGTACTTTCTCCCGTGCAACGCCGGGCGACGGGTTCCGCTAGTAAATAAAATAAAGTAAAATGTTAGATACTCCTTTTAAATGCAAATGCCGACCCCGCAATAATTTTATTTGATCAAAAATAAATATACTTATCCAAGTATTCTTGGGTAATCAATCTAATTTCAGAATATATACAGTTATGGTGTGGTATATCTTAAAAAGCTTTAGGAGTTCGTTCGTGAAAAAACAAACAGGAATTATAAATTACATATATGCTAGCGGGATCCGTGCGCCAGCGTTGCCCAAGAAAACGGAGGAACCCAAGAAACTCCTACTCCCACATCACACTGTGTCGTTAAAAATATACAGACACCAATAAAAGACACGTATATAAAAAAAACTGCCCAACATGATGTTTCGGAACTGGTGAGATGATGATTGATAACTTGAATTATTCGAACTACAGTTGTTATCTTTTTTATAACATAGTTGACCCCAAACAACGCAGGCCGCCGCTGTAGACGTAAGGGACTACTGAGAATTAGGGTGTAGGTTTTGGGGTCATCCTAAGTTGGGAGCTGCGTATCGATATGTCTGTTTACATTATTTTTAAATTTCTGCATGTCAATACAGATGGGGAAATAAGGAGCAGGGAGGGAGTTCCAGAGACTGGCAGCACGAGGACAGAAGCTATTGGAGTAGAAGGCTCTCCGGTATCTGAGGACATCGACAGTGAATGCATGAGACAGCTGATTGTATTTACGTCGAAGAGTACTAGAGCAGCAAGTTCATCGGAGCACAATCCATTGAAGGCACAAGAATGTTATCTTCACAACGTTTCGACCGATGTAACCGTCGGTCTTCTTCAGGTGTGTCGAACTCGGGAATCTGTACCAACTTTCAAACTGAATCCTTTATTAAATCCACGTGGGTAGAATTTTCTCATCCCGTCACCCATTACCTGGGTAGAAGTCTTAAGTAACTTTTAATTGTATTCTTAGTATCGCCTGTACTGAGAATTGAACCTTCAACCTCCAGAAAACTCTCACTTAAAACTGATTATTACTTAGCACTTTATCTGTTGCGCCACAAGTTCACGTGGACAAATACAAAGTTTCAGTTTAAAATTACGTACAGATTTCCGAGTTCGGCAAGACACACTTAAAGAAGGTCGGAGGTTACATTGGCCGAAACCTTGTGAGAACAGTAGTCCGAATATTCTAAATAATACATCGTCTGATGTTTATATTATTTGTTGTTATTGAACCATGATTATCCAATTGGTGACTGTCATTCAGGTGTTTTTCCCATACACGCCACGCTAGGCACTGCATGGTGGCGCCGCTATTTGCCCATAGCTAGGTGTCCACATAAAGCGCATGGTATTCCCAAATGGTCACCCATTTAGAACTAACTTCGATGACCTGGCGCGATCCGATGTGTCAACGTGATTATGCCGTATTCATATTCGTATATATTCGTATACAACACTACTGTAATAAAATTAGTTATAGTTTTATAACAATTTGGTTCAAATAAGAATTTAATGATCAAATAATACCCTGATAATTACATTTAATTAAAAAAAATCCTATTTAGAAAAAATACAGTTCTTATAAAATTATACTTCATTGTTTAATTATCCTAACAATCAGTTAAAATGGAAATTCATTTTCAAAAGCGATTTTTTTTCTAAAATGGTACGGAATTAATTAACGGGGAAAGTAGATAAACCCGTCGTGAAATATGTATGGAATAATGCCAGCTTGTACCAATGCAAAGTCTTCGAGATTTAATTCGTCTGATGAAGATAACATTTGTGCCATTTCTCAATCGAGGTGACAAGATAATAGCCGAGAAGAAATTGGTTTTTACTCTTATGCATTGAAATGTGATAACGTAGACACAAAAGATTCCGTGCAAATTTAAATAAGGAAAAAAGGAATAGGTTTCTTCATTAGATTAAAAATGAGATTATATATATAAAAACGGTCAAAGTTGCAAAGATGATGAATTAATGAAATAAGTAGATGACAAAAAGATAACGAATGTCTAAAACAATGGAAGAAAAAGTAACAAAAAAGCAAATAACTAAAAGAAAAAGTAACAAAAGAAACAAAAAGTAACAAAAAGAAAAAGAAAAAGTAACAAAAGAAAAAGTAACAAAAAGAAAAAGTAACAAAAACAAAAAGAAAAAGTAACAAAGAAAAACAAAAAGAAAAAGTAACAAAGAAAAACAAAAAGAAAAAGTAACAAAAAGAAAAACAAAAAGAAAAAGTAACAAAAAGAAAAACAAAAAGTAACAAAAAGTAACAAAAAGAAAAACAAAAAGAAAAACAAAAAGTAACAAAGAGAAAAAACAAAAAATAACAAAAAGTAACAAAAAAAAGTAACAAAAACAAAAAGTAACAAAAACAAAAAGTAACAAAAACAAAACGTAACAAAAACAAAACGTAACAAAAACAAAAAGTAACAAAAAGTAATTTGTATCATCTGGATTGTTCACACTACTGTTCTCATCATTGATGTCATTCTCACAACGTTTCGGCCAATATAAACTACGACCTTCTTCAGGTGCTTGAAATCCACACTAGAATTGTCCGCAAGGACCAGTGGCGTAACAGATATAAGTGCTAAGTAACAATCAGTTCTAAGTGACAGTCTTCTGGATGTTAAAGGTTCGATCCTCAATGCGGACGATACCAAGGATTAAATAAAGAGTTCTGTCTGAAATTCCGTAGAGATTCCTGCGTTTGATAACATGTGAAGAAGTTCGGAGGTTACAACGTGTTACTTCTTGTTATTCGGTCTTTCTTGGGCAAACAATACAAATGAACAAATACAATACAAATGAACGAATACAATACAGATGAACCAATACAATACACATGAACAAATACAATACAAATTAACAAAATACAAATAAATAAATTATAAACTAAACTAAAACCTAAAATAGAAATACAAGCAAGCACGTGTTAAAATAAGGTCACCCATTATTTCGACACGGCAAAAAAACAGGGATGTGCCACCCTATAGAAAAGAGAACAATAGAATAGGAAATAGGAAGTGAAAGCAACCGAACCTTTGTTTGTTTAGAAGCCAAACGATTGGCTAAGAGAATAACAAAGAATATGATTGGTTAACAAGCTAGACTAAACACTACGCGTATATATAAAAACACCCGGCAACACACACTCCATACATTTTCTACGGGGATGAAACGCGGAAGCCGCTGTGTAGCTTATTTACTATAAATATATTTAAATAACTTACTATATAGATAGATAGATAGATAGATATAGATATTATAAATTAATATAGTATCAAGTATGCGTATTTTTCCGATTTATTGCAATAGTATTAAATAGAGAAGTACACCACAATAGTAAAACAGTGTAGTATAGGTAGTTAAACATATATTTTTTTTATATGGCTTTTTTTCTTTAACCCTAATTAACTCTTTACTGATTAAAATCTGTTTTTCTTATTCTAAAGTAATGATGCGAGTTGGATATTTGAACAAGTAAATGATTTCAGTACACACGCAGCCTACTCTGGTGCCCCCTCGACGTAAATTCACTAGACCAACTCGACAATCAACTAAATCCCATCCATTCACTGTGGAGCTCCCCAGATGCCGGAGATATTTCTACTCAAATAGCTTCTTTCCTCGTGCTGCTGGCCTCTGGAACTCCCTCACTGCCACCTGTTTCCCCGACAGTACTGACATGCAGAAATTTAAAATTAATGTAAACAGACATCTTGCTGCGCAGATCCCAATTTAGGTTGACCCCCCCCCCCAAACCTTCCCCCCTTTTCTTTCTTCTCAGAAGCCCCTTACGTCTACAGTGGCGGCCTGCCTTGTTTGGGGTGAACTATGTTAAAAAAACAAAACAAAAAAAAAACAAACAAACAAACCGCAGTCTTGCTAGGAAAGAAACAGCTTTGTTTTTGATTTGAATATCGCCGCCTTTTAATCAGACACAACGAGGAACAGAAACCGAAGCGAGTTAAGGTCAGCGGTGAGCATGAGAATATGTAGAGGAAAGACATAAACGGCTTCACCTTTAATCAAAGGGCAACAAACATTTTACAATATCAACTTTGATCTTTGTTTGCAGGGGAAGGGAGAATAAAAGAACATTGATTGTCTTATTCATGAATTGAAAAGAGATTTAAAGCAATGAGATTTTATATTGTTAAAGTTAAAACAAAAACATAAAACAAAATGGCTTACCACAAGATACGCATCAAACGGAACGCGACTCGTAACACAATTAAGAATGGAAATTATTTCAATTTACAAAAGAAAACAAAAGCATGAGTCAGTTGTGAGACCGCATACTTCCGTCTGACGACATAAGTTGAAGTCCGTCAAAATGTCAAACTTGACTGAACTTGACGAGGTCATATAAGATGTGAGCCTTCATTGACTACAATATGGGCCTAGTAGCGAATCTCTACGATGTACCGAACTGAAGCAAAAGGGTTCATATTAAAAAGCACAAAAAGAAAATGGCTTCACACGATATACGCATCAAACTTTCATATGTCCTCTTGAACGTTTCTTCATTTATCAAGACAATCAATGTTTTCAAGTATATATTGAATCTTCTACGACAGTGATTCGCAAGAATAAATAAACCAAAGCATAAACACACTCCTTTCCATCGATTTTTTCCCAAATAAACCTTTATTTATTCCAAAAACTAACGATTTTACCAAAAGAAACCATATATATATATATATATATATATATATATATATATGTCAAAATAGGAATATATATATATATGTCAAAATAGGAATATATATATATATATATATATATGTCAAAATAGGAATATATATATATATATGTCAAAATAGGAATATATATATATATATATATGTCAAAATAGGAATATATATATATATATATATATGTCAAAATAGGAATATATATATATATATATATATATATATATGTCAAAATAGGAATATATATATATATATATATATATATATATATAAACTGTGTTTCTCGCTTTATTGCAGACCATAATATTGTTAATAACTTCAATAATATAAATCGCACAAGTTTGAGATTTTGCACACTGAAATAGTGCTCCTAAGTAGTTTATATATATATATATATATATATATATATATATATATATATATATATATATTCCTATTTTGACACAAATTTTGAAGATGTTTTTATGCGTAGTTAATATTCGTTTTGGTACATACAGCTTTGAATATTTCCTGATCACATGTTGTATTTTGAAGAAACTCAACATTTGCTTCATCGTTTATTTTATGTCGCTGTAAATTCAATTTCTACTTTGTTACTTTTTATTATAACACCTTGTATAAAACATTTACCTTTCCTTCATTGTCCAGTTTACTCTATAAAAGTAGCATCAGTTACGGAATGTTGTTTAAAAGGTATCGATTGGATAAGATCTCAATCAATATCTTTTTTCCGGCCAATCAGAGGCGCGGAAATATTCGGATCTACATGTCACAATATTTCGCGCATAATATAAAAAAACAAACAAATACACCAGCGTTCTCTTTCTCACGCTTTTCACACCCGGTGTACGTGAGCATGTCAGTAAACCAAACTTCTCTCCTCTCACGACTAATACTTGGATCTTCACTTTGCGCCGATTAAAATGAATGCCACTCTCTTTTAAGAAGACACTTATTTTGATCAGCTTCTAGGACTGATCTTCACTCCAGACATGAAATTACTTACATAAAAATGTTGCTAAGGTCGCTGAAAAAAATGTTTGCATCATTCTACTGCTCCAGAAAGTATCTGACGTAATTATAAACCTGTATAAAAGTCAAATACATCATAAGATTGAGTACTGTTGCCACATCGGGGGAGGTGCCACTCAGAGCAGCACCTTTTTTGTGCCTTGACAGAATACAAAACCGACTTTGAAACCTAGTGGGAGATGTCCTCTTCTCTTCCCTACAGCCTCTTTCTTACAGAAGAGAGGCTGATAGTCTTTTTCTACTCTATCGTTTTTGTGGTAGATGCTCGACTATGCCCCAATCCATAGTCCCCCCTGTAACACACACACAACAAAAACTCATCTAGCTACAACCACTGTAAATAATTTTTCCTTTCTTCCACTGTGTACCTAAAACTAAACAGAACTTCCATGAGCAAAGTTTCTTTTAAAGAACTACGCGTCTGTGGAGCACAATACCACAGGGCTGCTTCCCATCTAACTATAGCATGGACGTTTTCAAGTCCCTGACAAACATATGAACCCTTATCATCGAGAAGCCTTTGGTTGTAAATACATAAAAAATGAACCAGCCTAGGCCTCTGACCGAAGACACACAGCACACGTAATAAGTCACATTCATAAACAATTGAACACAGCGACAGCATATACACAATGCTTATTGAATAGCATTTACATAAATGTCCACACATATACTGTCACACTGACTAAACAGAGGTAGACATACATAAACACACTGTCTACAGAACTGTGACAGTATATGTGTGGACATTTGTGTAAATGCTATTCAATAAGCATTGTGTTTATGCTTTCGCATGCATATTAACACTGACAACAGAAAAATATGCCATCGCAACTTTTCACAGACTAAATTATAATTCACTTCACTTAGAACGTTATAAGAAATACTAGACTCTCATTCATTATTGACTTTATTTCTGGTTGTTCTAACAAGGTGTCAATAAAAAATTATATTTTTGTATCGATTGAATTTGTTATTATTTTTGCGTTGCCGCCGCCACCACAGTCACTACCATAACCCCCAGCACCATAATGTGCAGATTGAGGAGCATTATCCCCACTGGTGGGCCCCCGTCCAGGTAGCTGGCTATCTGCACGCATGGCAGATCTCACTCCCCACCTCCAAAAAACTCTACCATGAGGACCAACTGCAGAGGGCATCCACGCTATGAGATTTCTCCGCAGCAGTGACTCCCTCCCCCCAAGGCAGCTGAGGTCGGCTACTCCCTCGTTTACCGGGGTCTTCAAAATCTCGAGCTATCTTCATGGCACTATTCGAGCATTCCACGTGTCCATACCAACGAAGCCTTTATTCACTATTAATGATATCAATGCCCATGAGACCAAGTCATTCCAGAAGATCTTGCGACCGTACAGCCGCCATATGTTCACATTGCAAATCCGTCTAACCATTGTCCTGTTGTTGCTTTGCAATCGTTGCAAGTTTGCTTTGGTCAAAGCCCGGTCTACACTTGCACGGAGCATTGCACTGCGAACATAGCAGCGAAAACTAAAAAAAAAAAATGTAAATGCAGCTTGTCTGGAAACTTTTTGATCACACGTTGTACTTGAAAGACAATCAGCTTTTAATTTCTATCGTGTTAAATACACATTCATGTCTGGCATACTTTAGGAGTGCTCTCTTGTAATAATTAGGATCTAGAGATTAGTATGAAGAAATTACCGAATAGATCGAAGAGTGTAGTTATAGCCCCTTCTCCCACGACCAACCCCGTCCATAAGTGAAGAGTCAGTGCGCTAATTATAACCTTTAAACACAAGATCAATTTAGTCCCGAGTTAAAACGAGACATCATTTGAAGGTCCGCCCACCCGCTCATCGCCTTGACTGCCAAATGAGGTCGGCTAATCTACCCAGGCTGGCGGCTTGCCTTACCTTGCATAGAGCGGTCTCTCGCTGGCTACATTCTTAGCTAATTCAGTTGAATGACACACGTACTCGCACTAAAAAAGGGAGCGGGGAGGAGGTAGGAAAGAATGGGGAGATTGGAGCGACGAGAACAATCGTGTCAATGTAGTTCACCTATTTGGTGTCAGGTATCATTGGGTGGGATGTGGGTATGTGGTAATGCGGGTATGTGTGTCGAGGCAGTAACAACGCCGACAGGGTGTAAGAAAAACGAACCGGGTGGCAAGGTATTTATTTCAGATCGGGTAGAGACACGTGGGTAATTATACCTTGTGAATCTTCCGATCAATTAATTCGGAGGAGAGATGTTGCACATCTTTAAACGTTAATGTATCGATAAAAAAAGAGAGTGAAGAGGTTGGTTTATTAAATAATAGTGACGATAAAGAGGAAAACTGTAGACAGTGTGAGTAGGGATATACATATATATATATGTATGTGTATATATATATGTATATGTATATATGTGTATGTGTATATATATATGTATATATGTGTATGTATGTATATATATATATGTATATATATATATGTATATATATGTATGTATATATATATATGTATATATATATATGTATATATATATGTATATATATATATGTATATATATATGTATATATATATATATATGTATATATATATATATATATATGTATATATATGTATATATATATATGTATATACATATGTATATATATATATATGTATATATATATGTATATATATGTATATATATATATGTATATACATATGTATATATATATATGTATATATATATATGTATATATATATGTATATATATATGTATATATATATATGTATATATATATATGTATATATATATATGTATATATATATATATGTATATATATGTATATACATATGTATATATATGTATATACATATGTATATATATATGTATATATATATATCGATATATATATATATAGATATATATATATATATATATCGATATATATATATATAGATATATATATATATATATATATCGATATATATATATATAGATATATATATATATATATATCGATATATATATATATCGATATATATATATATCGATATATATATATATATATATATATATATATATATCGATATATATATATATATATATCGATATATATAATGATAATTATAGAAAATCTATTAAAACGCGAAAAACCAGAAAAATGTTCTTTAACAAACCAAAAAACATGAAGCAAGTTCATACTACTGCTCATTTTCTAATTATAGTTTTTACGAAAAAAATAAAATTTATGATTAGAAAATTAGACAATACTAATAATAATCAGCTAAATAGTTTACACTATATCAATGTCTTCTATTGTAACCAAATGCACCCGAACTTTAAAGTGGATGAAAAGGCTATCAGAAATATTATATATATATATATCCCATCAACTATAATAATAAAATAAGATTCATTATTCATTCTAAAAATTGAAAACATTAAACAATAACTATTTTCAGGCCCAAAACGTAGAAGAAAAAAAAAACAATATTATGCATTAGTTAACGCCCTTTGAGAAAATGCATCTCCGACAAGAATACAAACAAACAAATTTTTACATCGGTTTTACTACCACAACACTTTCATGTAGACTCACCATGATTTTCTCTGACACTAACTGAATTTTCCAGCATTAAGATCAGCAATCAGTTTCATCCAAAATTTGGGCGAATACCAAGCAAAATGAGCGAAAATAACAGCGGTCCCTATTCTACAATTATACCGATGTTTATACTTAATTAAATTTAAGAAAATTTTAATTTCAAAAAGCAAATAATTAGACTTTCTGATTAATTTGTTGTTTTTTTTAGAACCGAAAGTAGATTAGGTATCTTTCTTTATCTTAAAAAATCTATTATCGAATATTAAAATTGAAAACAGTTTGTTTTTGTTAGAGATTTAAACTATAGACGTTTTCACCTTTTTTATTCGAATTTTTAATTTTAATAAATGTTTGTGCCCGACCTAGGAAAACTTGCTCCAGTTAATTTTTCGGCGGAGGAAAATTTGACACGATATTTTTTCAATTCCCAAGGTCTAGGCCATATATTTTGTATGAAATTTTAAGACAGTAAATGGATCTCTGAATTGTTTATTGACAATTTGATGTTTTTTGGCACACATCTGAAAAATATTTTTTTAGTCAATCTTTAAAAAATAAACTTCATTATTCTTTTTCGCCCCAAATTGTACTATTGAAAAAAATTGATAAATCGATTTGTTTGAAAGTACTTGCGCGTTTCTCTGTGATAAATAATAATATATATTATCCGATATAGTTATGTTCGTAAAACAAACAAATATTAAATAATAAATATTAAACAATAACACGACAATTAATGTTGCCCCGTCTGTCTCTCCTCCCAGATAAATGTTTTCTTTAAAAAGAAAATAATCACTAATAATGTTTTAAAGTAAAACATTATTTACTTAAAACAAATCTAAATTCCCTTCCAAAATAAATAGAAAAAATATCGGGTCAAATTTTCCTACCCTGAAAAAAATAAATTATTAATGTTATGAAAAGTAAAATTGTTTTAAAATATTTCTACTTTATACCTCAGGAAACGAAAATGTACGTTTAATCCTATGCTTCGGCTAACATGTTCTCCTATAACTCAAAATATTAGTGAGATTTTGTCAAATATTATCTTACGGTCTACATAAAAAGTGATATCCCCAGCCATGTAGACGAGATCCTTTGACACCAATCCCTATCCTTCGACCACTCATTGGCAGAATAGAACGTTTATGAAAAAAATGTACATATATTTACACACATATATGTGTGTGTGTGTGTGTAAATATATATTTGCCTATTCTGATTTAGCTATTTGCCTATTCTGATTTAGCTATTTGCTCATGATGATATGCCTATTTGCCTATTCTGTTTTGGCTATTTGCCTATTCTGATCTAGCTATTTACTTATTCTGATTTTGCTATTTGCTTATTCTTATTTATGTATTGAACTATTCGTATTTGGCTTATGGTCATCTGGCTTTTTGCCCAAGGTTATCTTGCTATTTGCCAATTCTTATTTAGATATTTGCTTTTTCGAATGTAGCTACAGCAATCTGGATTATTATTTGTCTATTTTTTTAATGTCATCTGGCTATCTGCCTATTCTGATTCAGCTATTTGCCTATGGTCATCTGGTTTGGCTATTTGCCTAATCTTATTTGCCTATGGTTATCTGTCTATTTGCTTATTCTGATTTAGCTATTTGCTAATTCTGATTTACCTTATTGTCATCTGATTTAGCTATTTTCCTATTCTGACTTAGCTAAATCAGAATAGGCAAATGGCAAGATGACCATAGGCAAGTAGCTAAATAAGAAGGCAAATACCCTAATAATAATACGCAAATAGCAACATAAGAATAGGCAAATAGCCAAATAAGAATAGTGAAATACCTAATCAGAATAGGCAAATAGCTATTTGCTTATTTTTCTTTGGCTATTTGTGTATTCTTATTTGGCTATTTGCCTCTGGTCATCTTGCTATTTGCCTATTCTGATTTAGCTATTTGCCTATGGCCATCTTGCTATTTGCCTATTCAGATTTAGCTATTGTCATATTCTGATTTAGCTATTTGCTATTCTTATTTAGATAATTGCTTATTTCTATTTAGCTATTTGCCTATTTTCAACTGGCTATTTGCCTATTTTCATTTGACCTATTCTGGCCTATTTTTGTTTAGCTATTTTCCTATTCTTAGCTAAATCAGAATAGGCAAATAGCAAGATGACCATAGGCAAACAGCCAAATCAGAATAGGCAAATAGCTAAATCAGAATAGGCAAATAGCTATGTGCGTATTCTTTTTTGGCTATTTGCTTATGGTCATCTTGCTATCAGAATAGGCAAATACGAAATAGCTATTTGCTTATTCTTATAGGCAAATAGCTATTAGCTTATTCTTGTTTGGCTATTTGCCTATTTTATTTGGCTATTTGCCTATGGTCATCTTGCTATTTGCCTATTCTGATGTAGCTATTTGCACATTTTTATTTACCCTATGATCATCTGGTTTAGCTATTTGCCTAATCTGATTTGGATGACAATAGGCAAATAGCTAAATCAGAATAGGCAAATAGCTAAATCAGAATAGGCAAATAGCAACATGACCATAGGCAAATAGCCTATGGTCATGTTGCTATTTGCCTATTCTGATTTAGCTATTTGCCTATTCTGATTTAGCTATTTGCCTATTGTCATCTTGCTATTTGCCTATTCTAATTTAGCTAAGTCAGCATAAGAAAATAGCAAAACCCGAATAGGCAAATAGCAAGATGACAATAGGCAAATAGCCAAATAAAAATAGGCAAACAGCCAAAAGAAGAATAGGCAAATAGCTTAATAAGAATAGCCAAATAGCTATTTGCTTATTCTTCTTTGGCTATTTACCTATTCTGATTTAGCTATTTGCCTATTCTGATTTAGCCATTTGCCTATTCTGATTTAGCTATTTTTCATATTCTGATTTTGCGGTTTGCTAATTTTTATTTACCCTATGGTCATCTGGTTTAGCTATTTGCCTTATCTGATTTGGATATTTGCCTATTTTGACCAATTCTTATTTGGCTATGGTCATTTGGCTATTCTTATTTGGATATTTGCTTATTTTTATTTAGCTATTTGCCTATTTTCATCTGGCTATTTGCATATTTTTATTTGACCTATTCTGGCCTATTTTTGTTTAGCTATTTTCCTATTCTGACTTAGCTAAATCAGAATAAGCAAATAGCAAGATGGCCATAAGCGAACAGCCAAATAAGAATAGGCAAATAGCTAAATCAGAATAGGCAAATAGCTATTATCTGATTCTTCTTTGGCTATGTGCGTAGTCTTTTTTGGCTATTTGTTTATGGTCATCTTGCTATCAGAATAGGCAAATAGCAAATAGCTATTTGCTTATTCTTATAGGCAAATAGCTATTTGCTTATTCTTGTTTGGCTATTTGCCTATTCTTATTTGGCTATTTGCCTATGGTCATCTTGCTATTTTCCTATTCTGATTAAGCTATTTGCACATTCTGATTTAGCTATTTGCCTATGGTCATCTTGCTATTTGCCTATTCTGATGTAGCTATTTGCACATTTTTATTTACCCTATGATACTGGTTTAGCTATTTGCCTAATCTGATTTGGATATTTGCCTATTTTGACCAATTCTTATTTGGCTATGGTCATTTGGCTATTCTTATTTAGATATTTGCTGATTTCTATTTTGCTATTTTCCTATTTTCCTATTTTCATCTGGCTATTAGCCTATTCTGGTTTAGCTATTTTCTTGCTATTAGCCTATTCTGGTTTAGCTATATATCTTCCTATTCTGGTTTAGCTATTTTCCTATTCTGACTTAGCTAAATCAGAATAGGCAAATAGCAAGATGACCATAGGCAAGTAGCTAAATCAGAATAGGCAAATAGCAAGATGACCATAGGCAAGTAGCTAAATCAGAATAGGCAAATTGCAAGATGACCATAGACAAATAGCTAAATAAGAATAGGCAAATAGCTAAATCAGAATAGGCAAATAGCTATTATCTTATTCTTCATTGGCTATGTGCGTATTCTTATTTGGCTATTTGCTTATGGTCATCTTGCTATCAGAATAGGCAAATAGCAAGATGACCATCAGCAAATAGCCAAATAAGAATACGCACATAGCCAAAGAAGAATAAGATAATAGCTATTTGCCTATCCTGATTTAGCTATTTGCCTATGGTCATCTTGCTATTTGCTTTTTCTGATTTAGCTATTTGCCTATGGTCATCTTGCTATTTGCCTATTCTGATTTAGCTAAGTCAGAATAAGAAAATAGCTAAACCAGAATAGGCAAATAGCAAGATGACAATAGGCAAATAGCCAAATAAGAATAGGCAAACAGCCAAAAGAAGAATAGGCAAATAGCTAAATAAGAATAGCCAAATAGCTAAATTAGAATAGGCAAATAGCTATTTGCTTATTCTTCTTTGGCTATTTACCTATTCTGATTTAGCTATTTGCCTATTCTGGTTTAGCTATTTGCCTAATCAAATTTTGCTATTTGCCTATTTTGACCAATTCTTATTTGGCTATGGCTATTTATATTTAGATATTTGCCTATTCTGATTCAGCTATTTGCCTAATCTGATTGAGCTATTTGGCGATTCTGTTTCGGCTATTTGCCTATTCTGATTTGGGTATCTATATTCTGATTTATCTATTTGCTTATATTAATTTTGTTTGGCTATTTTCCTATTCTGATTTGGCTATTTGCTTATTTCTATTTTGCTATTTGGCATTTTTCCTAGTCATTTGGCTATTTCCGATTCTGTTTTAGCTATGGGCCTATTCTGGTAATTATTATGGTTATCTGGCAATTTTGCTATTCTGATTTAGTTAGGCTATTTGCCTATTCTTATTTCGCTATGATCCTATTCTTATTTGGCCATTTGCCTAAGGTCATTTGGCTATTTGCCTATTCTAATTTAGCTATTTACCTATTCTGATTTAGTTATATGCGTATTCTGTTTTGGTGATTTGCCTATTCTGTTTTGGCTATTTGCCTATAATCATATGGTTTGGCTGTATGCATATTCTGATTTAGCTATTTGGCGATTCTGCTTCAGCTTTTTTGCCTATTATGATTTAGTATTTGTTCATTATTATTTGGCTAACTTGTCTATTCAGTTTTGGCTATTTGTCTATTCTGATTTGCCTATAGTCATTTGGTATTCTGATTTAGCTATTTGCTCCTTCTGATTAGGCTATTTGCTTATTCTGATTTAGCTATTTGCCTGTAGTCAACTGGCTATTTGCCTATTCTTATTTGGCTATTCGCCTATTCTAATTTGGCTTCTATTATTATATATATCTATTCTGATATATTTAGCTATTCTGATTTGGCTATTTGCGTATTCTGATTTGGCTATTTGCCTATTCTGATTTGGCTATTTAGTTTTGCCTTTTCATTCTAATGTAGCTATTTGACTATTTTTATTTAGCCTATTCTATGTACATGTATATATGTATTGGCTATTTGTTTACTCTGATTTCCTTATTCTGATAAGATTGTTTCCTATTCTGATTAGGCTATTTTCCTATGGGCATCTGGCTATTTGTCTATGCTCATCTTGCTATTTGCCTATTCTGATTTGGCTATTTGGCGATTCTGATTTGGCTATTTTCTTTTTTTGATTTAGCAATTTGGTCATGTGGCTATTTGCCTATACTTATTCAATTATTTGCATTTTCTAGTTATGCTATTTATTCTGGCTATTAGCATATTCTGATTTTGCTATTTGTCTATTTGCCTATATTGATTTGGCTATTTGCATATACTTATTTGGCTATTGACCTATTCTGATTTGGCTATTTTCATATTCTGATTTAGCTATTCACATATGGTCATGGCTTATTCTGGTTTAGATATTTGCATATTCTGATTTGGCTATTTGCTTTTTCTGGTTTAATTATTAGCCTATTCTGATTCAGCTACTCTTATTAAGCTATCTGCATATTCTGATTTAGCTATTTGTCTATTCTTATTTGGCTATTTTTATTTAGCCTATTCTGATATATGTACATATATATATATGCACATGCATATATGTATTTGGCTATTTGCATATTATGATTTCCCTATGGTCATCTGGCTATTTGCCTATTCTGATGTAGCTATTTGCATTTTCTGATTTAGCCTTTTCATTCTTATTTTGCTATTTGCCTATTCTAATTTGGCAATTATTATTTAGCCTATACACACATATATATATATATATATATATATATATATATATATATATATTGCTATTCTGTTTGAAAGTATTTGCGCGTTTCTCTGTGGTAAATAAAAATGTACATTATACAATATAGTTACGTTCGTAAAACAAACACATATTAAACAACAACACGACGTTAAATGTTGCCCTGGCTGTCTCTTCTCTCTCAGAGAAATGTTTTCTTTAAAATAAAATAATCACTAATAATGTTTAAAAGTAAAACTTTATTTACTTGAAACAAATCTAAAAAAATATCGGGTCAAATTTTCCTCCACTGGAAAAATAGCTTGTTAATGTAATGAAAATAGTTTTAAAATACTCCAGGATTTTTCTATTTCTATTTTATACCCCTATCCTTCGACAACTCATTGGCAGAATAGAACGTTTATGAAAAAATGTACATTTTCATTATGGAGCGCTGAAAAAGAGCCGCTCCATTTTTATAGAAGTTTGAGCTGGAGCGGGTCCTTTTTGAAAATGGGGAGCGTGATAGAAGCCAGCTCCAGTTTTTAGCGTTGGAGCAGGAGCGGGAGCAGTGTCAAAAGTAGTGGAGCGCGTAAAGCACTATATATATATATATATATATATATATATATATATATGTGCGAGAGAGAAGGAGACAGGGAGAGTGGATGAAAGAGAGAGAGAGAAAGATATTGCTTAATGGCATATCAACCCTAAGGCTCATTTCATGCGATGAATGTAAAAGGAAATATCCTTCATTTTAGTCTTAAGTCAGTGGGTCATTTATAGTCATTAGTTCAGAGCTTTGGTATTTTGAATTGTTGTCATTTTGGTGAAGGTTTTTATGCTTCAAGTTCTTTATATCTTCAAATGTTTAATCATGGTTTTTGGTTTGGTTGTTTTGTTTTACGACATATCAACCCATTTCGGGTTATTTAATGCCAAATCTGGTCATTTTGGTGAATGTGTTTATGCTTCAAGTTCTCCACATGTTTAAGTGTTTAATCATGGTGTTTGGTTGAGTGAAAGGGGGAGTGAGGGGAAAGAGAAGAAGAGGAGAGGAAGGGAAATTGTTTATTGTTTTGTATTTTGCAGAACATGATTAAGTTTTGAAAAGGAAAAAAACAATAAAACATCAATGTTTGGTGCATTTTGAGTCAAGAAGTCAATAACGTCAGACAGCCTGATTTAGTAGCGCCAGTAGGTTCTATTTGACCCATAGATGGGGCCCTTGCAGGTACTACTACTCCGGGCCAGAGTGGACCTGGGAGCAATGGCAACTAAGGGGCAACTTCACATCCCCCACAGCTTCCAAATGAAGGTGAGAGAGAGAGAGAGAGAGAGAGAAGGCGAGAGAGAGAGAGAGAGAGAGAGAGAGAGAGAGCAAGCTAGCGAGAGAGAAAAAGAACGCGCGGGCGAGACAGAGAGAGCAGATTAGAGAGACAAGAGCGATAGATGAGAGAAAGAGAGAGAGAGAGAGACAGACAGACAGACAGACACAGAGAGACAAAGATGTGAGGAGGGAGAGCGAGAATACGAAAGTGAAAGGAGGGACAGTGAGGATCGAACTCTCGGTTGCCATCTCGTAAAGCCAAGCTGAGGCTTAATAGATTCCCATTAGTGAGTAGTTTTGTTTGTATCTTTTTATCTACATCGTCACGGCCGGTCGAACACGCGAGCCGGTCTTTTATCAATTCGATCAGATGGCGTGTTTATAGAGCGGCAAAGCCTTTCCGATCTTACATTCGAGTCTCGGACGCTCGTGCGCCGCTTTTCATTTTAAATTTTACCGCAGGCCTCAACGAGGCCATTAAGAAACAAATCGTCGGATGTCGACATTTTAAGCCAGGCGCCTTCGTGGTTTGAAGCCGGTCGCTTCGTACAAGCGTGCGTTTTACCAAAAGTTTACCACGGATCTTTTGAGATATTATGACGCGCGAAAATACAATCAAAATTTCGGTTAGTTACCAGAAAGTTAGCAGCATTTTTATGAAAATCAGTATTCTAGTTACGGATGGCCAACATAATCTATTATTTGTCTTCGTCTTACTAGCTCAATCTAATATTGTATATTGTTTTTTTTCTACTTAAGGTCACCCATATTGTCTATAATTAAAGGTGTTTGGAAAATCGATAGTATAACTTTAAAGAATCACTTTCATTCACCCAAAACAAGGCAATCTTGTTACTGTAGCGTAAGGGGCTGCTGGGGTAGGGGACATATTTGGGGGGGGGGGGGGTAGGCAGGAATAAGAATTGCGAACGGAACTTTTTATTAAATCCATGGGGGTAGATTGCTCTGGTCCCATTAGCCATGACCGTGTAAACATATTAAGTATTCTTAATTATATTCTTAGTATCGCCTATACTGAGGATTGGAGCTTCAGCCCCCAGAAGTCTGTCACTTAGAACTTTATCCATTGCGCCACGAGTCCATGTGTAAAATTCTAGTATGAATTTTAGTCTAAATAATTCCAGATATCAATCTTTACCTAAAATTTTCCAAAACAAAATCAGATAAGTTTCAATTTTTTTATTAGAATCTACTATTGCCATAAAAGTGCTTGGTACTTTGTTACATTAGGACCCGCGCTAACTTTGACCATGTCCCTAACCCTAACGACGGGGTCAAAGTGAGCTCGGGTCCTAATGTAACAAAGCACCAAGTGTTTATTTATTACTGAGATACTACAAATTAACACCAGTTATCTTGTATAATTTTCAAAGTCAGCCCTAAATAGCATTTAAGTTTACAAATCAAACTTTGCTCGTGACTAACCAATTTTCATTTGTTATTGTTGTACAGTGTTATTGGCAATATAATAACATACTTAACTACAATTTATTTCAAAGATCACTTAGTCCGACCCAGACGACGGCTAATGTGAACCATTTTTAAATACTCGACTTAAAAATTAAAATCACTAAGGAGAATAACTCATTTTAAATTTAAGAATATAACAGGAGTTGCCTAACTTGAGTTTAATAAATGTGCCAGCAGGTAAAAATTAAAAACTAAACTGAGTACACTGCATAAGAAATAAAATGAAGGCGTGTCTTATTTCGTTATCGAGCATTAAAGCCAATGGAAAAGCTTGAAAAATGATTGATAACAGGTGTAAAGCGAAAAAGTCTGCTATAAAAATAGCACACAGTAATTAAGGTTTCAGGAAGAGGACTTCGAAGTGAGAGAAGATTATCTCCCCCGGCTAACTCTATTAAATTAATAACCCCAAAAGAAAATGTTGGTGGAATTTAATCTAAAAATTGAAAATTCGATTGGGGAAAACAATCAGAACTATATGTGAACTATATTACCGATTAAACAGGTTATTTTATGTAGCTTTTTATGAAGCTAATCCGGTCAATTAAATAGGGGAAAATATCACATTATTTTATATATAAAATGCGTTTTTTGGTTTAAATATTCTATTTTGAGTTTCTGCCGGCCAGACATGCAGACAAGTAGATGAATGGCATTTATTTTTTATATATCTTAGTAGGAGCTTCATAGAGCACTCTTATTTGCCTTGATAGAGTGCAAAATCAACTTCGAAATTTGGTTGAGGCGTGATCTTATTTCTTCCTTGGAACTCCTTTCTCTTTGCTAGTCTCGCTCTGCTCTATCGTTATTATAATGGAAGGTGCTCCACTGAGCCTTAATATTTGGTTCCTCCTTGTAAGACATTCACAGCAGAAACTCGTTTTCTACCATATCGAAAAAAGACTTTCGTTTCTTCTTCCATGTGCCTAACGCCAGTCTGAATTTCCACAGAGAGCTAATATAAATATTACGGCAGGATTGCTTCCCTTATGGTTACAACTTGGTTGTCTTTAAGCCCGATGTTTACAGATACTTGTTGAAAACCGCCCTCTAAATAACACATACATACAATTGATCAATTTCAGTGCTCCCATAGTTTTCCTCATCTTCATGCTGACAAACATTTCAGTCTCCTTTAAGCTTTATCCTCGAATGGCTCCTGGCCTTGATAAGCGGTGACTCTCCATAATTTTACATTTTACTAAAAAGAGAAAGAAAGAGCGGGAAAGTGTTCCGCCGAGGTTCGCGAATTTTTCTGCTGAATATTAGATGGACCATTCTTCCCAATTTGTGGAAACTGAGTAACTCGCTGAGCTACTCGCTAGAGCGCACTCAACTGAATTTCTTCATCGTGCTGGAATTTTTTTTATCGTTCCACTAATGCAAGATACTGCGACCTGTGAAGATTCCACGGTTGCTTTTTCATCGGTATTCATTTTTCTATGGTCTAAAAACTATGAAATCATAATTTCATTTTATAAGAATTTTACTTGCTTATTTCGTCAAGGACTATATTTTCCACTGCGATAATCTAGTATACAGTTTTTATTGCGGAATAATTTTTAACGTCTGTATTAGGCATTTCATGTTCGTACGACGTTATCACCTTTCACACATTAAAAAATAGAGATCCATCGATCAGCAAAGATTGTTGGTTAATTAATCTGATGTCGTTAAAGTGAAAATTCCGACTTTACCCATTTTAAAATAAATTTTTCCAAGATCAAATGATGTCGCCTTGTCGACTAAAACAGTACAATTTTAAATAAATACATAAAAAAGCGACAGTCGTGTAAGTGATTTGAAGAATTTAAGCTGACAATTATTTTTACACTAATATGACAAATAATATTTATTGTTTTAAAAATAATTAAATTGCTAGAATTTTAAATAAATAAATATAGAAGATACATGTGTAAGATAATGAAGAGTGGTAAAAATGAATCGTGGACGAATCCATTGTGGGTGGGAGGTCGAGAAAGAAAGAAATCGACTTGATAACTGTTAAAAAGGAGAAGGTTCCGCAGTGCAAGCGAGACTTGAAAGGCGGCAGTTTCAAAAACGCGAAGAGCCGGAGCGCTTGGTGATCAGAGTATCGAAGTACCGGACGAATGGGAGTTTACCGATGTTTATGGCACCGATGAAGCTTTATTGACTATGGTACCTAAGCTCGTCTTGCTGTTAGGCTTTCGTGTCCGCTGACTAAACATGCGACTGATAAGCAAGTTGGTACTGTGAAGGAATCCCCTGACTTCTATTTGATCAAACTGACAATTTGAAGGGCTTGTGGAACAATTGCTTCAGTTCACGCTCGGATAGACAATGCAGAGCAAATTGCTTTCCAATCGGATGTATATATGAACGAGTTTCTAGCGGAAACCATGTCTTTGACCTCAGCAAGAAAAAAACTTTCATGAGACAAAAGTATGCGAAAAGATTTTATATATGTGTGTGTGCGTAGCCGGCGTAAACCATCCGGTGATGGGAAATAAAGAAAATCAAAGTTTTTCCATATACGTTCTGTTCTCTGTCATTCTTGTTGGATCTTACCGGATACCCCGAAAGAACGGGTAATGCAACACGTATATGTTTTATTTATTTTAAGAATATTTATCTTACAATAAACTATTTACGGAAGAATAAAGAGTAATTGTTTCTTAATAGTATTGACTCTAACAAACATTTATTATTTCAAAAGGATTATTATTATTAATTATTATTATTATTATTAACAGTTGGTTTACAGATTAATGTAGAAAGCACCATGAAATTTCCACGAAGTTCTGCTAGTCATTAATGTTATTTTCAATATGCACAACCATTCCGTTCAGAGACACCACCCTCGAGTGTCTAAGGTCTGTAAAACTTAGTATGAGAATACTTCCCCCTAAAAGAAAACCCTGACCAAATATTTAAAATAACAGTATTGTAAGATTCCTTGTTATGGCTACCACACACTGGCTTATACGAGGAATGGTGCAACTTCTTCAAGTGATGTTGCCTCTTCTAACAGTACTAAGCTAGATGCTCCACCAGACTAGATGAATTGTAAGACCAAAAGATCACAACAAGGTTTGCTATAACAGTTAACTGGCCAATACGTAGAGGAAAATTAATGTTCTTAACTTCTTTACTAACTCAACGGTTGAAAGGTAGAGGAGAACTTTAATAAAATATTCGAATAGCTATGTATCTCATATAGCGATAAAGTGTTAGCCCCAAGAATAGGGCTTTTGATTTCTGTGAACTTCAACTGAAGTAAAATGAAACAAAATGAAAGATGAAATGAAGCCAATTGTTTATTTTTTAGTATTGTTTATTTTTTTGAAAAAGTAATTTGTTATGAATTTTATTTTATTCCCTTTTTAACCCGTGGCACAATGCTTAAAGGTGTTGGTAAACAACCAGTTGTAAGTGACAGTATTCTGGAGGTTGAAGATTCAATCCCTTACGAAAGGCGATAATAACTAAGAATCATTGTAGAGGTCCCCAGATGCCGGAAAGCTTTATACTCTAACAGCTTCCTTCCTCGACATGCTAGTCTTTGGAATTTCCTCTCTGCTCACTGTTTCTCCGACTGTACTAACATGTAGAAATGTAAATGTATTATGAACAAACATCTCGCTGCACAACTCCCCACTTAGGATGACCCTTTTAAATCTGGCCCCTAATTCACAGTAGCCCGTTACATTTTATTGGCAATATGCGTTGTTTGAGGTGAACATAAGTAAAAAACAACCCATGAACATAAGTAAAAACAACCCATGAACATAAGTAAAAACAACCCATGAACATAAGTAAAAACAACCCAAGAACATAAGTAAACACAACCCAAGAACATAAGTAAACACAACCCAAGAACATAAGTAAAAAAACAACCCAAGAACATAAGTATAAATAACCCATGAATATAAGTAAAAAAAACACCCCATGAATACAAGTAAAAAAAAACACCCCATGAATACAAGTAAAAACACCCCATGAATATAAGTAAAAACACCCCATGAATATAAGTAAAAACACCCCATGAATATAAGTATAAACACCATGAATATAAGTAAAAACACCCCATGAATATAAGAAAAAACAACCCATGAATATAAGAAAAAACAACCCATGAATATAAGTAAAAACAACCCATGAATATAAGTAATAACAACCCATGAATATAAGTAAAAATAACCCAAGATCATAAGTAAAAACAACCCAAGAACATAAATAAAATCAACCCACGAACATAAGTAAAAACAACCCAAGAACATAAGTAAAAACAACCCAAGAACATAAGTAAAAAACAACCTAATAACATAAGTAAAAAACAACCCAATAACATAAGTAAAAAACAACCCAATAACATAAGTAAAAAACAACCCAAGAACATAAGTAAAAAACAACCCAAGAACATAAGTAAAAAACAACCCAAGAACATAAGTAAAAAACAACCCAAGAACATAAGTATAAATAACCCATGAATATAAGTAAAAACAACCCATGAATACAAGTAAAAACAACCCAAGAACATAAGTAAAAACAACCCAAGAACATAAGTAAATACAACCCAAGAACATAAGTATAAATAACCCAAGAACATAAGTAAAAACAACCCAAGAACATAAGTAAAAACAACCCAAGAACATAAGTAAAAAAGCAACCCAAGAACATAAGTAAAAAACAACCCAAGAACATAAGTAAAAAACAACCCAAGAACATAAGTAAAAAACAACCCAAGAACATAAGTAAAAAACAACCCAAGAACATAAGTATAAATAACCCATGAATATAAGTAAAAACACCCCATGAATACAAGTAAAAACACCCCATGAATATAAGTAAAAACACCCCATGAATATAAGTAAAAACACCCCATGAATATAAGAAAAAACAACCCATGAATATAAGTAAAAACAACCCATGAATATAAGTAATAACAACCCATGAATATAAGTAAAAATAACCCATGAATATAAGTAATAACAACCCATGAATATAAGTAATAACAACCCATGAATATAAGTAATAACAACCCATGAATATAAGTAATAACAACCCATGAATATAAGTAAAAACAACCCATGAATATAAGTAAAAACAACCCATGAATATACCAGTAGATATTAAACATCAATTAATAAATATTCCACACATCTCAGTTACTTTGGAGTTATTTAAAGGGGGTTTAGGGGGCATAATATGGCACAACCTTTGATTTTAAAATTAAAATATTTTATATTTGTATTAAATTTTATTGATATTCATTAGACACAAATTAAAACTCCTTAAAGAAACGCCTTAAATTTGAGACATTTTAGAATCAATATCATATAATAGATTTTCATCAATCTGCAGTATGTCTGGTATATATATATATATATATATATATATATATATATATATATATATATATATATATATATATATATATATATATATATTACTGTTTTACAAAAAGTCAGAACATCGGTACCGTCGGTTTCAAATCCTAACAAAGGAGACTTATAAAGGCTTCTTTATGAAAACTCTCTTCAGCTTCTAAAAGAGGCTTTTATAGATCCCTTGTGATTTGAAACCGACGGTACCGATGTTGTTCTGACCTGTAAAACATCAATAAATTAATATTACGCTCTTAATTTTTTATTTTCCTTAATAATCGAGCACTGGGATTCTCTCCCACTAACCTTTCTGAAACAGATGACAACATAAGCTGAAGAGAGCCGGATGGTTAAGTCCTTCTGAGCTTCAAGCTCAGAAGGACTTAACCATCCGGCTCTCTTCAGTACGACGGTACTAATTTTGTACTAATTCTTCTGTACCAAAAATATATATAAATAAATATATATAATCAATATATTGTTTTTTTTATCAATATATTTTAACTTGTTTTATATATATCATTTGTTTTTACTAATAGGTCACCACGTATCAAGGCCAAAAGCCACTCGATGACAAGAGATAACAAGATGGATGGATTGCCAGTCTAATGATGAAGAATATTATGAGAAGATTGTAAATGATTGATGGAATGAATGAAGTTTGAGAGTACTTATGCGAACGGTTTATGACAAGTATTTGTTGACATTAGATTTGAAGACGACCATGTTGTAGTCTGCAGGGAAGCAGTCCGGTGGTAATGTGTTCCACAGAGGAGAAGTTATTCCTATGTGGCGTTCAGTTTTGTCTTCACCCTACAATAAACCCGACCATTTGTCACGTCCAGCCCTCGTGAGGAGGCAACTAAATAGCTATTAGATCTAATAGGATTCTAACGAGGCACAGCCGTGTTTCCATAATCCGTGACGGTATCTATTAGGCCCATAACACACCCTTCCGTTTCCCAATTCATTGACAGGACCCAGCCATGCGTAGTATCGTCTAGATTAACCGTGTGATCTGGTACTGATCATAAAATCAGCTGTTCCATCCTCAACTCGCACAGTTTGAATCACTGACTAGGTCCAAAAGTCACCGACGTGTCTAGCATTACTAGATTTCGATTTTGTACCGTAAACATCGTTGCGGGACCATAATGTGCAAAGCGATAAAAGATAGGAAAAGGGAGAAAAACGATCTCCCTCTATATGGAATATTCCATTAAATATTTAATGAGAAATACATTGAACCGCCGGGTGTGGTGGACAAATATGTCGGCTAGTTGATTGATAAACGGTAAATATTTAATAGTTTTATACAACGAGTGAAAAAGATGCAAAGAAATGCGGACATAAAACGTGGATTAAGGGAATGCGGAGGTTGGAGAGAAAAAAGAACGAAAGTAAGAGAGAGCGAGAGAGAGAGAAAGAGTGAAGAGTGAGAGAGAAATAAAGATAGAGCGATAGAGAGAGAGAGGAAGGATAGATAGAGTGAGAGGAATAAAGAGAGAAGGGATACAAAGAGACGGGAATACAAGAGGTAGCATAATAGAGGAGGAATATAGAGAGGTGGTATATATATATATATATATATATATATATATATATATATGGGAAATGAAAAGGAAAAACCAAAAAGGAGATTTACGTCGGATTACCTTTCCTTTTCATTTCCCATTACGTCGGATTACCTTTATCCTTCCTTTCTCATATATATATATATATATATATATATATAGAAAGAGAGAGAGAGAGACAGAGAGAGAGAGAGAGAGAGAGAGAGAGGAAGGAAGTACAGATAGCCCGATAGAGAGGTACCGACACGGAATGACTGATGGTCTGTGATTAGAGAAAGAGAGTAGGAGAGAGACATACAGGGGGAAAGAGAAAGAGGGAGAGAGAAAGAGGGAGGGAGAGAGAAAGAGGGAGGGGGAGAGAAAGAGGGAGGGGGAGAGGAAGAGGGATGGGGAGAGAGGAAGAGGGATGGGGAGAGAGGAAGAGGGATGGGGAGAGAGGAAGAGGGATGGGGAGAGAGGAAGAGGGATGGGGAGAGAGGAAGAGGGATGGGGAGAGAGGAAGAGGGATGGGGAGAGAGAAAGAGGGATGGGGAGAGAGAAAGAGGGATGGGGAGACAGAAAGAGGGATGGAGAGAGAGAAAGAGGGATGGAGAGAGAGAAAGAGGGATGGGGAGAGAGAAAGAGGGATGGGGAGAGAGAAAGAGGTATCGAGAGAGAGAAAGAGGGATGGAGAGAGAGAAAGAGGAAGAGAGAGGGAGGGGCGAGGAGGTGAATGAATT
>OY744532.1:99556205-99588705 GCA_963556195.1 Sepiola atlantica | reverse complement strand
CTTCTGCTTATTTCAAGTTTGGTCAATTCTTTCCAATTGGCTAACCAGCGATCTGATGTTATGTTCTAGTGTAAGCAGGAACTCGCCATAATAGCAAGTACGTTTCAACTCTCATGAGTTGTACTCATACGCATGATAATGTTGGTAGAAATTAAAATTGGTGAAAGAATGGATCGAAGAAGAATGAACAAAGGTTTTCACTTTTATTCAATCAAACTGGTGTCAATACACACAGACACACACACTATATATATGAATGATTTTTTATTCAAACATGTACAAAGTCTGCTACACTGGCATGTCGATGTTATCTTTGTACATGTTTGAATAAAAAATCATTCATAATACAGTTCTATATTTTTATTGCTAATCAATCTCTATTCTATAGTAATTTGCGCGGAAGGTGCGTGACCAAACTTCAATATTTGGTTCCTCATTGCAAGACATTCACAGCAAGAACTCGTCCATCTATCACAACGTAAACAGACTTTACTTCTTCCTAGCTTTAGGCAGATTTTCAATTTTCAGAACTTTTATTTCAAGGGTTCCCCGCTCATGGAACACCGTGAGATAGCTTCCCTACTGCTTACAACTTTGTTGTCCTTAAGTCCACTATCAACAAATCCTTGTCATAAACCACCCCATAAGTAATCAAACTCAGTGCATACGTTTTTTATAATTGAGTCACAACTTATCAAGGCCAAGAACCACTCGAGGATAATGGTTAATAAGACAGAATGATTATCAGACGAAAGACGAGGAACTCTATAGGAGTATTAACATTGATCGGCACTTATGCAGTTTACGGACCGGGCTGAAATAATAACGTTATTATTTAGAAAGCCATTCTTAACATGGGAGAATGGGGGCTTTAATAACTATTCTATACTTTCACCTAACAATTTAATACACAAAAGATACCGTAAAAATTGAATTTAACTTGGATATCCTATCTAAAATATAGCCCGGTCTGTAAAATGCACAAGCACCCATTGATCAATGGAGTCCCATAATGTTTCTCATCTTTCGGCTGGCAATCATTCCTTCTCATTAATCCATGTCTCTGAATCGCTCTTGACCTTGATAAGTGGTGACCCAAATAAAAAAACAGGTCCGTAAGACGGACAAACCGGCAGACAGAGCATGTTATAACGATGCGAGGACGCATTTACAAAAAGAAGAAATAACTAATGTTTTATATGAATTCACAGCAAATATTTGCGTACGGAGGGCGCATATGTTTGCTAACGGTAATAACAGATGCAGGGGGAAAGGAGGCAGTATAAGGTTCAAAGGGATCAGCTGTTGGGTGAACATATTACAACTTCATAAGAGGAATTCTAGACTTCATTAACATTCATGAAATCCTAAAACTTTCCCACCTTGCGTTTCTCCAGAGATTTCCTTAGAATTAATATATTCTCTACAGAACTCGGGAACCACAGTAGAGATGTGGCACCGCAATTTTACGAATAATCTTTCGGTTTTGTCCGCTAAGATAAAGGCGAGTGGATTCGGGAAGGAATAATGTCCAGACAGGCGACATAAATAAATAGATCGATTCGCCAGAGACTTTAAGAGACGTTATTTCTAGAAAGCATCCAAAAGTTAGGCTGCCGGTGTGAGCTCGTTCATTGCACAGCTAGCAATGCGATGCTGCATTTCGACACTGGCTTTAGTCTCAATTCAGTGGTCTCGAGCAGTACTGTAACAAAGGGATTCCCAGTGAAATCAACTCGAAAATTATGGACTGTTTTATTACTGGACATAAAAACTGACTGACCAGGATATCTATTATCTGGAGTGGTCGTAATTTATCTTATGTTTCAAGTGGCTGGAACCTCAACTTTAAGAGGCAATTACTTTTCCAAGTGGGGCAATCTAATTTTGGGTGGTCAAACCTCAAGCCAGATATTTTTTACATCACAAGCCTGTCGTCTGCACGCATCTTTGTATAGACACGAGCTTAGGGAATTTTTTGCATCCGAAATATGCCAGCAGATAAAGTGGACAACTTTAGCATTATAACGTATCTGATATCAATCGAACGCCACGCCTTTCCTTAAAATAATGGACAAAATAGTAATAACTCTTGAAGTACATGTCAGCAGATGAGCATTATAGTAAATAGTATTTTATGAAAGAAAATACCATTTCAACACGAGAGCTCAGCAGATTAAACTACCGAGCACAGCTAATGAGAATGAAAACTCATTAAAACCTACTGTATTTGTGATTATTGAATATATTCGGGCAGGCGAATTAGCTAATACCTATATTAGCTAGTACATATATTAGTGGTTCAGATGCGGTACTTCAGGACAGAACATATTATAGACAAGAGTTCCACATATCAACAGCGACTGAGAATCAACACCGTGAGAACGGAAGTAGAGATACAAAAAAGAAGTGACGTTTTAGGAAAATCAGGGAAATTATGATCTAAGATAATTATCGGAACTATTGAAGAATGAATCGAGAATAACGCACCCATTGGTATGCGTTGACGATTATGTAAATTTAAATGCTTATGCTTAATAATCTCTTTCTGTCTAGGATACAATCACGACAATAGCACAGTTATATCAGTGGTTACATATTTTAATTAACTAACTATAATGTAATGAAGCGACGTGCGATTCAGTAAACCTATATTTCTCGACACGATGCTTGTTAAATTATTTGCCAGCTTTTTAAAGGAAAATAATGTCCTGCCTATAATTTGTAGCTCTCCGCGGCCCACAAAAAATGTGGACGGGGGAGAGACGCGCACAGCCAAAGATTGCCCTCAGTCATGGAAAGAGAAGCTAAAACAATGGATGTTTTTTTTTAATTGCCGGAGTTCGACACGCTTAATTAGTGTAATATAATTAAGGACTAAGTGATTATAACACAATCTTGCCTCGGCTTGTCACTTAAAGATGATCATAAACAGTCAGATAGTGGCACACGTGCTGTATACGCGATTGCTACTTTAATCAGTTGATGTACACCCCTTTCATCGTCTAATTTCGCTCACAGTCGAGCAATTTTTATGAGATTACGAGCAGGACAAAATGAAAATAGAAAACTTTAAAAAACTAAGTTTACCTCAAACCAGAAAAGTTGTCACTGTAGACGTAAGGGGCTACTGAGAATTCGGCTGCAAGTTTAGAGGGGTCATCGTAAATTGGGATCTGTGCAGCGAGATGCTAGTTCATATTAGTTTTAATTTTCTGCATGTCAGAGCATGGAAGGATCAGGGAGCGAGTTCCAAAGGTCGTCAGCTCGAGGTAAGAAGCTACTGGAGTAGAATCCTCCACGGCATCTGGGGACCTCCACAGTGAACATATGTTATCTAGCTGATTGTTGGACAGGTATATTTACGTCGAGGGGACACCAGAGTAGTAAGTTCATCAGAGCACATTGTTAAACAAGCACGACGATGCAACATTGCAGCGATGGGACAGGGGCTGGAGCTTAATGGACAGTGAGGGACCTATTAGCTTAGAGACTTTTTCAGACCTTGTCTAAGAGAGAGAGACTAATGTATCGGCACGGGCAAAATATTACCTATATATTTGATCTCAAGAAAATAAACCAACCTCTCTGAATCAAACCAGAACCGAATCAAGGCAGCAGATCGATTGATGCCAGTTGAATAAATCTTTGATGATCGATGATGTCGTAGAAATTGCAGTAAAGTGGTAGTACATTTTACGCTCATTTATTATAGATTATTATTAATAGTATGTTACGTTGTAGTTACGTGTTAAAGCTAAGTGCATTTTTTTTATTATTCATTATTATTATTTATATATAAATATTACTGTCGTATATCATATCTATTTATATTAAGTCAGGTATGTTTATATATTTATATGTATAGAAATTAACCGATCATTATGGATTTTGTGTGGTATATTTAGTTGCATGTAGTTTTATGATAATGAGCAAAGAAGATTACTTCGATTTCTGTGAAATTTTAACAATAAGTTTTAGACATTAATTAATAAATATTTCTCAAATGTCAGTTTATTTGGAGTATCTTAAAAGTTTTAGAGAATATAATATGGCCACAACCTGCCATTTAAAGATCGAATATTTCAGATTTGCATTAAATTAAATTCCAAAGTCATTAGATACCAATTAAGCCAGATTCCCTTTAATTCAATTCCTTTTTAAGACTCATTAAAATAAGTCTGAACTTTTAGACATTTTCTAGAATCTAAATCATATATATTTTGATCAAAATTAAAATATGCATTCTAGACGCAAGGTTTATTAGCATTAAACCGTTATTTTAATATTCGTAAAGGGGGCATAACATTAGTGTAAACTGTTCTGTAAATTAATGTTTTCCTGCAAGGAACAGTTATTCTTCTAGTAATATATATATATATATATATATATATATATATATATATATATATATATAAAGAATTGTGGTTACCAACGCTAGTAAAAGAACTTTTTCAATAATTATTTATCTTATCATTTTAAGTTTAAAAAAATATAATTTCATACGCGTTTCGAGCATTTATCGTTTATCCATTATGCTCTCTTCAGATGTATATTCCATTTGATAAAAGTGTTTCATTTGAGAAAACATTTCATTTTTCTTTCATTTAAAAGTGTGTGTTCCATTTGACAGAACATTTTTTTCTGTCAAATGGAACAGACATTTTTAAATGAAAGAAAAATGAAATGTTTTCTCAAATGAAACACTTTTATCAAATGGAATATACATCTGAAGAGAGCATAAAGGATAAACGATAAATGCTCGAAACGCGTTATGAAATTATATTTAAAAAAACTTAAAATGTTAAAATCGTTGATAACCACAATTCTTTAAATATACTTTTTTTCTTTCGTTGGAACTGCACTGATGCTACACAACCCCCTTCTCTCTCATATTTATATATATATATATATATATATATATATATATATATATATATATATATATACACACACACAGCATAATCACGTTGACACACCGGTTCCTGTTATATTAGTTTGCTTCTAACATTATTTTAGGGATAATCAGTTGTGTTACCATGAAAAACTGTTTCGGGAATATATATATATATATATATATATATATATATATATATATATATATATATATATATATTTATATTCCAGTAGGGCTTAATAGTAGTTATATTAAAATATACTTATGGCAAGCCAGCTCTATAAAAATATTTGTTTATTGCTCCTTCAGAGCTAATACACAGTAGTGAAATTACCCGAGATGGCTCGGGCGATACATATGTTGAAAGGCAATTCCAATTCAAAGTTTCCATAGACGATAGGAAAATCATCAATAAATCTTTGCAAAAGATCAAATTAATTTTCATTTTCCATTAAACCCTGTTAAACACTATTCAACCATGAACCTGAAAGAATGTAAAAAAGTGTTGTATTTATAACAACAACATAAATACAAAGAAAAATTTGTCGAAAAAATATTTAACTATATCAGCAAATATATGCGACCGGAGGGGGCATATATTTGCTAGGCTGGGAGGACTGTCTTATAACCACAGAATCGATACTACACTTCTAAATTCCGATTAAATCGATTATTTTTCATTCATTTAAAAATGTTGTCACAAAAGAATACCTTTTTATTGCTCGTTGGGCTTTTGGCTAAGATCAATTTGTAGTATCTGTTCTCCTAACATCAGCGCCACTTTCATTTTATTATCTCCCCTTCAACTAAAAGTTATTTTTTTATAACGCAATCGTTTTTTTAATAAAATCTCTTTAATTGTATTAATAATTATAATAATATTACTATCGGCAATAATATAAATATATGATACACTTTGACAATACCAATTATAAATGTATATTATCGAATATTAATTCATTAGAAACTGCAAAAGAAAATCACTATGCAAATGTACAAAGACGGATTTTGCTTGGCGGAGTTTCGAGATTACTATGTATACTGTATCATTATATTAAAGTAAGACTGAAAGGTTTCGATGTTACTGTACTTAGGAAAGATTTACACTTATTCATATTTAGATTAGATTATAATATGAGATTAGTTAAATGCCGTATTCTCTATTATTTTGAAATATATTTATTACGTTTAAAACATTTACGGACAGACAGACATACAGATGGACAACATCCCTATTTATATAAGATTTAAAACTTGATCCCCCACTAAATAAGTTAACAAAGAATTATTCCAAATAATTAGATTATTTTTGGTAAAACTTCACTATGTTCTAGCGTAAATCTCCATAATTGAATGCTAATTATTACGTAAATAGCGTTTTCACTCTTTCAAATTTTGTTATTTAAATAAACATATATTTAAAATACCTTTTTTAGCCACTTATAAAGGGCAAAAGCCACTCGAGAATAAGGGTTGGTGGAATGGAAAGATTGCCAGCCGAACTGTTCGACTACTTATGGGAAGGTTCACAGCAAACACTTGTTATGTAAGACAACTATATTGCAGTCTACAGATAAGCAGTCTCGCGATAATGTGTTCCGCGGACGGGAGGTCCTTGCAAAGAAGCTGTGTCCACGGAAATGCTGGCCACATGAAAGAACAAGGGAAACTCTTTTACCGTCGTGGTAATAAGGCGAGTCCTTGCTGTGAATGTCTTACAATTAATAGCAAGAGATTTGTTTTTAAAACCTCGCCGCTTATAGGGTCTTCTCAATGATATTTCATCGCAACTTTTCCCCCGTTACTTCTTAATAATACACAAACAAATTAAGGTTGAATTTTCGATTTTAATAATTTTAATCGCTGGATGTAATCGCTGGGAAAGTTTGCCGATAGACACAACGTTTCTAAAACAAATGAAAAATTCATTTACATATTTGTCATACACAAAATACATGCATAATTTAATCGAACAAGAATGGTTCGCCTCTCTCAACAATGTCGGACAGGAAGGTCTGCGTCTTTCGACAGTGTCGGACGGAAAAGGTCCGCGTCTCTCGACAGTGTCGGACGGAAAAGGTCTGCGTCTCTCGACAGTGTCGGACGGAAAAGGTTCGCGTCTCTCGACAGTGTCGGACGGAAAAGGTTCGCGTCTCTCGACAGTGTCGGACGGAAAAGGTTCGCGTCTCTCGACAGTATCGGACGGAAAAAGTCCGCGTCTTTAGACAGTGTCGGACGGAAAAGTTCCGCGTCTTTAGACAGTGTCGGACGGAAAAGTTCCGCGTCTCTCGACAGTGTCGGACGGAAAAGGTCTGCGTCTCGACAGTGTCGGACGGAAAAGGTCCGCGTCTTTAGACAGTGTCGGACGGAAAAGGTACGCGTCTTTAGACAGTGTCGGACGGAAAAGGTACGCGTCTCTCGACAGTGTCGGACGGAAAAGGTACGCGTCTCTCGACAGTGTCGGACGGAAAAGGTACGCGTCTCTCGACAGTGTCGGACGGAAAAGGTACGCGTCTCTCGACAGTGTCGGACGGAAAAGGTACGCGTCTCTCGACAGTGTCGGACGGAAAAGGTACGCGTCTTTCGACAGTGTCGGACGAGAAGGTCCGCGTCTCGATAGTGTCGGACGAGAAGGTACGCGTTTCTCGACAGTGTTGGACTGGAAGGTCTGCATCTCTCGGCACTGTCAGACGAGAAGGTCCGCGTCTCTCAGTAGTGTCGGACCAGAAGTTCCGCAACTCTCGACATGGTCGGACAGGAAAGTCAGCATCTCTCTACATTGTCAGACGGGAAGGTCTGTGTCTCTCGACATGGTCTGTCGGGAAGGTCTATGTCTCTCGGAAGTGGCATAAGAGAAGTTTTGCGTCTATCGACAGTGTCAGACGAGAAGGTCTGCGTCTCTCTACTGGGTCGAACTAGAAGGTACGCGTCTCTCGACAATGTCGGACGGAGAATTCTGCGTCTTTCAGTAGGGTGAAATAAGAAATTCCGCATCTCTAAACAGAGTGAAAAGAGAAGATCCGCGTCTTTCGACGATGGCAAAAAAAGGTCTGCGTCGTTCGACGATGGCAAAAAAAAGGTCTGCGTCTTTCGACTATGTCGGACGAGAAGGTCCGCCTTTTTGGACAGGGTAGGACGGGAAGGTCTGCGTCTCTTGGCAGTGTCGAACGAGAAGGTCTACGTCTCTCGAGAATGTTGGACGAGAAGGTCAGTGTCACTTAAGAATGTCGAACGTGAATGTCTGCACATCTCTCAGCGTGTCGATCTCCCCATCTACGACTAAACAATCATTCGACAAATATCCATTGTCAAATAGATGATATACTATACAATAAAAAATAAAAGGCGACCTCGGAATTTAAATAAATATTTATACTAAAAATAAATTTGAATATACTAACAAATAGTTCTTATAATTCAATTACATTCACAAAAACTCATAATACTTAAATTTGGTAACAATTTATACCTCACACACATACAGATTACCATATATATATATATATATATATATATATATATATATATAACCGCCGACGATCACACGGACTTGACATCAAATCAGGAAAAAAGAATATGAAACATATCTGAAGAAGACTTTTATTCCGAAAAATGTAAGTTTAAAGTAAATTAAAAAAAAAATCTTGCATTAGAAAGGTTTCTAATTTTCAATTGTTTGGATATTTCAGACTTATCAATGCTTCTAAGTGAACGCCATGTTCTTCATATCCCAGCATGCCATATGCCTCGCGTTCACAATCCCGAGATTTGAATTACAAACCGTCGAACATCACGTGGGAATACACAAATCAGAAGATAAGAGAGAAAAGTACGAAGGAGAGAAAAGAAAGAGGGGGAAGCAGATAAGAAGGAGAGGCAGATAAGAAAGTAGAAGCGAGTAAGAAAGGAGAAGCGAGTAAGAAAGAGAGGGATAGATCAGTAAAAAGGGAGAAAGGGATAAGGAAAAAGGGAAAGAGATGGAGGTTAAGGATGCTTGAATGTATGTAAAATAAAATCCGCATATTTTGTGTTTCGCGATGAAAATTGTATTAGCATGGCAGAGTGACAGACAGCGAATTCTAAAGAGTTCAGAGGACGCATGTAATATCTGCAGAATTGCTGGCATCAAAACGTTCTTGATGCAAAGGAACGAATCACAAGTGTAGTGTTGAGAGTGTGTTAATTGTTGAAGCTTCCCTTTCCCCGAAATATCAGAAAGCAGAGTCAATAAAATAAAAGGGAACGGTTCAATATGCTATTAGTCGTTTGTACATTAAATATTAACGCTAGCCTCGGTTATAAAAGCATAATTTACAATTGAAGTGAAAAGGTCAAAGGTTTAATAGTGTTGGGCGGACAGTGTCCACTGGTTCAGCTCGAAGGTGTCTGTAGTCAAGGGATTTGGGAAAGGAGAGATACGAATTAGATGGAGTCAGAATAATGGAGGAGTCGAAGATTTTTCCTCGCTTACTCTCTATTTAATCCATTTATTGACACAGAGAGAGAGAGAGAGAGAGAGAGAGAGAGAGAGAGAGAGAGAGAGAGAAAGACAGACAGACAGACAGACAGGGAGACAAAGAGGGGGAGTGAAAGGGAGAGAAAGAGGGTGAGTGAAAGGGAGCGAAAGAGGGTGAGTGAAAGAGAGAATCTGTGAGAAAGAGAGTGAGAGAAAGAGGGTGAGTGAAAGGGAGAGAAAGAGGGTGAGTGAAAGGGAGAGAAAGAGGGTGAGAAAGAGGGTGAGTGAAAGGGAGCTAAAGAGGGTGAGTGAAAGGGAGCTAAAGAGGGTGAGTGAAAGGGAGAATCTGTGTGAAAGAGAAAGAGAGAAGGTGAGTGAAAAAGAGAGAGAGGGTGAGTGAAAAAGAGAGAGGGGGTGAGTGATAGAGAGAGGTAAGTGAAAGAGAGAGAGGGGTAAGTGAAAGAGAGAGAGGGGTAAGTGAGAGAGAGAGGGGTAAGTGAGAGAGAGAGGGGTAAGTGAGAGAGAGAGAGGGGTAAGTGAGAGAGAGAGAAAGAGGGGTAAGTGAGAGAGAGAGAAAGAGGGGTAAGTGAGAGAGAGAGAGCGTGAGTGAGAGAGAGAGAGCGTGAGTGATAGAGAGAGAGCGTGAGTGAGAGAGAGAGAGAGTGAGAGAGAGAGAGAGAGGGTGAGTGAGAGAGAGAAAGAGAGAGGGTGAGTGAGAGAGAAAGAGAGAGGGTGAGTGAGAGAGAGAAAGAGAGAGGGTGAGTGAGAGAGAGAAAGAGAGAGGGTGAGTGAGAGAGAGAAAGAGAGAGGGTGAGTGAGAGAGAGAAAGAGAGAGGGTGAGTGAGAGAGAGAAAGAGAGAGGGTGAGTGAGAGAGAGAAAGAGAGAGGGTGAGTGAGAGAGAGAAAGAGAGAGGGTGAGTGAGAGAGAGAAAGAGTGTGAGTGTGAGAGAGAGAAAGAGTGTGAGTGTGAGAGAGAGAAAGAGTGTGAGTGTGAGAGAGAGAAAGAGTGTGAGTGAGAGAGAGAGAAAGAGTGTGAGTGAGAGAGAGCGAAAGAGTGTGAGTGAGAGAGAGCGAAAGAGTGTGAGTGAGAGAGAGCGAAAGAGTGTGAGTGAGAGAGAGCGAAAGAATGTGAGTGAGAGAGAGCGAAAGAGTGTGAGTGAGAGAGAGCGAAAGAGTGTGAGTGAGAGAGAGCGAAAGAGTGTGAGTGAGAGAGAGAAAGAGAGAGGGTGAGTGAGAGAGAGAAAGAGTGTGAGTGTGAGAGAGAGAAAGAGTGTGAGTGAGAGAGAGAGAGAAAGAGTGTGAGTGAGCGAAAGAGTGTGAGTGAGAGAGAGCGAAAGAGTGTGAGTGAGAGAGAGCGAACGAGTGTGAGTGAGAGAGAGCGAAAGAGTGTGATTGAGAGAGAGCGAAAGAGTGTGAGTGAGAGAGAGCGAAAGAGTGTGAGTGAGAGAGAGCGAAAGAATGTGAGTGAGAGAGAGCGAAAGAGTGTGAGTGAGAGAGAGCGAAAGAGTGTGAGTGAGAGAGAGCGAAAGAGTGTGAGTGAGAGAGAGAAAGAGAGGGTGAGTGAGAGAGAGAAAGAGTGTGAGTGTGAGAGAGAGAAAGAGTGTGAGTGAGAGAGAGAGAAAGAGTGTGAGTGAGAGAGAGAGAAAGAGTGTGAGTGAGAGAGAGCAAAAGAGTGTGAGTGAGAGAGAGCGAAAGAGTGTGAGTGAGAGAGAGCGAAAGAGTGTGAGTGAGAGAGAGCGAAAGAGTGTGAGTGAGAGAGAGCGAAAGAGTGTGAGTGAGAGAGAGCGAAAGAATGTGAGTGAGAGAGAGCGAAAGAGTGTGAGTGAGAGAGAGCGAAAGAGTGTGAGTGAGAGAGAGCGAAAGAGTGTGAGTGAGAGAGAGAAAGAGAGAGGGTGAGTGAGAGAGAGAAAGAGTGTGAGTGAGAGAGAGAGAAAGAGTGTGAGTGAGAGAGAGAGAAAGAGTGTGAGTGAGAGAGAGAGAAAGAGTGTGAGTGAGAGAGAGCGAAAGAGTGTGAGTGAGAGAGAGCGAAAGAGTGTGAGTGAGAGAGAGCGAAAGAGTGTGAGTGAGAGAGAGCGAAAGAGTGTGAGTGAGAGAGAGCGAAAGAGTGTGAGTGAGAAAGAGGGTAAGAGAGAGAGAGAGAGAGAGAGAGAGAGAAAGAGGGTGTGTGAGAGAGAGAAAGAGGGTGTGTGAGAGAGAGAAAGAGGGTGAGTGAGAGAGAGAAAGAGAGAGGGTGAGTGAGAGAGAGAAAGAGTGTGAGTGTGAGAGAGAGAAAGAGTGTGAGTGAGAGAGAGAGAAAGAGTGTGAGTGAGAGAGAGAGAAAGAGTGTGAGTGAGAGAGAGCGAAAGAGTGTGAGTGAGAGAGAGCGAAAGTGTGTGAGTGAGAGAGAGCGAAAGAGTGTGAGTGAGAGAGAGCGAAAGAGTGTGAGTGAGAGAGAGCGAAAGAGTGTGAGTTAGAGAGAGCGAAAGAGTGAGAGAGAGCGAAAGAGTGTGAGTGAGAGAGAGCGAAAGAGTGTGAGTGAGAGAGAGCGAACGAGTGTGAGTGAGAGAGAGCGAAAGAGTGTGAGTGAGAGAGAGCGAAAGAGTGTGAGAGAGAGAGAGAGAAAGAGGGTGTGTGAGAGAGAGAAAGAGGGTGTGTGAGAGAGAGAAAGAGGGTGTGTGAGAGAGAGAAAGAGGCTTGGTGGGAGAGTGAGATAGAAAGAGGATGAGTGAGAGAGAGAGAGAATGAGGCTTGATACGGTAATGGTATATAACTATAGCAGGGACGAGAAAGAGAAAGTCAATTGCAAAGGGATAAAGAGGGTGGGTGGAGATGAATAAGGAAAAAAGGTAGTGAAATAAAGAAAAAGATACAATTGATAATTAAGAATTATACCAACATCAAACACATCTTTTCTCGAGTAAAATTTCACAATGAATTCAACAGCGTTATTAATTTTGTATTAGGTTTTTTACAATAATATCGTGGGGTGTGCATTCGCGCTAGGCATCCATAAACAGCAAAGATGATGTCTGAATTTTATTCTTTTTAGAAATTCAAAAAAATAGAAAACAAATGGCAATATGTGATTCAAGAATGAGAGCGTAAGTGTACATAACGCTAATTATATATATATATATATATATATATATATATATATATATATATATATGATAATATATGATATAACATGAAATGAAATGCGGTGGAGACAGGATGTCTGAGAAAAGATAAAAGGAAAATCAAATTGAACAAGAATAAATCATAAACAAAACGAGAGCTTCACCGGTTTCGTCTTCAGAAAAGGTGAAGATTTTTAATTTACTTGGGTGATAAAAATCGTACATATTTCTACACGTCTTGGCCCAGTGGTAGAACGCTTGACTATGGATATCAACATCGAGGGTTCGATCTCTGTGTAAGTTAGCCATGCTGATGACGACTGAGCCAGAAACACGTGTCCATGGATTACTTTTATGTACGTATACATTTAATATATATATCAAAAACAAAAAATACGGCCTTTGAAATGAAACCAACTAATAATGCAGTTTCTCTGCATCTTAATCACTTAGGAAGTGAAACAATTAAAAATAATAGTAAGCTCAATAACAACGAGCTGAAAATCACCTTTAAAAATAATTACATAGAAATCATATATATATATATATATATATATATATATATATATATATATATATATATATATATAAAGTACATTTCGCGTACAGCAAAATCGTAGGATAAATTTCAGAGCAAACATTTTTTAATCAATGAAACAGGCGGGTGGAAAAAAAAGAAAATTGCTAAAATTTTCCTTAAGGCCTTATCGTCTGACCCTCTAAGAGGAAACATCAGAATGATAAACAAGCCGCGCATGCGTGGTCCCCCTCTGTATGTGACGAGTGTAAAATTGGCAATTTTGGGCATTTTTGACCCCTCTTTGACCCCCTGGGGACACGAACCAGAATTTTTCTGAGGTCAAGGATGCTCATTTTATATCCATAACAATTGTCTTTACATTTTGGCCAAGTTTCAGAAAAATTGAATTGATGGACGAAAATGGTCATTTTTTGCAATTTTGGGAGCTTTTGACCCCCTAGGGGCGCGAACCAGATTTTTTCAAGGTCAGCGTTACTTATTTTCTATTAGGAACAATTGCCTTTACATTTTGGCAAAGTTTCAGAGAAATTGAATAGATGGATGAAAAGTTATGGGGCAAAAAATGTCATTTTTTGCCATTTCGGGACCTTTTGACGCCTGGGGGGCTTACCAGATCTTTTTTAAAAAATCGGAGAATGTCACTTTCTAACCTGACCAAAGTTACAACTTGATGCAAAATTTCAGAGAAATTCAATGGATGGTTGCGGAAAAAAATCCGGACGGACATAGGTCCCCCGATTTTATAAATCGGGGGACCAATTAAAAACTAAGAAAATCGAATGAGATATGAGGGGGGAAAATTGTTTAAGTTGGACAAAACGATTGAGAGAAAGAAAAAGTAAATCTCTCAAAATCTTTATATATATATTTTTTTTCTTCTCTCATCCCCTAAATATTTTAATTATGAAAGATTCAACGCGTCTTCCCTTCATTATTGCATTAATAAAGTTTTGTACCCCCCCCCCAAAAAAAAATAATTAAATAATATATATATATATATATATAAATACTTATCCCAGAACGGGGAAAATTAATTCCCTGAATAGAATATTACATTTCTGTGTCACCGTACGAAAATTAAAATCTCGATATATAATGCTATTAAACCTTATGTCTAGAATCTTTATTCCAAGTTTGATCAAAATCCATTACATTATTTTTATTTTAGAAAATGTTTAAAATTTAAGGCTGAACCTGAAGGGATCTTAAAAAATTGAAATTAAGCGAATGCTGCCGAATTGGTGTCTAATGACTATAGATCAAATTTAATGCAAATCTGAAATATTTTTATTTTCAAATGGGAGATTTTCCTTATATTATGCCATCTAAAATCCTTTTAAAATACTCCAAAGAAACTGAAATTTTGGGAATATCTATTAATTGATGTCTAATATCTATTGTTAAAATTTCACAAAAATCAGAGCCATCTGAATATTTAAGAAGGCCTTCAAACCCATTATTTACCTTTCTGCATACAACTAAATATAGCCGACACTACTCACCTAGCAGCTGTGTTCCCAAATTCATAATGATCGGTTAATTAGTGTAGGCGTTAATCCTGTACACTCTAAACATATACACATGCCTAACTTTATATGTAGAGAGAGATTAGGCAGTTCTCTCTCACTTTCAGGTAATGAATGTATCAGCTCGAACATTTCTGCCGGGCAACAGTGCGAGCACTTCCTTGTCATTATTTTTGTATCCTCAAGCAAAACTGCTCCTCTCCCGAACCCTTCCAGTGAAAACATTTACTCCCTGGGGGTGTTCCAATTTGATTAGAGATACTTGTTCGTTGAACGCTCGAGAATGAGGCCGTGACGAAATGATTTTTTTACATTTTTTTTTTATAGCGTTTAAAGATGAGCCGATTCGGCTTTCACAATAATTACATTGTTTAATTAGACAAATCTAATCAATGTAACACTTTATTTATATTTTTATATTAAAATATACATACTATTATACTAGAGCCTAGCTGTCCCGACCTGGCGTTGCCCGAGAGTATTTTTTAAATTAAATTTTGTTTTTAAACGAAATTTTAAAAGTTAAATCGCATAATTAATTTCGAATGTGCTATATTTAATTCTTAAAAACATGATTTTCCTTGACGAGATAATAAGGTTTAACAGTCTACCGGGGTCTTAAATAGTGATGGGACGATTCTAATATTTTCCGATTTCGATACAATTACAGATTCTGTTCTAAATTCCCGATTCCGATTCAATTACTGATTCCGATTCTTTTCAAATCTCTAAATATTTAGCTATAAAGTGTTTTTGTTTTTTTTAATTTTCGGATTACCGTAAAACCCATTTAATATGTGAATATATTTTTGCAAACGTAAAAAATATTCTTGTGTGTGTGTGTGTGTGGGGGGGGGGGGAATGGTCTATAGATTTTAGTTTTACTGGTAGTTTAAAAATCAATAAATATTTATCATTTTATCATTAGTACCAGCAATGGAAAATTAAGTTTACAAATAAAAAAAACCAATTAAAATAGTTGTTTTTTTGGCATAGGAAAATAGACATACTTTTTTTCTGATTCCGATACCTGCAAAAGTTCCGATTTTTCTGATTCCCGATTCCGATTAATCGTCTTAACATTAATCTTAAATCCTATTAAATACCTAGAAAAATGTAATTAAAACAACAAAAAAACAAATCGCTTAATATTCTAATGCGAAAGAGAACCTTCCAAATTTTGAAAATCTAGGATTGTAAAAACGTTATTTGTTCGGTGGAATCGCACTGATTTGTGTTTATATATATATATATATATATATATATATATATATATATATATATATATGTGTGTGTGTGTGTGTGTGTGTGCTGGAGAAGTAGAGGGTGTTTATGAATTACAATCTCAAACACTTTTCAACACAGATGTTAAGAATTTATACATGAAAGAATTGTGGGTAATAGTTAAATTATATATATAATTACTATGCTGGCAGTTGTTTTAGCCCATCACAGCTCTTTAATTTGGCTAAGAGCTGGCAGGTCCTTTTCAACTGTGATTCGAAACAAGAATATATATATATATATATATATATATATATATATATATATATATATGTGAGACTACAAGTATAGTTCTAAAAAATTGAACCTTCTAGTGAAATGATTAAAGCTTAATATAAGGGATAGAGCAATTATGGAGATCAATGAAGGAAGAAAGATCAAGATGTGTTAATGACAAATCGATTTCATCTTCGGTTGTTCAGTGCAACGTGTACTCGATAAAAAATATGTTTATTTTTTCTTTCCTTAAGCCAGGCTTTTCAAAGATTAGAATCTTAGAAGAATTACATAGATGGATAAGTTGGCATATATATATATATATATATATATATATATATATATATACACTAGTTATCATGTCCCGGCCATGCCCTCGGAGTGTAAGTTTTGTTTTTTCATGAAATGTTGAATCGCATAGTTCCTTTCGAATGTGTTATATTAAACTTAAGCAAAAGTTTCGATGTATAAAGTTTTACCCATTTTCCGGTGTCCTTAATCCCGACAAAAATACGTAGAACAAAAAGTTAAATGAAAAAAAAAAAATCGCTTAATATTGTAATGCGAAATTAGAAACTTCCAAATCTTGAAAATCTAGGATTGTGAAAAAGTTATTTTTTTTTTCGATGGAATCGCACTGACTTATGTGCGTGTGTGTGTGATGGGGGAAGTTCGGTTGTTGTTTATAAATTAGATTCTCGAACTTTTTTCGATACAAATGTTAAAGATTTAGGAATTATAGAATTCTCGTTAAGCAATGGTTAAATTAAAACAATCATCGAACAGTTAACAAATGAGGGTTCGTTTTTTTAAGGAATACATAAATTAGGTAACCTTTTTGACGTCACCTTCTTATTAACGACTGAGTCTATTATAAATCTATTTTTCTTCTATGCTGAATAGAAAAATAACGTTTTGGTCTAAACTTTAAATGTAGAGAATATTATGTTACCAAAATATACGGCATAATCACGTTGACACACCGGTTCTTGTTTGATCAGCGAAGTTGAGCAACGGTGAACCTGGCTAGTACCAGCCCATTTTGCATAATGGTTAGAGTTTTTGCTAATGAACTGGAAGACCGGGGTTCAATTCTCGGTCAAGCCATACCAAAGACTAAAAAAAATGCTACTTGATGTCTCAGAATTATAACGTGAAGAATCAATTGTAAGTGGAGTAATCCTGGAAAAGAAGTGACCCTCTCCCTTATATTTCGTCGACCACTTCACGTAAGTACCAGATGGCTGGCCATTTGGGAATACCAGGCGCTCATGTTGGAAGGATGGTGAACTTTCTTGCAAATAAAAATTCAACCATGATAGTGTCGTTAGCAAGTACTTCAGAACAACCTGCTAATCCACATATGGGTGGAAGTTCTGTTCTCAATAATGTGGCGAAGCTCCTTGTAGAGCTTATGCAATTTCATTTATATTTCGTCGTTCGTTTTGTAACCAAAACTAGATCTAAAATTTCCCTAGATATTTGACCTTTTATTTCAGATGATTTAACGTTTCAATTTCAATCATCTCATTATGTATACCGATGATATAGCTACTTCAAACCCCGATTCAATTTATAAAGATTGTTGTTCGCAGATTGAATAGTGAGGAAATATTGAATAGTAGGGATAATATTGATTTCTTGAAGACTGATTTTAATAATTCCTGACTATTATTGATTTCGAATTCTTGGATTTTATTAAATATACTATTTGGCTTTGCCGGCCTGTTATCGCTTCGCAAAGTTCATTACTTGAAATAATTAATATGTGTGCACTGTAGAAGCAGCAGCAGTAGTAGTGGTAGTAGCAGTAGAATCTTAGGCAGAGTATTACACCTTTTCCTCAAAATGATTACATTTTAAATGTTACTTTTTGCTGCTTTATTTACAAGTAACCATATTAAAAAAAAATCTATATATTCATACATGAAGAAAAGACGTTATTGATATCGAATCTGAACTAGTTTCTGGAAACTTCGCGTCGGTAGCGTTCGGGTATGTTACGTAAACACCCGAGAGATACCGAGGCGATTAGCCAATCAGCTGTGAGCTAGCAGACGACACATTTTCTAACTAATATTTAAATTGATTAAAGCCAGAAATTAGGATAATCTTTGAGGGAGGTCTACGAAGACCATTTATTACGAAATCCTCGTCAGATCGGAGGGCCAGGGCATACGGTTGGGATAGACGAGTCTCTGTATAATCCTAACGTTATCAGACTGATTAAAAAAGACAATGTCAAAAAAATCCCCTCCCCCAAAAAAACCATATGCACAAAAAAGTATTTTTTTGTGTTTCTTAAACACACAAAAAACTATTTTTAACCAGTTGACCGAACACAAAAAGAAATGCAGAAAAAAATTATTTATTAACAGTTGTTTAGCATTATTTTGTCAAAAAACAATTTATTAACAGTTGTTTAGCATTATTTTGTTAAAACAAAATTATTAACAGTTGTTTAGCATTATTTTGTTAAAAAAATAATTTATTAACAGTTGTTTAGAATTATTTGTTAACAAAATAATTTATTAACAGTTGTTTAGCATTATTTGTTAAAAAATAATTTATTAACAGTTGTTTAGCATTATTATGCTAAAAAAATATTTTATTAAAAGTGATTTCGCTGTTTTGTTCGTCTTTTTGTCCTTTGCTATCTTTCTTGAAAATAAAAATAAAAAACAACGACGTTATCATCTGTCAATATTCGCCTCATCATCTCTCGGATGTTTACGTAACGTGCCTGAACGCTGCCGACGCGAAGTTTGCGGAAACTGGTTCATATTTGATATCAGTACCGAAGCGACAATGCCTAGGTATTCGTGAGAGAAATAACGTTGGAAACAATACTTAAGTTTCGAAAGGCAACGGTAACAGACACGACAGAATGATACGCTGAAAGTCAAGAATCACCTACTCCATCTATATATTAGCCGGCTCGTTTTCTTTTCGCAAAGTTCACTACTTAAAACATTAATTAAAGAATAATAATAAACATTTCATTCATAACTTTCTTATAAACACGTAACAAAATCTTTCGCATGTATTCATGTAGACAGACTTACGTTAACATTTTGGTAATTTCGATACAAATTCATTTATCCTTTAAATGTGACCGTAAAGAAATGAAAATAAAGAAATAAATGTGCCTTTTCACCTGCAATTCAGGAATAGATCGCAACTTGTTGAAAATCACGTCGGTCCTAAAGACAAGAACATTTGGACGAAAATGCTAAATATTTGTCCAAAAATGAAACAATATTGCGAAACAAAACCATTTATATAAAATCCAAACAATCATTGAATTAAAAAAAAATAGTTTATTAATAAAATGTCCTATTTCAAAACCAATAGTTAACCTTACGATTGATATTGCAAGAGTATACACGAAGATGTATAAAGTTGAATTTACTTGAAATAGGCTGTTTTGACTTTGCAGGAAATGAGCCGAACTTCCCCATACATATATATATAATATATATATACATAATTTTTATTTATACAGACATGTACAAAAAAGCCGCTACACTGACTTGTCGATGTTATCGACCAGTAGTTATGAGAAACTAAGATTTCATCAGTCGAACTATTTCACTTAGATATTCATATTGCAACAGAATGACCTGATTGAAATCTTTGGATTGTTACTTTACCTGGATTAATTTAATATTTATTTATACATATATATATATATATATATATATATATATATATATATATATATATATATGTGTGTGTGTGTGTGTGTGTGTGTGTGTGTGTTTGTGTGTGTGTTTGTGTGTGTGTGTGTACTAGTAGAATACCTGTTCCAAGTCGGGTATAAGCAATATGTAAAGCACTAGATTTTAATTTAATTCTTGTGGGGAAGGTGGAGTTGGGCAGGGTGCGTTTTTTTGGGGGGGGGGGGCACAATCCTCCTAAAGTGTAAAGTTTACAACAAAAGAATAATGTGCCCACATTACTCACCGTGTTGCCGAGAATAAGATCGGGGTAAAAATAAAATGAGAGAGGGTGAGAGGGATAGATAGATACCTAGTAAGGGATGGATCACTTGGTGAGTTGATTGCAAATTACGGAATATTTTAGCACGTCTTTTTCTGTCATTAAATATATATATATATATATATATATATATATATTCCATGATAAATGCCAGTGTACTGAAATCATGTGCCCTTAATAGGGTTAAGATGAAAAATCATATACACTAAATGTACAAAAGCAAGGAAATTCCCAAATGTTTACACTTTTATTGTCATTAAGTGTATGCGAGCACAACAGGGCTATATATTTTACTGGTATGAATTTTTCTTCAGCGCACCTCACACACTTCATCCACTCATGCATAGAGATTTATACTGTAGTGATGTGATAATGAAATGGCTTGGTTGATATGTAGTCATACCCTTAATGACAATAAAAGTGTACAAATTTGGGAATTTGCTATGCCTCAAGACAATGGTAATTTTAAAGTTTTTTTTGGAATTTTCTGGAAAACTAAGGTATATGGTAAACTGAAATTAAAGTGCCATCAACTAGACCCTAGAACCTCTATCTCTGCAAAAATCAGCTGAATCCATCAAATACTTGATGAGATACAGGGTGGCACACACGTACGTACGTACACACGGATAACACAAAATCACTCCTGACCTTTCTGGATCTCTGGGTTGCCTTGACTAATGATGCTGAAATTCGACACACTTATAGAACGTATCAAATGAAAATTTTGTGCAAAGTTTTAAATAATTTGGTTCATTGGTTTTTGAGTTATGACTGATCAAAGAAATGAGATTTCAAGCATAGGTCGTTTTTGAAGTCTATTAAGGGATAGAGCGCTATCGCGCCTCTCTTGATATGATTATTTTTTATTTACACAGACATGTACAAAATCTGCGACACTGGCATGTCGATGTTATCGATCAACAGCTATTATAAACTGAGATCTCATCAGGCAGAGTTAGAATCCGATCTTAACCTTAGATAATATTTGGGTTCTTTCCAAATATTATCTAAGGTTAAGATCGGATTCTAACTCTGCCTGATGAGATCTCAGTTTATAATAGCTGTTGATCGATAACATCGACATGCCAGTGTCACAGATTTTGTACATGTCTGTGTAAATAAAAATAATCATATATAAAAGCTCAATTTGATATTGAGCACTGTTTATAAACCCGGTTAAAATTCTTTAGATTACTACCCAGTGGATGTTTTACCTGGATTATATATATATATATATATATATATATATATATATATATGTATATATATATATATTCATTTTTCACTCCTCACCAAGTACAGACATCCACCCAGTAGTGGCCATTATATTCTTCCTTTTCCCAATATGTCAACCCTACATATGTTTGTACTTGCATGACATTTTTCTCTATATTATCATCCTGATGAAGTCTTATAAATAAAGACGAAACGTTGATGTACACATAAATAACATCCATTTTTTGGTTTTTCCTTTTTCATTTTCCCATATATATATATATATATGGAAAAATGTTTAGAGAAACAAACGTTGCTTAACCCAGCTTTAGTATAATGATAGTGACCGCTTGTTAACATAGGTATGAAGGTATGTGAAAACACTTTCTCTAATAAGAGATAACAATCAGTTGATGCTTTTGCACTTTAGCGCGAATCTCGAGGTGAGTAAACCTAAAACAAGTGAGAGATGTCACCGATAGCGACTGAATCACACTTCCCGTCCAGTCATTTAAGTGGCGATCCGTCGGCGTCCATTATCTATCTTACGTCACCGCGGCGGCCATTTTTAATTTGATGTACTCAGTTTTAGGCCGGACTGAAACGTTCAAAATTGACACGATTTTATACATGTTTGCTCCATCTGAACTTCTAACACCGTACAGTGGCAATCCGAGAAAGAACTTTGTAAAAAAAGAATTTAAAATATATAATGAAAACCGACCCAAACAGTAATAATTGAAAACTAAAAGAATTCAGAAAAAAGAGAATAAGAATTGAAAATAGAATTAAAAGAAGAATGAAGAGAAATAAAAATGATTTAAAAGGAAATAAAATAAAATAAAATGATGGTAAAAAGAATAAAAAAGGGAAGAAAAAAATAATGAAAAAAGAGTGAGCAAAAAGAAGTTAACAAAATGTATAAGGAAAAAAGGTAAGTTAACGATAAAAAGGAAGAGCAAACTAAAGTATACGAAAAAGGGGGAGCAACAGAGAAGTTAACGAAAAAAGGGGGAGCAACAGAGAAGTTAACGAAAAAAGGGGGAGCAAAAGAGAAGTTAACGAAAAAAGGGGGAGCAAAAGAGAAGTTAACGAAAAAACGGCCAGCAAAAAAGAAGTTAACGAAAAAAGGGGGAGCAAAAGAGAAGTTAACGAAAAAAGGGGGAGCAAAAGAGAAGTTAACGAAAAAAGGGGGAGCAAAAGAGAAGTTAACGAAAAAAGGGGGAGCAAAAGAGAAGTTAACGAAAAAAGGGGGAGCAAAAGAGAAGTTAACGAAAAAAGGGGAGCAAAAGAGAAGTTAACGAAAAAAGGGGAGCAAGAGAGAAGTTAACGAAAAAAGGGGAGCAAGAGAGAAGTTAACGAAAAAAGGGGAGCAAGAGAGAAGTTAACGAAAAAAGGGGAGCAAGAGAGAAGTTAACGAAAAAAGGGTAGCAAAAGAGAAGTTAACAAAAAAGGGTAGCATACGAGAAGTTAACGAAAAAAGGGGGTGCAAAAGAGAAGTTAACGAAAAAAGGGGGTGCAAAAGAGAAGTTAACAAAAAAGGGTAGCATACGAGAAATTAACGAAAAAAGGGGGTGCAAAAGAGAAGTTAACTAAAAAAGGGAAGCAAAAGAGAAGTTAACGAAAAAGGGGAGCAAAAGAGAAGTTAACGAAAAAAGGGGTGCAAAAGAGAAGTTAACTAAAAAAGGGAAGCAAAAGAGAAGTTAACGAAAAAGGGGAGCAAAAGAGAAATTAACGAAAAAAGGGGGTGCAAAAGAGAAGTTAACTAAAAAAGGGAAGCAAAAGAGAAGTTAACGAAAAAAGGGGAGCAAAAGAGAAGTTAACTAAAAAAGGGAAGCAAAAGAGAAGTTAACGAAAAAGGGGAGCAAAAGAGAAATTAACGAAAAAAGGGGGTGCAAAAGAGAAGTTAACTAAAAAAGGGAAGCAAAAGAGAAGTTAACGAAAAAGGGGAGCAAAAGAGAAATTAACGAAAAAAGGGGGTGCAAAAGAGAAGTTAACGAAAAAGGGGAGCAAAAGAGAATAAACCAAAAAAGGGAAGCAAAAGCGAAGTAAACGAAAAAAGGGGAAGCGAAAGAGAAGTTACGAAATAAGGGAGAGAAATAAGAGGAATAGAAAAGGAGCTTTAAAAAGATGAGAGATGGAAAAAGAAGAAACAACAAACGAGCATGTGAGAGGAGTTGGACAGAGAAAACGGAGAAAGTAATCATCAAGAATGAAAGAGAAGGAGAGTTTGGAAGAAGGACGACATAAAGAAAAGGGGATTATTATTTTTGTATCGTTCTTATTGACTATCAAAATAGATGGATTGGCTGGAATCGTTCCAAATAAGTTGTTAGGTTGATCTCAATTTTAGCAGGTGGCTGAGTGGGGGGAGGGCGGTCAGCGTTCTGCTCAGATAAAAAGAAAACCAACCAACCAAAGAAACAAAAAAAAGGAAATAGAAACTCACACAATTGTATATGTCTCTATTCGTAGAGTGGATGTGCCAGGGTACTGAGTAGCAAAGATTGGAAAGCGCACAACAACCCGATCAAGGCCAGACTTTACAACTGAACTTATAACGCAGCCAAAGAAAATATAATCTCTAATATATCTTCGAGGTTTCAAAAAAAGACACGCCGCGCGTGCGTGGTCCCCCTCTGTATGTGACTCGATGTGGCGAGTGTAAAATGCAATAAATTTGGGCAATTTGGGGCATTTTTGACCTACATTGTACCCCCTGGGGGCGCGAACCAGAATTTTTCTGAGGTCAAGGATGCTCATTTTACATCCAAAACAATTGCCTCTACATTTTGGCCAAGTTTCAGAAAAAATTAATGGATGGATCAAACGTTATGGGAGAAAAGGGTCATTTTTTGACATTTTGGGGGCTTTTGACCCCCTAGGGGCGCGAACCAGATTTTTTCAAGGCCAGCGATACTTATTTTCTATTAGGAACAATTGCCACCACATTTTGGCCAAGTATAAGAGAAATTTGATGGATAGATGAAAAGTTATGGGACAAAAAATGTAATTTTTTGCTATTTCGGGGCCTTTTGACCCCCTGGAGGACTAACCAGATTTTTTTTTTAAATCGGAGAATGTCACTTTCTAACCTGACCAAAGTTACAACTTCATGCAAAATTTCAGAGAAATTCAATAGATGGTTGCGGAGAAAAATCCGGACAGACGGACGGACATAAATGCCTTAAAACATAGGTCCCCCGATTTTATAAATCGGGGGACCAAAAACAAAGAAAATAAAAACAAAGACGAGGAAGGGGGGGGGGAACAAAAACAAACAAAGAACAACTAAAAACGAATAAATCGAATATATATATAATATATATCGAATCGATTTATTAATAGGGGTGAGACGTAATGGGTGAAAATTTCAGATTCATGCGAGTAGTATTTTTTGTCTTCATTTATACATAAATAACACTAAACAATGAAACATTTTGAAAATTTTGCAAAATCCAGAAGATGCAGGCCACTAGTTTTTGCTTATTTTACATTCATGAAAACCCTTTCACAGCCTGAAAATGGTTCTAAATTAAAGTACTATATCAGATTTAACCATCTATATCCATTCATAGCTTTTGAGGATGTTTTAGGACCTACAATGTAGCATGAAACCACCTTTTCACCGAAAAATGATGGATTTTGAGTCCCGTGGAGCCATAACTGCTATTTTTGGTTTGTACCTTCTGAATTTTGCAAAATTTTCAAAATGTTTGATTGTTTAGTGTTATTTATGTATAAATGAACACAAAAAAATACTACTCTGAAATTTTCACCCATTACGTCCCACCCCTATTATTAATTCATGTATTAAAAGAATATTCATTTGAATCAAAAGAGATGTAGACACATTTTTAAAACATTTTCGTATGGTAATTCTTTTTAGAATTTTGAAAAAAAACCAATAAGAATGTGTTATTTATTTGTTAAAATAAATTAACTTTATTTTAAAATTAAATTTTCGGAATAAATTCCATTATCAAAGCAAAATATTTTTTCTTTGTTTCTCTTCGTTATTTCCAGTGGGTGTTACGTCGACTTATAGACACGAAGAAGGTAAAATCATGTGATATTGGAACGGTTAAACGCTAGTTTTGAATCAAAAGAAATGTAGACACATTTTTTGAAACATTGTTTTCGCAAAATATTTTTTTTAGAAATTAAATTAAAACAATAACAATGTGTTTATTTGTTTATGTTTATGTACAATCGAACGATTTTACATCTAAAAGATGAGAGGTAAACAAATACTTACGCCAAACTCATTAATGTATGTTAAAAAGAGAAAATATTTTCGTTGGACAAGTGACCTTGTCGGCAAAACATTCCAATATTTTATTCGTGGGTTCGAATCTAATACTAGACAATTGTTCGTTTTTGTTGTAACATTCCAGCTATTTCCACGGACTGAAGGCCTGGGTGTTCCAAGTTCGAATCCAGTCGGTTCCACAGTACTACTTTAACTTAGGGATGTTGGCAACCTTCTCGTAGTCCTTCGTGTAAGTACCCGATGTCTTTCCAGAAAGATTTCTAACTGGAAAAACATCGGGGAAACTAATGCCAATACCAGAATCATCCGATTCACACGAAAGAAGAAGAAAAAAAACATCATGGAAGAAAAAGATATTCACCCTTTACTTAAATGGGTATAAACTTAAATGGGGCTGTTAGGGTGTAAGCTGATCTACTTATTTCAGTAATAAATTGACTCACCCAGACACAATAAATACAGTTACATCTATACGTCGTAGCAGCAATTTGTGGCAGTTATGGCCACAGAATCACGACGCGTACTTCTGTAAGCATTGTTATCATTACTGTTATTGGTATCGATTTTATTAATGCTGAAAATGGTAACACCATTAAACTTTTTTTATAAAATGATTCCACTAGTATTGATCTTAGTATAATATAATCACAATTAAAAAATATTATCACAACAAAATTCACCACAAATATTGAGCAAGCCATAAATAACTACATTAAAATAGAATAAAAATAGAATGCAGAAGTAGCAATTAATACCATAAATTAAAATTATCAAACATTTTTATCTACATAATAATTACATATTACAACAAAAATGACAGTTTTAACCGTAATTATAATTCAATTCTATTCTCATTTTAAATTTAACTCACGCTGCCACCCCGCTCCCCGTCGCCCCGGCTGGAATTGAGGTCACTATGGCCAAGACACGAGAAAACCTCCCACGCAATTTTTGAAAAATGACTTGTTGGGGTCCCTCCCTCCCTCCTCATGTCTCCGTCATAGACAGAGCTCCACTTCTGTCCCCCTCCCTCACCCAATGCATCTTCAATTTCCTGTTGAGGTAAATCTAAGATCTATGCCATTTGATTCCATTTGTCGTCTGACGATGTTGACGCTATTTGCAAGTGTTAACGAAACAGAATATGTTTTGTCGCAAGTAATGGAATAAAATCATCAACAAAAAAATATATTTTGCTCTGAATTTTCATTGAGCACTCTCATAAACCCGGTTTCAACTTCCTTCGGATTCATACCCACTGGATATTGGTAACAAGTTAATTATATATAATTAACTATATATATATATATATATATATATTTAGATCTATATGCCTAGGTTTCCTTCTTATCTACTTGCCTATCTGGTACCAAAATACTTAAGCTTTTTTTTCAATGCAACTTTTATTCCTATATAATTTTATTGCTAGCTACCACATCGCAGGATGGTTCTTGGGTGTAGTATTATTATTATTATTATTATTATTATTATTATTATTATTATAATTAATGTTATTTGATATGCAAATTACCATATCACACGGTAGTCTTAAGGGTAATATATTATTATATTATCATTATTAATTTATGTATATATTAGTGAAATTTAAGCTGAATTATTTCTACTCTTGATTATTGGGGAAATGGTCGTTTAATCAGTACCATTGGAGAGCCATGAATATTATAACTGCCCTGTTTTTAAATCTTCGAAACAGTTACATGGTAAACAGCTCATTATCCCTGTTTTAATATTTCACGCTTAAGTTAAGGTTCCCTGTTTTTGTTTCACTGCTAGATACTTGAATCCCCTTTTATTTATTTATGAATTTTCCAACGAATGCTAAGTCTGCGATATTTTGGATTTTGTTAGTTTCTCTTAGAATTTAAAATGCATTTTCTTTTTTTTCTTTTGTTTAAAATGACTCAAAGCTTCTTTAGACTATATATAAATTATATATATATATATATATATATATATATATATATATATATATAAATATTTGTTATTGTTTATATTTTTATCTATGGACGTATACGTTTCGTCTCTTTTCAATCAAGACTCATCAGCATAGAAGTACGACTATTCACCACCGGTCACACGATTCGAAACCCTGGACTACAAGTATTTTTCAACCTACAGTCCAACGTCGCTAATCGCTAGGCCAGTTCTGAACAGCTTATAAACAATGATATATATATATATATATATAGTCAACCAGAAAGAGAGAGTTAGAGATATAGATAGATAGAGACAAAGGGAGATATATATTATTTTTGGATTACTGTACTGTACTGTATGCATCAGAATAGTAAAACTTTGTTGACCGGCTTGATTCTGTTGTCGGCATTTTTGCAGGAGAGACCATGTAATGGTTACCAACACCCTTAAGTGAAAGTGATATTATGGAACTGACTGGATTCAGTCCGTGTTGTTACTAACTTAACCACCGCCACCCCCCCCTTTGGATTATGAAATGGCGAAACACAATATACACGAAATGACAACGCATTTTCTATTGCTAAACATTTTGTTGCGGATGTAAAGCGTATATTGTTTTAAATAATTGATAATCTGTCGTGAAAATATCGGCCGATGCTGTAATATCATATTCTGCGAATTATCAATATTTTATCATCATATCTGCGAATAAAATAAAACGCACCTTCTTTTGAGGAGCGTACTTGCAATACGTTACCTGTTGAAAGACCCAATAAAAACACGAGTAAAACTCTTTGCAGTACGTTGTGTCATGTGTAACAATGTAATATATCTGAACCCGTTCACTGGGGTTACCTGGGACTGGGGTTACCTGGGAAGGATGAAGAACCGAAGAAACTGCTGTTCCCACCGCTGAACCCTATATAAGTATTTTACTTGATTCTTTAAAAAGTATTAATTATAGTGTAGTTTGATTATTAAATTTATAAATAATAATTAAAAAAGACTCATATTTATGACGTTTTATTCGATTTTGGAACAATTCATTTTGAAATGGATGAGATCTTTAATTTTTGTCAGCAGTGACACCAGATATTTCTAAATTATCTTTTTGCATTTCATCTTTGGCAATCGAATGATACTTTTTTTAAAAATGGTGTGTTCTGAGATGTACAATTGTTGTGTAAATAAGTTTATTTTACTTATCATGAGTGCAAGTGGTTATTTCACTCTACCATACGAAGGAATAAGCACGAGCGTTATTCCGAAAAAAAAAAAATGAAGAAGCAAGGAAACTCTCGTTACCATTGTAACGAGAGTTTCCCTGCTTCTTCATTTTTTTATGAGACCCATATAAGTATTCTTACGATATTTTAAGTACTTTTATAATTATCAAATACAGTTTCTTTTAATTATAAAATGTATACATTTTCATGAACATTTAAACAATCGTGTTATTTTCTAACTAAGAAAGAGCAGAATCGCAGCAACGCACTCATATAGAGGTCAGAATTGTTTGGTGTCTTTAAATTTGGCCACTGATTGTAAATATTAGTGTCTGTACACACACGCCGGAAGGAAGGTACTATTTTATTTACAAATACTTTTATCCACTTAAGGTAATTTTATAGGTATTATTTTCAGAAGATCGGAGTTTAAGTAGAAGAGCAAGCGAATATTTTGTTAAAAAAATGGTTCTAGATTTGAATAATAATAAAAAAATGAATTAAACTTTAATTAAAAGAAGAAATAAATAGAAACAAGCCGCGCGTGCGTGGTCCCCCTCTGTATGTGACTCGATGTGGCGAGTGTAAAATGCAATAAATTAGGGCAATTTGGGGCATTTTTAACCCCCTTTTGACCACCTCGGGGCGCGAACCAGAATATTTCTGAGGTCAAGGATGCTCATTTTATATCCAGAACAATTGCTTCTACATTTTGGCCAAGGTTCAGAAAAATTGAATGGATGTATCAAACGTAATAGGAGAAAAGGGTATTTTTTGCCATTTTGGGGGCTTTTGACCCCCTGGGGGCGCGAACAAGATATTTTCCAAGGTCAGCGATACTTATTTTCTATTAGGCACAATTGCCTCCACATTTTGGCCAAGTTTCAGAGAAATTGAATGGATGGATGAAAAGTTATGGGGCAAAAAATGTCATTTTTTGCCATTTCGGGTTCTTTTGACTCTTAGGGGGGCTAACCAGATTTTTTTTTCAAAAATCGGAGAATGTCACTTTCTAACCTGACCAAAGTTACAACTTCATGCAAAATTTCAGAGAAATTCAATGGATGGTTGCGGAGAAAAATCCGGACGGACGGACGGACATGCCTCAAAACATAAGTCCCCCGATTTTATAAATCGGGCGACCAATTAAATGTATACATAAAAGTGAACATTGAAATGTTATAACAAAGAAGGGACATCCCCGAATCAACGTACGTTTCTATAGTAACTGACCTACTTCCTCAAGCCCACACGACGATTACACTAGACTTAGTTTCTGGTATTTACTAGCTTGAAGCAGCGCTATATGAACGCTCGGGCACAAAGCGAATAACCACTACTACGATTAATACGCATTCTTTCTTTTATGTCAGTAAGAGAACCAACAACTGAAATATACATGCTAAACTGCAGAAGGTTAAAAATGGTGCGTAATAGTTACTAAGTATGAGTTTAAAACAAAACCTTGAGAGGCAGTATAGCGGGGTCTCAGTGCAACCTATTTGAGGGAGCTGTATCCGGCAAAAGATTCTCCAAAAGATGCATTTTTAATTTTTAGAATACACCAATTATTGGCCAAGATATGACGTTTTTTCTTTCATTTAAGTTTCAGACTTGCTTGATTTGTATATATAAGCATATATGCAGACTTCTATACATGCTCACGAATCCTTCTATCTTCTCTACATATAAAGTTGGGTTCCTATTTACTAGCCTCCCCACGAGAGCAGAGTTAAACACAATGTCGGTTTTTGATGTGGGGAAAATCCAGCTCCCCAACAGTCACTCTGGTTGTGAACAAAAATAAAACTTGTCTCAGTTTTGAAGAATTTCTCCGTCATTGACCAAGTTGAGAAAGGTAAAGTGTAGTATCAGAACAGATACTACACTTTGTTCCTAGCCAAAAGGCCATATAAAGTTGAGTTATTTGTCGAACTAACATTCATATTAAAAGCCCACTTTTCTATTTGAAAAGTAAAAACAACTTTTTAATGTACTCAGTCGGTGATATGCGATCGACCCCAAAAAGGATAAATAATTTGTATATTCTTAGAAAAAACGAATGTTTATTAATTCAATATTCGTTTTTTTCTTCTGATTTCTTATAGGATGATTGCTTTCATTTAACTATTACACACACTTCTATTTATGACCATTTTGAACGTGGTGCATAATTGCGTAGCATTTGAGGTGAAAATGTTCTAGCACACAGATGTGTATCTATCTATCTATATATATTTCTATGTACAGGATAATCTCCTAAACTAATAAACCGATCATTATGAATTTTGGAATATATATTATAGGCAACACGGCCAGATTATGTTTGCTGTCAATTTCCATGTAAGGGATGCATAGATATATACTGTTAGGTAATATATATATCGTTGTATTCGATAAACGCCTAAACTATTGAACCGTTCATTATGAATTTTGGAATATATATTCTACCCAACATGGCGAGTAACATGAGCAGATTATATTTGTAAATTTAATTATGTAAGGGGTGCATAGATATATCAAGTTAGGTAATATGTATCGTTGTATACGATAGACGCCTAAACTAATGAACCGATCATGAATTTTGGAATATATATTATAGGCAACACGGCAAGTAACATGGGCAGATTATGTTTGCTGCATATTTTCCATGTAAGGGTTGCATATATATATATATATATATATATATATATATATATATAATGTTAGGTAATATATATATATATATATATAGCGTTTTATCGGATAAACTCCTAAACTAATGCACCAATTATAATGAATTTTGAAATATATATTCCACTGAACATGGCGAATAACATGGGCAGATTATATTCGTTGTAAATTTTATTATGTAAAGGGTGCATAGATATATAAAGTTAGGTAATATATATCGTTGTATAGGATAAACACCTAAACTATTGAACCGATCATTATGAATTTTGGAATATATATTCTAGGCAACACGGTGAGTAACATGAACACATTATTTTCATTAGCTGATGTTGAGCGTCTATGTCACACATAGCATTTTTTTCTGTCAAGCCATTTAGTCTTCAATGTTTGTGTCGTGCACATGTCGACGTCGTATTCGACGGGGGAGGCAGTTTTTCTTTTGAGAAAAGCATGGGTTGCTGGTGACGCGGGTCTGATAATTTAAAACCCGAAACCGGTAATGAAACAAGTTCATCATTGATAGACCACATCGGAGCATCTAAAAAGGTGTTTTTACGATATTATAACATTATACTAGCATGGAGACCCAACGTTGCTCGGGATTTGATGAGGAACACTATGCCCTTTTCCACTATGCTTATAACACAATATTATCTTTTTCTGTTTTTACTGTTATTCGTTTTGCCCTTAATATATATAAAAAACTGAAAATATTGAAAACTCTTAATTAGTGTTTTATACATATGGTTTAAATTTAATTAAAATGGGATATATGTATTTGAAGTTTTAAGGGGTTTTGCCTCCATAGGTAGTTTAGAGATGTGACAGAGATTCAGCACATTCCCGAGCACTTAGAGATTTGGGAACACTTCCATTGTCTTCCCCGGAGAATGTTATATATATGATTTAAATTTAATAAAAAATAGAATATATTTGAAATTGTAATAGGTATTCTACCCCCCCCCTCCCGTTCCTTTCCTTAGTGGGGCACTTCCATTGTCTTCCCCGTAAATTTGTACATATAAATACACTTGTAATTTGAATGTAAATTATCTAACCTGTCTTTCTATAGAGAATGCAGACATTGACATATAGAGATAAATACGTTACACATATTATTTTTTATATCAAATATAGCTTTTTATTATTAAA
>OY744532.1:99528705-99548705 GCA_963556195.1 Sepiola atlantica | reverse complement strand
AATTTACAGGTGTGACGTAGGCGTGAGTATGTACTACGAATGTGAACGGAGAAAGACGAAGCAAGTTACGCCGTTCCGAATGTTACTGAAGCCCCTCTCTCCATGTTTAGAATGGCTTCTAAAATACGAAATGTAAATTTATGTTTAGATCATACGAAACAGTACTTTGTTCTAAAAAATTTAGAAAAAGGGACTGTTTCGGATAGCGTAAACCTAGATTTAAAGACGAGGTTTTAGAAGCCATTCTTAACATGGAGAGGGGGGATTCTGTACCATTCCGAACGGCGTAACTTGCTTCGTCTGTCTACGTTCATATCGGTAGTACATACGTCACGCTTGCTTCCTATTTTCCGTTCGATTTCGTAGCATTCGTTGTATATGCGTCACGCAAGTGAATTTCTGGTTGCCTTTTCCGAAACAGTACCAAACTTTGTTCATTGTATTAATCATTTCATCCTATCATAATATTCTTTATCTTTCAACCGACGATCCGTCTGTCAAATTAATCTTCATCCTCGAATGGCTTTTGGCCATGATAAGTGGTGATGAAGTAGTAAAAAAAAATGCTCCAGTCTCTATGCGATATTGTTGTGAAGAGGTATGTCAGAGTTACGATTGTGAAGTAACTACCGACAAGTCCTGTCGGGTTATTGCACCACTTTAACCAATACCATTGAGAATAGTATGAATCCATCTCATTTCTCGCTATGGGTAAACTAATTGGGTAGACTGGACCAGCGTTTCTCAACCTTTTTAACCTTGCGTAACTCTTTAAAAAATGATATGCTTTAAGTATTCCTTGTGCAAAAAAGATGATATACCATTTCTCACTGATTTAAGGAAAAAATTGGTGTTTCTGTATTATTGGGGATAGACGAAATTTTCCTTTGTATTTTAGTTGAAAGGGGAGATAATCAAAACTGTTTCTTTTTGTTGTAACCATAACTTATAATGAAAAAGCCAAAGAATCACCAAGAAAACAAATTAAAAAAGTGTACTTATGCAGTTTAAGAACCGGGCTGAAATAATAACGTCATAATTTTAAAAAACATTCTTAAAGTGGGGAGATGGGGGGGCTGATTAATAATTCTGTACTTTCACCTAACAATTTAATAAACATAATTGTTCAGAATGGCTTTCTAAATAATAACATTATTATTTCAGCCCGGTTCGTAAACTGTAGAAGTACCCTATTTAAAATTTATTTTCTTACTAATTCTCTGGATTTCCCTTGTGAGTTATGGTTACAAAAAAAAACAGTTTGAATTATCTTCCCTTTTAACTGACTCTTTTAAATTAACGATTAAAATGTCATCTGTCTCTCAATAACACAGAAGCACCGAAAAATTAATACATCTCGAATCAATCACATAGAAATCCCTTCTGCTAAGTGAGCAGTGGTTATTAAAGGCGGTTTCGTACTGGCGCCGTACAGACATCGCCAAATATATTACCAATTATTGTTTGATTTTTTTTTAAAAATAACATAATAATTTAGATGTGATGATGACACTATTATAATAATCAGGAATATATTATGTGTGTTTAGTAATATTACGTATATGAAATTAAATCAAAAGTCAAATGTTCAAAAGTGCATTAGGTTATCTCATTTGTTCTTGCGGAATCCCTAGACGCCTTTTGTGGATTGCTGGACTAGACTATCAAACCTGGGTAAGGAAAGTCCTTATTGACTTGCCCCCACACGAAGGCAGAGTAAGACAACTGGTATTTTTTTTAATGTGGGGAAACTCCAGCTCCCCAAATTGAGCACTCTGGATCGGGACTGAAATAAAAAATAATTTCCCGAGTCTAGAAGGATATCTTCTTCAATGACCGAGGATATGGCAGTTAAAGTGTAGTATCAGAACAGATACCGCACCTTGATCCCAGCCCAAAATGCCAAGTCGTCTAGAAGGATTAACTCTGAAATAACAACTGCAATCAGGTGGGTCTCTGATATGTTGCACCTGCATTTGCACATACATAACTTACCTGATTGGGACAGTGAATTGTCCTTGTTCTGCACTTAAAAATTCAAGTATGGCGAACGTCTGACAATTCATACTTTCAAAGGAGTGAGAGAGGGGAGAGCCAAGAAGTAAGGAGACGTGATTAGGAGATCAGGAGATATTGAGGATATTTTTGAAAAGTTAAATTATTTGACGAGATAAGAATATAACGTACAGATGACCATGTAGGAATCTCTCTCACATGGACACCTGCAAAAGAACAATTATAATGGAAGTTCATAGGATCGTATGACGCAACGCGCCTGCCGGTGATTTTTTGCCGAATTAATAAATTAATATTTTAACTATTCTATGTCGTATGTAGCCATCAATTCAAGTTGCAGTTATCAAGAATATAATAACAAAATGGTAACATGATATAGATGCAAGAGTTCAAATAAAGAGAGAGGGAAAGGAAGGGTGAAAATAAGTGATAGGGAGAGAGGACGAGGAGAAGAAGAGAGTGTGGATAGAGAGAGGAGAAGAGAATGGAGAAGAGAAGTGGAAAGGAATAGATCGATGGAAAGAGTAAGGAAAAGAGAGAAGGAAGAGTGAAAAGGGTATGGAAGAGAAAAAGAAAGAGAAGAAAAAGAGAAAGTGATAGGGGGAACTGAGAAAGTGAGAGAGTAGTAGAAAAGAAAGAGAAAGTAAGAAAGTGTGAGATTAAGATGGAAGAAAGAGAAATTAAGGAGGAAAGGGAGAGAGGAAGAGAGAAAGAGAGTGTAAAATAGAAGGAATAAAGAATGGAAGAGTGAAAGAGTAAGTGACGCGGAGAGTAAGAGAGAAAGGGAGAAAGAGAAAGAGGGAAAGGGGGAGAGAGGAAGAGGGAAAGGGGGAGAGAGAAAAAGAGAAAGGGGGAGAGAGAAAAAGAGAAAGGGGGAGACGGAGAAAAAGAGAAAGGGGGAGACGGAGAAAAAGAGAAAGGGGGAGACGGAGAAAAAGAGAAAGGGGAAGAGACAGGAAGAGAGAAAGGGGAAGAGACAGGAAGAGAGAAAGGGGAAGAGACAGGAAGAGAGAAAGGGGAAGAGACAGGAAGAGAGAAAGGGGAAGAGACAGGAAGAGAGAAAGGGGAAGAGACAGGAAGAGAGAAAGGGGAAGAGACAGGAAGAGAGAAAGGGGAAGAGACAGGAAGAGAGAAAGGGGAAGAGACAGGAAGAGAGAAATGGAGAGAGACAGGAAGAGAGAAATGAGGAGAGACAGGAAGAGAGAAATGGGGAGAGAGAGGAAGAGAGAAAGGGGGAGAGAGAGGAAGAGAGAAAGGGGGAGAGAGAGGAAGAGAGAAAGGGGGAGAGAGAGGAAGAGAGAAAGGGGGAGAGAGAGGAAGAGAGAAAGGGGGAGAGAGAGGAAGAGAGAACTGGGGGAGAGAGAGGAAGAGAGAACTGGGGGAGAGAGAGGAAGAGAGAACTGGGGGAGAGAGAGGAAGAGAGAACTGGGGGAGAGAGAGGAAGAGATAACTGGGGGAGAGAGAGGAAGAGAGAACTGGGGGAGAGAGAGGAAGAGAGAACTGGGGGAGAGAGGAAGAGAGAAAGGAGGGAAGAGAGAGTAAAAGAGAAAGTGGGAGAGAGAGAGAGTAAAAGAGAAAGTGGGAGAGAGAGAGTAAAAGAGAAAGTGGGAGAGAGAGAGAGTAAAAGAGAAAGTGGGAGAGAGAGAGAGAGTAAAAGAGAAAGTGGGAGAGAGAGAGTAAAAGAGAAAGTGGGAGAGAGAGAGAGTAAAAGAGAAAGTGGGAGAGAGAGAGTAAAAGAGAAAGTGGTTGAGAGAGAGTAAAAGAGAGAGAGAGTAAAAAAGAAAGTGGGAGAGAGAGAGAGTAAAAGAGAAAGTGGGAGAGAGAGAGTAAAAGAGAAAGTGGGAGAGAGAGAGTAAAAGAGAAAGTGGGAGAGAGAGAGTAAAAGAGAAAGTGGGAGAGAGGGGAAAAAGGGGAAAGAAAGGTAGAGAGGAAGATAGGGAAAGAAAGAGATAGGGGACAGAGAGACAGAGAGTGGGGACGAGAGATGGAGGAAATGAGCAGGTTAGGGGGAGAGGGGAAGAAAGTGATAAAGGGGAGAAAGGTGAGAGAAGGGGAAAGCTGAGAGAACGAGACAAGGGGAATAGATATGCTGAAGGGATAAGGGAAGAGAAAACGCTAATCATGGCTAGGATTCAATATTTATGTCATTACTTGAAACGCAGCCAATAATTGGATAGAGTCTTCGATTGAAATAGCAGACAGGATTTTCCAATAAGACAAAAAAGGAAACACAATAGACGCTGGAGACATCAGCCAGAAAAAAAAAAAATTTAAGAACGAAAAAAAAAAAATGCCATCAATAAATAATAAAGACTGGCAGAATTCCATGTGATTGAGAAATGTTCGAAGAGACAATGAGCAAATTCTTCCTTTTAACACAGAAGAAACATCGCCATGAAATAATCATTTTTAATACTCAGCGATTGAAATGTCATTTATTCAATCTGAGACTAAAAGGCACATTCTTTGCATTCTTCATCCGTTCGTTCGACTGATTACCAAGAGATCCAACGCTATTGTAACGATAATAAGCCCTTCAGGAATTTTATTTAGTTCTCTTTAAAAATAAACAAAAAACAAAACGATACAAATTCTTAAGATACGCCCACGAAATCTACGCTATTAGCGATGACAATGCTATTTGAAAATGAAGCACTATCGACCGATTGATATCCTTGGCGTTTTGGATAGGATCATAGTGTAGTATATGTTCTGATAGTACACTTTATCTTTTTTGTCCTCGGTCGGTAAATGAAGAACCCGTCTAGACTGAGGCAACTTTTATTTGTCTCCCAATCAAGAATTGTTTTTCTGAGTGAGATGAATTTCCACGCATTTAAACCAGACACTGTGTCTAACTCTGCCCTCGTGGCGAAACAATCAAATAGGGACATCTTATAGAGTTGCGTGGACACATCTAAAAATAGAATTTCAAACTCATACGTGACAGACCAACGAGCATTTTATTTAAAACTTAAGCTTGACAGACAGGCAAAAATATCATCTCAAACTTTAACGTGACAGACCCAAATAAATGTCATCTCAAACTTTAGCGTGACAGACCAACATAACTCATCTGAAACTTTAACGTGACAGACCAACATGAATGTCATCTCAAACTTAAGCGTGACAGACCAACATAAATGTTAACCCAAACTTAAGCGTGACAGAACAAAATAAATGTCAACCCAAACTTAAGCGTGACAGCCCAACATAAATGTCATCTCAAACTTAAGCGTGACAGACTAACGTAAATGTCATTTCAAATTTCAGCGTGACAGACCGACCGACATATATATCTTTTTATAGAGATGTTTTAGAGTATCTAATTACATTTTAACGTTTAGTGATGTAATTGCTTTTTCAAACCTTAATGTGACAGACGAACGGATAGATCTTATTGACAAAGACCCTCCCCCCCCCAACAGAGATAGAAGGACGCAACTAATATGCCTCTTCCTGATCTCAGAGATAAAACAATCTATTCTCTAATAGCTGGATTGTGTAGCTCTACGTTGGGAATTGTTCCGTAAACTCACACGATTCCACCTCCAAAGGATTCTACACAATTCTTCGTTTACTGGATTTTCATGACTTAGGAACACGCGCATCCTGCGACGCATGAGGCAAGTCGAAGTGATCCATTGTTTTCGGTCTGAAGCCTGACCCACAGTGTTCTTCCAGCTTCTTCCTGTCGCGATCAAATCTTTCTCGATGGTTTGCTTCCAGTTTATTGATGGTCTTCTTCCTCCTCTTCTTCTTTCCTTATCAGGGACCCTCAGAAGCACTTGGTTAACAATTCCTTTTCAATTGTAGGACAAGTCCGAGCCAGCTTAGACGTCGTTTGCAGATTATTGACGATGCTATCTGTTGGTTAGTGGTGTCTCTGACGTCTTGATTGGTAGATTGATTTTAATAGTTAACCTTTTATAACTATGTATTAATTTTAATACAACGAATTTGCTATATAATTAACTTGGGATTTATTTACAATAGTATATAATGAATAAACGTTATTATTAGCGACATGACTTATTCTAAACGAAATACACTTAGACAATTAATCAAAACCATTTATTTAGGTTTACCTACTCATTTGTCACATATTTGCGTTGAAAACTTAATATTTAACATTTGAAAGAAGTTATAAGAAATTTTATTTACTTGAAATGCGGTTGTAAGTAAAATAATTCACGGCCAGCCATCTTGATTATTCACAGAAAGTAAGTAGATAACCAGATTATTTTACCTACAACAACTATTTACGGTAAATTAAATTATTGATTACTTTTTTAAATATTGAATATTAAGATATTTTAACGCAAATAGATCACAAATAAGTTGGTAAACCAAAATAATTGTCTTTTATAATTAATTTCCCTTTAAAATAATAGATGTCGCTTACTATGTTATCTATCACGCTGCTTCATAGTAAAGCTCGGAAGGTTAGTTATTTGTACAAATTCAGTATGATCAAATCATGTGACTCATTAAATCAAATTAATTTTTGCTGGGTACAAGACCATGTTGGTATCCAAAAAAAAAACGAAAGGGCAGATACCGCAGCAAAGAAAATATTAGAAATAGTTCCCCACGGAACAAACATCCCATACCAAGACTTCAAAACAAAATTCAGAAACTACATGTCAACCAAATGACAATACACGTGGAATCTTTTTCCAATAAACAGATTTCATTTCATAAGGCCTATCAGCAAAGAATGGCAACCAGGACACGGAAGACCGAGGAGGGAGGAAGTGATATTAAATAGAATACGAATCGTTCATACGCACTTGACTCATCGATAACTCATGAGAATAACTTCCAACATGCATACCATGCTAGCCACCCTTCATCGTTGAACACATACTCATTACCTGTAAAGATCTCCTCCGCCCCAGACAAAATACTACCAAATAGACAATTTGAAGGATCTGTTTAACAAAATTCACGTAGACAATATATTAAATTTTCTGAAAGCTACAGGACCTTAGAAGAAAATTTGAAAAATACAAAAATCTCTTTACCTATCTCCCAAATATTCCTACCACTATGCTTATAAAAAACAAAACTATACGACATAATTCTACTACAAATAACCTTTTATGGCCTTAAATGACCATTACAGGATCGATATGCCGTTAAAAAACAACCACCCAAACAAAACAAAACCCTAATCCCTGAGAATGAGGCTCTTCCCCTGAATGTGGGCGTTTACCATTTTTTCGGATATGTTGTCAAATCGTTCAGTTAAATCTAAGGATTCTGCCGTAAGGCACGTGAAATAAATACAGTTACTTTTAACCGACATGGTGATTCGGGATGTTCAATGCAACTTTGCTAATATTGCTCTGCACTGATCACTCTATCAGAAGTTACTCAGAAGTTACTCAGATTATTCGGACTACTGTTTTCATCTTGGATGTTAATCTCATAACGTTTCGGCCGATGTAACCTCTGACCTTCTTCAAGTGCGTCGTATCGAACTTGGGAATCTGTACGGAATTTCGAACAAAACCTTTTATTTAATCAACGGAGATAGCCTGCTCTCGTTCCGTCAAGGATTCGTGGCGCAACGAATAAACGCGCTAAATTATAATCTGTTCTAAGTGGCAGTCATCTGGAGATTGAAGGTTCAATCCTATGTACGGGCGATACTGAAAATGCAATTATGAATTACTTAAGACTTCTACCTAGTCATGGCTGAAAAAACGAAGCAAGCTCGTGGATTAAATAAAGGGTTCCGTTCGAAATTCCGTACAGCTTCCCAAGTTCGACATAAAATTTCCCAAGTTCAAAAAGGTCATAGGTTGCATCGCCCGAAATGTGAGAATAACATCCAAGATGAGAACAGTAGTCCGAATAATCCAGTTAATACAAATTATCAATCCTTATCTAAAAAATTCTGAAACATCTAACTCGGAACTACCAAGCTATCTTTCCTCACTCTCCCCCTTTTTCTTATCTTTTTTTCTTTTATCATTTTGCTCTTCTGGTGTACTTTTTTGTGTAGAATCTATGGTCAGAAAATTGAAGAAGGGTTCAACCCGGCGTTTTGTATTAGATGAAAAAAAATAAAAATTGTATGCTCATCCACAGACCTGAAAGAGACAGTTTAAGGTAGAAATAGATTGTCTATTATGTGTTAAATTGTTGTTATTCTTTATTCGTATACATGTGTGTGTGTTTTCTAAATGTAAGGTACTTCAAGTCGCATCCATTAACAATTTAAGAAGGTTTATTATTTAAAACGGATCTATTTCTGAGCATGACTTTGTAGTGAATCTACGAAGCCATGTTCAGAAATGTATTCCGAAATCGGAGTTTTCATTTGACTCATTTCTTCTAAGTACTCGTTGACATTTCACTATGTCAGCATTCCGGCAAGTTGTTGATACACTATGCTGAAAAGATAACGTTACACCTGAGTTTACATAAACGGCAGGTTGGAAAATGCATCGTCTGAAGTTGTATTCGTTTTAAACTAACGTTACTCCGTAAATTAAAGAGGAGGGGAATGCCGTTCCGGTTTATCGACCCAGCTGCTGTTATTGTATGAATAGCCAAGAAAACCGAAGTTGCCCGGGAGCGATAACTTAAAAGTGAAAGTTTTTTGGTAACTTTTATATCACGTATCTTACCCATCTTTAGTTTATTTTTTATTTATTTGTTTACTAATTAATTAATAGATTGTGATTATTTACTCAGTAAGAGTTATCACACAAGTCATCATAAATGATTGTCAACTTGCAATAACAAGTGGTGTCCCCTGGAGTACGAGTGACAAGAAGTCTTCTCAGATTTCCAGCACTCTCAATTTTTTTCGATAACCATCACAAATTATTTTACGTTATGGCCACAACCGTTTGATTTTTGCCATCAACGGCCTTCGGTCTTCTCTGGAAGTGGAGTGACAATAAGCCTCCCCAACATTCAAGTACTCGCCACACTTCCTCAATGAAGGTTTGGTTGATCCTATCCCTCCTCAGGATTTTCATCCTCCTTCACCCTTCACGACAGTTCCGTGTGGTACCAACCGAACCTGGTGTCATCACATTCATGGGTATACGTCTGTAAATTTGTGTTGGCGGGGGGGGGGGCAGTTTATTGGATCTCTGGCAGTGAGCATTTCTCTTCAGCTTATTATAATAATTAATATTGTTAGTAGTAGTAGTATTGTTACTAGTAGTAGTATTAGTGTCAGTAGTAACAATAGTAGTAGTGTATGTCAGTCCTTTATGCAACACTAGACAGAAAGCTGTCTTCTGACTTGGCAAAAAGCTGTAAAAAGTTCGCCAGAAGGTTACTCCGCCGAGACGCCTGATTGGTCAATACATTACCAAAGTCTGCTCAGTATAACAATTCTCCGCAAAAAGAAATAGTTACGAAATAGTTCGTCATTGTTACACTATAATTCAGGCCAGACGGTAGATGGGACTTATTTTAATTAAAGGCTTACTTCATACTCACAAGATGGACTTCAGTGTAACATTTGGAATCAAGAACTAACAATAAACCACATATTAATAAAATGCAAAAATATGCGCATATATGCAGCAAATGTTACAAAGTAGCAAATATTAATAAAAAAAAACATTTGAAAATGTAGCTTTTTTTTCCAAATAGAGTTTCTTAAAACAACTAATTTGTACAAACATAATTAATAAAACAATCCAGCATTAACAAAATAACAGCTGACAAAAATTCCAATACCAATGAAGTTGCATGGAATTATTAATCTCAGCAAACAATTCTAAAATCTCTCTTCAAAAGAATGTCCCAAATAATATTTTAAACAACCTAAAAGAAGGAAAACAGCATATCAAAATCTAAAATTCAATTCACACATTATGAATAATCAAATTACACACCATAAAAACAAACACCCTAAAAACCGTTTGATTCTAAAAATAGAAAACGGTTTGACCTTATTATGGTTGAAAGTTAAACACAAACAATGTTTTAAAATAACGTTACTCCGCAAATTAAAGACGGGATACTGTTTCCTTCCATGGACAGAGTTGCTTATAAAACTAGCAAAGAAAACCGACGGTGCCCGGGAGAAATAACTTACAAGTGAAAGGTTATCTTATTTATTGGTTTGTTTAATGACCTTATTCTTAAACGTTCTCTTCCTAATTTTTTGTTTTATTTTACTTCAGTCAAAATACTTCAAAAATCAATGGACCCCTTCCTGGGGCCTTTTCCTTGATCTCTATATGAGATACATAGACATTCGCATGTTCCATTTAAGTTTTCCTTTCCCTCTAAAACGTTGAGTAAGTAAAGTTAAGAACATTAATTTTCCTCTACCCAATTGACCAGTTAACTATTTTATAGCATATCTTACTTGTGGTCTCTTGGTCTTACCGGATTCCAGGACAGGAATTCATCTAGTCTGGTGGAGTATCCAACTTAGTGATGTCACTAGAGGCAACACCACTTGAAGAAGGTGTACCATTCCTCGTATAAGCCAGTGTGGGTAGCCATACCGAGGGTATCTTATTTGGGCTTTAAATACTATTTTAAATATTTAGTAAGGGTTTACTTGTAGGGGGAAGCAAATTTATGTCAGATTGTATTAACAAATCTCTGTATAGAGAGACATTATACACTCGAGGTAAATGTTTAGTAGGCATTCAAGTTCTCTCATTTGCATTTTTATCTGAATTAATAAATGCGAAAGTTTGGCTCATTTCTCAAACTAATGTAAGGCCGAAACCACTTAGTTCAAGTTAATTCAAGTTTACATAATAGCAGCACTGTCTGTTTCATATACTGACTATGTATATGTGATTCTAGTAGCAGAGTTAGCTAATTTTCATATTGTTGTACAAAAAGTTACTTTATTAATTACCTATACTTTTTATCGTATTTGTTTATTAGAAGGATTGATTTGATTTTGATGTAACAAGTAGTTCTGTTTAGGGATATTGTTTTATTTCGTAGGCAAAGGTTTAGCAAGCGAATACGTCTTAAGATGGAGTACTGTTGCCACATCTGAAGAGGTGCTACTCAACAAAGTACGAAACCGACTTCGAAATCTAGTGGGTGATGTCCTCTTCTCCTCCCTACTGCCTTTCTCACAGGAGAGACTTTGCTAGTCTTTCTCTACTCTATTGTTATTTTCATGGTAGGTGCTCGGCTGAGCTTCATTCCATTGTCTCCCTCGTAAGACATTCACGGCAAGAACTCGTCTAGCTACAACCACTGTCAATAATTTCCCTTTCTCTTTTTCACTGTGCCTAAAACTAAGCTAAACTTCCATGAGCAAAGTTTTTTTTCCTGGAACCACCTGTCTGTGGAACACAATACCGCGAAGTTACTTCCTAATTGACTACAAATTTCTGTTGGGCCGTCCTCTTAAATAGTCGAATTCTGTCAACCTTCCATCATTACCAATCATCACGGTGTTGTACTACAGTCCACCTGACAATCATTAATTGTTATCCTCGAGTCTCCTTCGGGCCTTGATAAGTGACTCTTTAGTAAAAAAGTCAATAAAATTCAGAAATTCTAATGATGGTGGGTTCTCGATCTTGGCTATAATGACAGTGTTAAATAGTAAAGGGTACGTTTGCTAGTATTCATCTGATGATTTTGATTCGCCAGCCAACGCTGATACGTACACAAGAACACCGGGGTTATCGGATCAGCGAGTATGCATTCAAATGTCACCTCAACTTCCGTAGCCAGAATCGAAGGTAACGCACATGGCTCAAAGAGAAAGGGAGCGAGAGGTAGGTCAGTTCGTTGGAAGTCTCGGTGCGAACAGCACGTGCAGTGAATGACTTAAAATCGATGATAAATTAAGTAGTTAAGGCTCCCAGCTGTCTGGAGCTTGAGATATATTCCGCCGCTAGCAGTAGAGAAGGCGACGTCAACATCTAAATAAATGGAACTTTCTATAAATGCGAGAATAGTCATCTTTTTTTTTGGTTTCTGTGAGACTTTAATTACAGGCGAGGACGACGTCACCCATGAAGATGAGCGTTGATGAAATTCGTTCGTCACGGGAAGAGCGGCCGATACAACTGGGCTGTTATTATTCGTGATTTACATTAATAACATGTATTTTGCTTGATTATGACTTACAGGAGATTAGACCTCCCCTCGAAGGGGAGGTATATGCAACCACAAGACAGTGGTTTATGCACCACTTTTGTTTTCCCTTCCGCCCTTTAGAGGAACTGACTTATTTTTCTTTACGGTCATATTTAAAAGAAAAATCAATTTGTGTCAGACTTACCCAAATAATTACGTTTAACTAGCTATATGAATAAATACGAAAGTGTTACTTCGTATTTGTAACAATGAAATGTTTATTATTTAAGTCTTGTTCGTCGCAATGTAGCATCCTTGTGCTTGTTTTACAAATACTTCAATTGATTATGCTCCGATGAACTTGCTACTCTGGTGCCCCCTCGACGTAAATTCACTAGACCAACTCGACAATCAGCTAAATCCCATCCATTCACTGGAGGTCCTCAGATGCCAGAGGCCCTTCTACACCAATAGCTTATTCACTCGTGCTGCTGGCCTCTTGAACTCCCTCCCTGCTCCCTGTTTCCCCGACAGTACCGACATGCAGAGGTTTAAAACTAATGTAAACAGACATCTCGCTGTGCAGCTCTCAACTTAGGATGTCACCCAAAACTTACTCCCTAATTCTCAGTAGCCTCTTACGTCTACAGTGGCGTTCTGCCTTGTTTGGGGTGAAATATCATAAAAAATATTTTCAAATGTTTAATCATGGTTTTTGGTTGAGTGAAAGGGGGGGGGGGGAGAAAGAGGGGAGAGGAAAGAAGAGGGAGGGAGGGAGAGAAATTGTTGTGTTTTGTTTTGGATTTTGCAGAACATGATTGAGTTTTGCAAAGGAAAAAAAACAATAAAACATCAATGTTTGGTGCATTTTGAGTCATGAAGTCAATAACTTCAGACAGTCTGATTTGGTAGCGCAAGTAGATTCTATGTGACCCATAGATGCCCCCCCCCTACAGGTGCTACCACTCTGGGCCAGAGTGGACCTGGGAGCAATGACAACTAAGGGGCAATTCAAAATTATCCACAGCTCCCAAATAGAGGCCTAACCACTGGATCTCTTTTAAGATCATACCCAGGACCGTCAGGCTGGTAATGAAAAACAAAAAATCATCACAAATACATATATATAGAAAGGGAGGTGACGGTGGTTAAGTGGATATCTGCACGGACTGAAGACCTGTGTGTTCCACTTTCGAATCCAGTCGGTTCCACAGTACTACTTTCACTTAGGGATGTTGGTAAACTTCTGGTGGTCCTTTCCGTTAATACCCGATGTATTTCCAGAAAGATTTCTAACTAGAAAAACATCGGGGAAACTAATGCCAACATCTGATTCATACGGAAGAAGAAGAATATATTGAAAGAAAAGTATTAAGTGCCACTAAACAGAAGTAACTTCTGCTCCTGCTCGAGAAATGTGGAGTTGTCTGCCCCTGCCAGGAGAGGAAGAGTTTTACAAATGGCGGAATATAAACACATTTTGTTTATACAATCATTTTCTTTCCTTTGTTATCCTTGTTACTTGTTGAATGTTCATTAAAAAAATGACAAGTAACTTTAGGTTATAACAGAAAGAGAAGGAAAAAATTGAGATGGCAAAAAACAAAAAATCAATTTCTTCCTAATTACTAAAAGACATACGCTTTGCCTTCCGCATCCCGCCACCCGTCTGTATAAAGAAGCATGAAACGCCCGATGCTCTCCACCTGTTCAATCCGCTCGCGGGTCAATAGATCACATTCCAATCAGGATCAATAAGCCATCGCTAAACAATCCAACCGATGTGTTAAACAAAGGAAGACTAATCTCTATCAACACATACCCATGAGACCCGTAGAAATTCCACAGTTAAAGAAAATAGGTTGTAATTTGATTATTTTCATGTACGTTATATATACACACACACACATATATATATATATATATATATATATATATATATATACATACATACATACATATATAGTCTCGGAAGTTTCAACTATTAAAACTATATTAAAAAAACAAAACAACAAAAAAAAACTTATAGTCTCAAGTCTTCCAGTGGAAAATCACTCATGTAAGTCAATTTATTTTTTACAGTTATTGTATTAGTTTATTTCTAACACTATTTTAAGGGATAATCAGTTGTTTACCATGAAAAACTGTTTCGGGAATTTAATATATATATATATAGACAGATAATCTCCATCATCCCAGTAATTATAGGAGTTTAGTGGAGAATCACAGTAGATCTCGCATAAAAAGTAAAAAAGACCACATCCTTCCAGAGAGAAGACGCATCTAAAAACAGCCCCACGCTCCCTCTCCCTCATATACACACAATAGCTTGCTTTTATCCGTTGCTCTGCGCCAGACGACGGGAGCATACACTTAGGACGAACAGCCCCATCATAAAATGAAGTCGATAATTATAGAAGTTACGCTTTTCTACTTGTCTCAATTTATTAAATAAAAAGAATCGCATTATCAAGGAGGAAGTTAGGAATGCTTTAAGCCACTTTTCGCATGACATCTTTTAAGTTAACAAAAAACTCACTCTCATATATATATATATATATATATATATATATATATATATATATATATATATACGTAAAAAAGCTTTTAGTCATTCATACACATACACAACTTCTTATATATATATATATCATAATTATTATAAAGCTCTATCTGAAAAGATATCGAGTGTTTTATGTGCAGGATCTGCAGTCTAAATCGAATCTGTTCTAACGCCGAGAAATTGATTTTTTCATCTTATCTCTCTGATATATATATATATATATATACATATATACAGGTAAAAGTCTATATCTCGAACTTAATGGGACTGAAAATAAACTTCAGTATATCCGAGGGTTCGAGAAATCGAAGTTTTAAATTGACACCATTAAACGGTCGGGACCGCCAACTGACTTCGAGATTTGCGTTGTATTCGAGACATCGGTGTTCGAGACACCGAAGTTTACCTATATATATATATAAGAAATAATACATATAAATAAGTTGTACTTTTTAACAAATCCCTTCTGCCGGCACAAGGAAAGTTTACGAATGGCGATTCCAAAATTTTAAAATAGATTTTGGAATCTGCTCTATGCAAGACCTAAAAACACCCTATTTTGTATCTACTGGCACAGCATGGATTTTCAACCAAATGCTGGTCAATAGCAGAGTCCAAAGTTGCAGCAGAAGGGTGACACACAGATTCTACCCTTCCCTACTGAATTTTGGATGGAACGTGCTGGTTTATGCGGGTATGTAAATGCAAGTTAGTACGCCCTATATAGCCAACATACCACTGGAATTTAACTTGGTAAACAACATTACTTTAATTGGTATAGAGCACACTATCCTTGCGAAAAGAAGGAATATATATATATATATATATATATATATATATATCATTGTAAACATACCATTTTGAATGGTATGTTTACATTCTATCTTACATTTCCTGAAATTAAGAAAATAACAGGAAATGTAAAATAGAAATACGATTTAATTCATGTAACCATTCAAAATGGTATGTTTACTATATAATATATACTATATATATATTATATATATAATATATACTATATATATATATATATTGCAAACATGCCATAGAACACCCTCTAGATGGGCACTGTAAGTGTAGTATTAACACATCATGACGTCGCTAGCTATAAATGCATCGTTCCCTTCATTAAGTTGAACGCTATTATGACGTTAAGTCGCCGAAATAAGTTAAAATTATCACTGTAGCCGTATGGTTCTAGATGTCGGGATTTGAGTTGTAAAATACTTGCAGCCCGAGGTTTCGAATCACGCGACCAGTAGTGAATAGTTATATCTTTATGCTGATGAGTCCTGATTAAAAAGGACGAAACGTATACGTACATATATAATAAACAAAAACAAATATTTATTATATATATATATATAGAGAGAGAGAGAGGGAGAGAAAGAGAAGAGAGAGACGTGAGAAAATATTTTCGTGTACATACTTTTATTTCTTTATAGACCAAGTTTTTCAAGGTAAAAGCTCGATGATTGCGTGCGTTTAACAGCAGAGCAGATATAAGTAGACAATATTAAGTTTAATTTAAGTGACAAATGTTTTTATTAATTTCACTGTTCACTTATCACCAGTACCTCTAAAAGAGTATCTAAACCATCCTCAAGTGAGCAGTTAATTAATAATAATAATAATAATAATAATAATAATAATAATAATAATAATAATAATAATAATAATAATAATAAACAATATTACAACGAAGCATTGGCTTGATTTGGGTATAGTTAATAAATACATTTTGTAAAGGGTGAATCGGATAAATATGTGGAGGGTAGACTTAGAAATAGCAGACCATACCACATAGTATCATATAACAGGGTTATGGACAACTTTAAATCTAAAGTAAACAAAAACAGTACTAAGTCGAAACTTAAGCAAACTCAATTTGTACCAATGTTATAACTATTAAGAATAATAGGCGTAGAAATTCCATTTGGTTTAGGCTTACATATAGTAAGCACATTCTTAGCAACATACATGAATAATTTTATCGCATTGTAGAAAGGAACTTCCTCTGATATAAAAAAGTAGGTAAAATTATTAATAAAAACAGTTAAATTATCATATTAAAAAAATAAACCTATGTACTTATACACTGCAAAAATAAACAGGATAATTAAGAATGGTGGAATGGATATTCTTCCAAATTCTTTTGTGAAACCTCAATGTAATTGTAGAAAAATAGGTTAGTGCTCTCTAGAGAGGACGTATTTAACATCAAATATACTGTATAAATGCAACATGTGGAGAGAAATAGAACTAGATCATGTATTGGATCCACAGAGTGCTGTTTCAAGGATAGGTACATGCGCCATAATTATCTTTCAAGGTAAGACCTAACTGATCCCAAGGGCACCCACTAACTCTAGCTATGTGTGTCAGAGAATTACGCAGTAATAACGCACAGTTCGAATGGAAATTGTCAATATTAGGTAGAGTGACTAAATACAAACCGATTAAATCACAGATGCAACCTACACACCCTGGAATATTACCATATACTATTATCTAAAGATACTTTAGTTAACAAGAAACAAGAAATACTGCAAAATTGTTTGCACTGATCTAAACATATGTTCTCACATTTCAGTCCCAATTAATCATTCTAAAGTGTCGAGGTACTTTGAGCAGTGAATTTTCATGACGTTACTCCACTTAGTGTATTCTTAGAGTAGTACATATATATAGATCTACGGTTTAAAAAAATAATTATGATATTAAATATTTAGGGTTAATAATTTATGATAGATATGTTGTAGATCTATATATAGTAGTGTTGACAAATGAATTGCATTTGAATATCTTGTTTTGGGGTAAATGTGTGAGATTTGAAGTTAAGAGTACAAATTAGCTAGCTGTTTTCTCTGAATTAAAACCAACAAGGAAAACATTGTTAATTACGGAAGGTGATACGAACATTGATCACAATGGCTATTTTGAATATTTTTTGTTGGGAAGTGATGGGTAATGGGTGTACTTGATACATATATTTATTTCTGTACTTTTCAGCTATAGTTGTTAATTAGATAAGCTAAAAGGTAGAATAAAGCTAATAATTTGCATGAATTCCCGAGGTAAATTAGACACAATCTCACAGCATTCATGTGTACAATATACCTGGTATAACTAATGTATAACAATAGTGAATAAAAAATTACGAATAATAATGATAATCTGAATATAAATTAATTAAAGATATATAGGACTCATAAAATATAAATAATCTTACGCATATTTTAAAAAGTAATACTGGCGAATTCTTTTAAACTAGTGATTAATAGTTTAGTAAAAACATATATTCGTAGATTAGTCTTTTCCAAATGTAAGTTTATCAATTAACATATTTACTGTACTGCTCATATAAATCTTTAAATAAAAACACATTTAGTTTATTTAATTCATGTGAAAACATATCTTTTGTTTTCGCCTGCCTTAGATATTTAAATATATACTTATTGGAAATAACTTTTAAATATCTCCAGTTTCATGTGTAAGTCCAATTGTTAAGGGTATTTTCAAACATTTCGTTTTAGTTATTAGGGGAGATAACTCCATCGGTTTTAATAAGGGGACTGTCGCACTTTCATTTGTTATTAGATCTCTTTTATTGTTATTCGGACGATGATCGAGACATAAAAATCCAATGAAAATGTTTCTATTTTAATTTTATTTCTGTATTCATTTTATTTTAATTGCTTATGTTTATACTTGCGATATATGAATAACATTTCTGAAAACCTCAAAAAATATAAAATAAATATCTAGATTTTTTTACAATTGAGAATTTTGTTCCCAAAATATATTTCCCCCAAAATTTCCAAAATAAATAACTTTTATAATCTCTAAAATACCCTTTTCCCCAAAACCAATACTCCTACCCGAAAAAAATTATAGGATGTTCCTTTTAAAAAAGTATTCACCTAGAAAAATTTCTGTACTTTAAAAATATATTTATTTATTTTCTAAAAGTGGTTTCACGGTTAAAATCCTTAAAAAATTGATAAAAACATTGTTTTAGATGTATCTTACTTAAAAAAAAAATCAAAGAATCTAAAAAAATTTAAAAAACGATTAAAACCACTTTAAAAACCCTTGAAAAACATTAAAATCTCAAACATTTTATTATCCCCCAAAAACTCAGGAAATTATTTTTCAAAAAAATTGTTAAAAAACACTAAAACCTCCCCTAAAAATCACCTAAAGAATTTTCCAAACAATTTCTGTCCCTACTTTTTCAAAAAAAAATCCTTAAAAAGTAAGAAAACATAAGAAAATACAAAATTTTAAGATCCTTCAAGAAGACCCCCCTCCCACAAAAAATCCCTAAATCTAGTCTCTTGAGAAAGTTCTATTAAAACTGTCCCCTAACATTCTTGAAATCCGGTAATCATGGGTTTTATTTCTCTTATATGGTCTGTCTCAAATATTTATGGTGGTGGTGGTGGTGGTGGTGGTGTGTGTGTGTGTGTGTATGACAAGTAACGAACGTAAATCAATGAATCATATGACCGTGTTTCGGTTTTAATGTCTCTATCATTCGTCTGTTGTTGTACTAAAGCTGAGGTAGTCAACGTTTGTTTCTCTAAGGTTTTTTTACACATAATGCTTGCAAACAGATAATTTGGTTTAGGAATCTGAATTCGTTAAAAACATCTTCCTATCCGCATTTTGTAATTAACTGACAACGTGACTAATCTTTTACTACGTTTTTTATCCACCACTCTTAACCCCATTCACTGTATCTTGTTTGACCCATCTCTTATTTAATACGATATTTATCGTTCTCAGTTGCGATTCTCCACCCCTCTCTCTATATATATATCTTTCTACCCTTTCGGTTAATCTCTCTATCCCTCTCTCTTTTTCTACCCCTTTGCTCAATCTATCTATACCCTCTCTTTTTCTGCCCCCTCGCTCAATCAATCTATACCCTCTCTCTCTCTTTCTACCCTCTCGGTCAATCTTTCTACACCTCTCTCTCTCTCTCGACACCCTCTTTCTCTACCCTCTCGCTCAATCTCTCTACCCCCTCTCCATATATATATATATTATATATTATTTCATGTATCTACATACAATTTTATAAAGAGATACAATCTTCTTTATATCGATTTTCAGTATTTACTTCAACAGTGAGTAGAGCTAAGTAGTAAGTTATGAAAATATATTTATGGTCCTGTGCAGTTCTAGGAGGTGCACCCTCCCAGGCTTTGCCTCCCCTCTTTGGGGAGGAGTATGTTTATTGCTTACTGTCTGAGGCGCCCCTACCGGGGAATGCCGACGAGGCTGCCCAGGCAATTTTAAAAAAGCCAGAGTGCTCACCTCTTGAGCGCTGGCTTATCTAATCCCACTTTCCCGACCTTGTGTCACATCT
>OY744532.1:99521205-99523705 GCA_963556195.1 Sepiola atlantica | reverse complement strand
AAAAGAGTCGACAACTTGATAGGTCCTTCACTATCCACCAAGCTCCAGTCCTTGTCCCATCGCCGCAATGTTTTGTCGTTGTGCCTTTTTTACAAGTGCTTCAATGGACTGTGCTCTGATGAGCTTGCTGATCTGGTACCCCCACGACGTAAATTCACTAGACCAACCCGACAATCTGCCAAATCCGATCCATTCACTGTTGAGGTCCCTAGATGCCGAAGAGCTTTCTACTCCTAAAGCTTCTTTCCTCGAGCTGCTGGACTCTGGAACTCCCTCCCTGCTCCCTGCTTTCTCTGACATTACTGACATGCAGAAATTCAAAATTAATGTAAACAGACATCTCGCTGCGCAGCTCCCAATTTAGGTTGAACCAACCAAACCGTCACCATTTTTCTCAGTAGCCCCTTACGTCTACAGTGGCGGCCTGCCTTGTTTGGGGTGAACTATGTTAAAAATTCTTTCCACGCGTTCTCTTTTTTTAATTGATTATATTTATTTACTAGTACTTGGTATATGAGTCGTGGACCATAACTGCGGGCTTAGAGAGATTATACGCATGCTACAGAGATGAGATGCTACTTAAAGATTCTCAACATCTCGTAAAGGCACGTATGAGTAAGTGAAGAGCAGACCCATACAATAGATTTGACCACTGTTGAAAGGAGGAAAATATAGGATAACACCTAAGAGTTGACAGTATGTCCAGGAAGGCAGAATACCGGGAAGGTTAGAGAAAGCTGGTTGCCAGGTCATCTTTGACGCCCCAACGGTCACCCAGACCACTTAACACATAATGCTGTTGCTGATGACAATGACGTCTGTTACATTCTGGAGCAAAATTATCAGGCTACAAACGGTTTCTGTGTAGCTTACTTACCAAAAGTATATGTTTATCTAACTACTAATCTCTACTTATTTTTAAAGAAAATATGAAAGAAAAAAATATATTTAATGCATTATTTTAAAGTATACACATGAAATCGTAATTATATATACGCATGATACTTGGAAAGTCGATGGAATTACAGCGGGATTATGTTCTATAGGTTTAAATAAAAGAAAACGTTCCGATAAATATAAGCCTTAAAACGCTTGGTTTCAGAGTTATTTGCCATTGAAACAAAAGATTATTGTAAACATTCTTATTTCAGATAACAGAATAGAAAGACCAAATACAGGCCAATAAATATGATAAGCACAAAAAACATGAATATAATAATGAAAATAAATGGTATTGGTAGTAGTTTCAGGTGGAAATTTACAGATGTACCAACCAGAATGCCAGAAAAGAAAAGATTAAAAAAAACTATGAAAAAAAAGTTCGCCTCCATTAAACACGAATTAAAATCAGAACAGGCAAAGAAGAAAATCTAATCAGAAAAACACGATTTGGAGTGCACCTGTTGGAAGCAAATAAATTAGATTTAAATACTTGCAGTTTCAGGTAAGATAAGTTTGTTAACATTTTTCACTAATTTAATATTTAATAGAGATTTAAATGCTCAGAGAAGATTAGAATCAATGTTGTAATATGACTGAATTATTGCAATTGTCGATACCCAAATCTGACTGGAGAGTTTGCATGCTGGACTAGGGCCTGAGTGTACGGAGACTGACCATAATGATGGTTTAACGAAGATAAAAATCATGTCCTTTACATTAATATCATTTAAAAAAATTTTTTGGGCAAAACGACATCTTCTATTTGACATTACATAGTTAGAGAATTAGATAATTTTACCGCCATTTTCTGCTTTTAATGCACACACGCACATACCATATATATAGAGAGAGATATATATTGTAAGTGCTGAAAATTTATTTATGGAAATAATGAGTATATGATGCACACACATAACTATATATATATATATATATATATATATATATATATATTGTAAGTTATGAAAATATATTTATGGGAATTAAGCTACACAGACGCGCCTGCGTTTCATCTCCGTAGAGAATCATCATGCTAAACGATTTCTTACGGGGGACGAAACACGGACGCCCCTGTGTAGCTTAATTGCTAAAAATATATTTTAATAACTTACTACCTAGCTCTACTCACGTATTCAGCACTGATGAAGTAAATACTGAAAATCGATACATAATATATTATATCCCTTTATAATATTATATGTAGATACATGAAATAATAATAAAATATATATATATATATATATATATATATATATATATATATATTTATATATTCAAAAGAAGCTTTTTGTCATTTATACTATAAAAAAAGGCAGTTTAAATCCTCAGAATACTAAATCCGCATATTGCAAGCCTAGAACTTGTATAAGCTTACGTATCGATGGAAAATTGACAAATACAAAACAAGACCTAATGAGACCTTACGATATCAGTAGTGAAAAGTAAATAGGGGACCTTCTCATAAATCGGTAAATAGAAAAGGGAGATCATCAGATGTTTACCATGTAACTGTTTCGGAGATTTGAAAACTTACGGTCATCAGACACACGACGACAAA
>OY744532.1:99508705-99511205 GCA_963556195.1 Sepiola atlantica | reverse complement strand
AAGCTAAGTTTTTGTTCTCCGTGGTGACGTAATCATCATTCCCACGCACGATATGAGGACAAAAACGACTCACTCTGATCTCTGACTCAAAGGTCACGTCAGGTGTCTAAATTTATTATGACTATTCTTGGATCAAACACTTCTCTGAACTCACTTCTGAGTCCAGAAACAAAACCTATTTTTCAATAACAAAATTAGCTATTTGATACTAGTTAACCTACTATGCCTTGCATAATAGGGCCCTACAGTATTGTAACACTCCTTCCTTCCCTATAAACAAAAAAAAACAAAAAATCTCAAGATTTTCTCTTTTTTTTAAAAAAAACAACCCTTCCCTGGGACTGGTAAAAATCCGAGCCTGAGCACTCCTGGGTTGCCATCATTTCACCACTGTCGGAATTTCCTTCGGCACCACATGACAATGTTTCCGGGATGTGGGAGAGTTTGCTCCCTACGGTCGTTACCGGCTAAAAAAAGCCATCCCCTGTCATAAATCAACATCAGGCGTTTCTCGCCTATATCTCCTGCAAAATCTACCACATAAATTCGCTCTTGCTCACACACGTTCTCCGTGCTCGACCACTTCCCAAAAATTCCCGGTATGTTACACTTTCGGGCCACCATCACTTTCTTAGATAACTTCAACAAACGGTCGGCACACAACCGATTAAAACTAACTGCGCGTTTTATTCTCGCGAAATAGGGGAACAAAAAAAACAGAAGAAAAAAAACCTTCATTGACCTATTCTCTAATGGTCAGCCTCTCAAGATTACAAGAGGTACCGTTTTCCTACCACTGTCTAATCTGGACCATATACTTCGAACATCCCAGTGCCCCGGCGCAAACGTCCGCGAACAATCACCCATGTCCCTAGCTCCCAGCCCTTTTCATTAAACGTGGAGGACCCCATCCCATGTATCTATCTAGTCGATACGGTATTGAGCGAAATGTCACATCGAATCATCCTGCTCCCGGAACACGCCGAATGACCAAAAACTAGGCCCAACCTATAATCTTATAATTAAATCCAATTAACACCCGGTACCTCCTTTTTTTTAAAAATCGATCCCCATGGTTCTATCCGCCCCGACGCGCGCACCCGAGCCACACCACACCCCAACTTAACTCCATCCCCACTGGTGTTGAGCAGACACCAATTCCATGCGTTCCCTTCCCGTGTCCCTATCTATGCGGTAAGGGGTGGGGTATCCTCGCAGCACACCCGTCGGCAAACATCCAAAATCCACAAAAATAAATGGGACCACAATTTCAAAGCTTAACATTTTACACAACTTTCACACACTCTATCGGCGCAGTTGGGCACACCTGGGTCACAAAAACAACAATCTCCATAACTGACCACCGTCCTTTTCTCGTGGTCCCACAGAATGACCATATCACCGTCATTCTCCCGTTCGCAATTTTAACGTATGCAGGCTTTACCACAAGCCTCGCCACTAACCCATGGGTACTCTATAAAAGAGAGCATACGAGCAAACGCCGGGAATCCCTCATTGACTTTTCAAGCCTGTACATACTCTGTACACGGGGATTCTTCCCGATAAAATCAACCCTGTCCAAGGGTTTCCGACCCAAACCTGCTATCAGTGCCCCCCAAACAACTCAAATACAAGATCACTTTAACCCTAACACTTTGCTGACCCACGTCACATTCAATTTAAGAACTGTTTTTTTTTTTTTTTAATTACATTTTTAAATTTCTCCATCCTCTAAATAGTAAAATATCATTCACTCAAGCATTAGGAACCCGGAATCCTCCATGTAACAAATACATCAAAATACATCAAAAAAAAAAATTCATTCCACCCAACAACAACAAAAAAATCAAACCGAAACCGACAGAACCAATGGAGAAAGGGAAAAGAGAACAGCGCCCGACACCATAACGGGTTAACATGTCGTCAAACTCCAACCCGGACACCATCAGATCACCCGCCGCTGTCGTCGTTATTTTCCTGCAACACTTTTTAGCAGTTTTCAAAACCCACGGGCGCTTTCTTTCTCTCTCTCTCTCTTCTGTCTATGCGCTCTCGCTTCTCCCTTCCTTTCTAACAAGCATATTCTGACCTCGCGCGCACATTTTTTTTTAAACAATCTCTTTTAACATTTCAATTCTTCTCTCTCTCTCTCTCTCTCTCTCTCTTTTTAAGACGCATATACATTCTAAAAACAAAAGATTTCGGCCACAGAGTGGCATATCAATCCCTTTCTTTCTATACTCTTTTTGTCTCTGTCTCTCTCTTTCTAATACATTCTTTCTTTCTTTTTTCTAAATACGCATATTCTGTCCTCGCGTGCACATGTCATTTCAGCACATCCACCCTTTTTAACATTTCCATTCTTCCTCTCTTTCTCTCTCTTTTGATTACATACTTCCCTCGTTTTTTTTTTTTTTTTTTTTTTTCGCCCGTTATTGCTTTCACCTTTGTCCCCCACCAACACAAACCAGAAAAAAATTACAGCAACAAATTCTTAAAA
>OY744532.1:99486205-99501205 GCA_963556195.1 Sepiola atlantica | reverse complement strand
TTATCTCTAAACTCCAAAATACAAGAGAAACATTTTCAATATGGCGACTTTAAAAGAAAGACCGTGCATTTCTTAGTAAGAAATTTAGGGTTATGCTCAGAGATAAACATAAAAAGGCTCATGCAATATAAACACATTAAATTTGCAAATTTGATGAAGATTCTTGAAAAAGATTCTGTAGCTTTTAGTTTCATAAGAAAAAATAAAGAAAAATATACTAATATATGAAATATCGTTCGATATCATAAGAAACTTGAAGTCATATCATTTTTCCTTCGAAAGAGTTTTAAGATGAGTGATGTTACTTTTATATAAACTAGCCAAAATTTTTGCTAGGCTGCCGCGTCAGAAATGAACGCTCACCCGTAAACCGATGGAGCCTCAGTCATATTTCTTGGGTGGTTAGACATTAATTTTCTTTGTTTCCGACCAAGGATATTTTTAGTAAAAAAAAATAAATTTTTTGACCTCCCACGCCAATTTTTTTTTATCCTCCCCTATATAAATATTTGTAATTAAAATGAAAAAAAAGTCATATCTCTATACTGATGATCCTCGATTATAAAAGACGAAACGTATAGTACATAGATAATAAACAAAACAATATATATATATATATATATATATATATATATATATAGATGCATATAGACTTACACAACCATATACAGTAGTAACACATATAGACAGACATCATAACAAAATACAAAAACAATCAAATAACTATGAGACAAGGTACGAATTTTTGATAAAATTATTATTCATAATTTATACTTGTTATTTTAAGTTTACATGTAGCAAGAAAGGAACCATCACATTTATTATATAGATTTGAAATAAAAATTTAACACCTCGATAAATTTGAAGAAAATGTAAGCATAGGAAATATATATTAAATTACAAATTTCGAAATTGTCTGAATACTTCTCGCCTCGCTTTGTCGTAATGAAGTGTGAATTCTGCAGATGATAATTATCAAAGTGAAAACGTAATTTTAGTAAACGCGACAGAATGAAGTGATTTTTTTTAATTTGAAAAGCATTTATAAAAGGAAACAATAAAAGAAAGCTACTTTCAAACAGTGTTTCGTTTTCTAAGACGAATTCTAAAGATAGCGCCATTTGATCTTCACGTTTAGTGATTACTATTCTATTTCAAACTTGTGCATGACAGACTAAATATTCTATTAATTGTTATTATATTTCGAACTTAAAATTAACGAAAAAACATTCTATTTCAAACTTAGAATAGATAGAGAGATATTCTATTTCAAACTTGAGCATGACAGACTAAAGATTCTATTAATTTATATTATATTTCAAACTTAGAATTAACGAAGAGACATTCTATTTCAAATTTGAGCCTGGCAGACTAAAGATTCTCTTAATTGAAATAATATTTCAAACTTAAAATAGATAAAGAGACATTTTGTTTCAAACTTGAGCCTGAGAGACTAAAAATTTTATTAATTGAAAATATATTTTAAACTTAGAATAGATGAAGACACATTCTATTTCAAACTTGAGCATGGCAGACAAAAGATTCTAATTTTTGAAATTATATTTTAAACATAGAATAAACTAAGAGACATTCTATTTCAAACTTTAGCATGACAGACTAAAGCTTCTCTTAATTGAAATTATATTTTCAAACTTAAAATAGATGAAGAGACATTCTATTTGAAATTTGTTTTGATAGACCAAGAAGCCTTCTGTTTAAAAACATCTTTTGATAGACCAAGAGGCATTCTATTTAAAAAACGTCTTTTTATAGACCAAGAGGCATTCTATTTAAAAAAACGTCTTTTTATAGACCAAGAGGCATTCTATTTAAAAAAAACGTCTTTTTATAGACCAAGAGGCATTCTATTTAAAAAAAACGTCTTTTTATAGACCAAGAGGCATTCTATTTAAAAAAAACGTCTTTTTATAGACCAAGAGGCATTCTATTTAAAAAAAACGTCTTTTTATAGACCAAGAGGCATTCTATTTAAAAAAACGTCTTTTTATAGACCAAGAGGCATTCTATTTAAAAAAAAACGTCTTTTTATAGACCAAGAGGCATTCTATTTAAAAAAAAACGTCTTTTTATAGACCAAGAGGCATTCTATTTAAAAAAACGTCTTTTTATAGACCAAGAGGCATTCTATTTAAAAAAACGTCTTTTTATAGACCAAGAGGCATTCTATTTAAAAAAACGTCTTTTGATAGATTACATTTGTGTGTCTACCGTCAGGCGGAATTACTATGGATAGATTTTTTTTGAAAGAGCATCCTTTCTGTGGAACACATTATCGCAGGACTGCTTCCAATATCAACATATATTTGTAAGAAAACACCCCATAAGTAATAATCAGTTCATAGCATTAAACATGTTGGTACTCCCATAGTGTCCATCATAATTCTCGTCTCATAAACTCGTATTTGCCTTGATAAGCGGTGACCAAATAGTAAAAAAAACAAACTTGTTTTCATGGACCAAGGGATATTCTATTTCAAACTTATTTTTAATAGATAATGGTAAATTTTATTTCAAACATGTGTGTGTGTGACAGACCAGGAAATATGTTATTTCAAACGTAAGCTTAGACTAAATAATACTAGTTCAGACAAACATTACAGACTAACGAAAATTCTATTTTAATTTAAACCATGACAAACAAAGAAACATTTAATTTCAAACTTAGCAATGGCTGAGTAAGAAAAATCCTTCTTCAAACTGGCTGAATTCTATTTCAGACTTGTTTTGATAGACCGTTGGCATTCTCTTTCTTACTTGTATGATAGGTAAACGAAAATGCCATTTCACTCGTAAGCCTGAAAAACAGCTTATACTATTTTTAAAACAAATTTCCGAGAGAAAGGGAAAACTCAACTAAGAAAGATTACTATCTCTGTGTACAATAAACAAACAAAAAAGCACACGTCCTCAAGCTTTCCAAGGAGTACGGAAGATTGAACACTAGAACGTTTCATTTGGGATACGGGTGGTCAAATACTTTGCCAATGCCAAAGATGTCAACAATTTAAACTGACAGTTGAACAAGCATTGGTCAGATAGACAGTATCCGGTCCAACCCACGCAGTGACAACATGAATGGAGCGGGTATTACAGGCCTCACATTTTACTTGAAAAAAAGATGTTATGTTAAGAACACCAACAAAAAATTTACTTCATGCTTGAGATATTTCAAACTTCTTTTAATGACCAAGGGAAGTTCTATATTAATTTTTTTTCATAGACCAAGGAACGGTCTATTTAAATCTTGTAATCATAGACCAAAGAGCGTTCATTTTTTTTTATACTAAAGAATCACCAATTATCAAAGGCCACTCAAGTATCAGGGGTCAATGAGTGTCAGGCAGACGGTGAGAAAATCGTGATGATGGTTGAACTTGGGCAGAATTTAATTATTTCATTTTTTTTTCATAGACGAAGGGGCGTTCTATATTAACCCTTAAATGCGCGTTTTGTTTCAAATATTAGACATTCCAACAGAATGCATATTTAATATAATATTCAACGAAAAATGCTTCAAACTGCAACTTGTTTCACATCTGCAACAAATCTGCATTTATTTTATTTATTTATTCCTTATTTTTACTAATACACGTTTATTTTGATTGTTTTAATTGAAAAGCTATTACCATTGGTCGGTGAACTTTCAGTGATTTTAACAAATATGTTATTTTGCAAATACTCAGAATAAGTTTTTGATTATTTTTAAGTAACGGTTTTATAACAGTGTGCTAGAAACGGTTTTATAACAGTGTGCTAGAAACGGTTTTATAACAGTGTGCTAGAAACGGTTTTATAACAGTGTGCTAGAAACGGTTTTATAACAGTGTGCTAGAAACGGTTTTATAACAGTGTGCTAGAAACGGTTTTATAACAGTGTGCTAGAAACGGTTTTATAACAGTGTGTTAGAAACGGTTTTATAACAGTGTGCTAGGAACGGTTTTATAACAGTGTGCTAGATTACCTGTGAAAAAATGTCCGAAATTGAGTCATGGAACATTTAGAAATAACAATATTTGTGAAAAAGCTATCATCGCTTGTTCCAGTGTATATTGTAGTGTTTCGTTATTCATGTAAAACGTAATGCTATTTGTTGCACATCATTTATTTTGTTCAATAAGAAGATATATTTTTTTCAAAAATCGTTTATACTACTTTATATTACCCCTATGAAACGTGGTAAATTTTTTTTCAAAAATACTACTTTATATTACCCCTATGAAACGGGGTAAATTTCTTTTCAAAAATACTACTTTATATTACCCCTATGAAACGTGGTAAATTTCTTTTCAAAAATACTACTTTATATTACCCCTATGAAACGTGGTAAATTTTTTTTCAAAGCAATATAAAAAAATAAAGCAATTCGCTTTCATCGAGCGATGAACGTTCTATATACATTTGTAGTGGACATTGGAATAACTTTCAGCAGTCTCGTAACTCCTGCTTTCCTTATTTTGTCCTTTAGTTCTCACATTCTATGAGCGATGTTTTTGACAAAGGGGGAAGAACTGCTGTTTCATGGGTCGGAATCTATCTATCTATCTAACACTTATCGGTGGCTCGTTTTTTTTACCATGAAGTGATATCTTGTTTAGCTCCTTACATCAAATGGCTTCATGTCTTGTCTAGAGCGATTTCCATAAAAAAAGGTTCGACAAATTGTTAGTTCATGTCTAAGCTTAAGATTCAAACTTAAAATGATAGCACGACCAATGCAGAGAAAGTTTGAACACATCTAAGCATTCATCCTGCGCGTTCAGTGAAAAAAGTTTTTTTTTTCGAATTGAATCGTGACAGGCTGACGGACAAAGCGGACGCATCTAAGACAACTTAATTTCTCGAACCTTTTTACTGTTTGTTGAAAAACATGTCTAATTAGTATTTTCCCCATTTAAAAGAAACAAAGAACAAAGAGCTTTTTTTTTTTTTACTTAATTTCAAAAGAGTTATTCGTTTGTTCATTTGCAATATTTAAATGTGTTTTTGTCATTATTTCAAACGGAGCAAAAAATTGCGTTTCAAAGCCAAAGAAAAAAACATTCTATAAAGTAGGAAAATAGAAATAGAATAATTAACCAAACAACTGCTTTTTTTAAAGTGGTTTCGACTTAGTTTTTAGTTGTCAAACTTATTTGAAATCAAACAAATAATAAAAAAGACAAAAAACATTGTTACCCATTCAGTCATCAATTGGATTTTTTTTTGTATCCTACTCTCGCAGCTATATTTTTTTATTACTTTAAATAAATTTCTTTCTACGTTTCGTATTTTTGTATACTCCCCGCTGGTACGCAAAAGTAACTCCCATTAGCTTACAAAAAATGTCACAAAAATCAAAACAAATAAATTAACATTTTTTTTTCTTTTTTTTTTGTAAAATTTAATTTATAAACAAAAGTTTTTTTTTATACTCTTATACCGCGGCATTTATTCTCTACTAAAACAGGAAAAAAGAAAAAAAAATAGAAAAAAATATGAACATTTATCAAAGTCGGAAGAGAGTCGAATCAAGACAACCGCCTTGTACACACAAATGGCTCTATGCTCTTTCGGATAGAGCTTTGGAAAAATACAAATCATAGATGTGGTTTTATATATATATATATATATATATATATATATGTGTGTACTAGACAAATTTGACCCGTTGACTCACACATTGAGCTCGGGTTAAATAGTTTTTATTAGGATAAAGTGAGTTTGCAAAGCCAGTTAAATTAAAAATAAATAAAAAGATAAAATCCAAAATTAGTCTTTCTATTCGCTTAAATACCATTCACTTTTTCAGAGACTATTTGTATACAACCAAAAGACTCTTGCGTTTAAAACGCGTTGTAAATAATCATTTGGGGGAATTTTAAATAGATTAAGCCCATAGAGTGAATGCGGTATTGTGGTGACAGATACTAGCATAGGGAATAGACAAGTGGACGATCCTCGACCCCCTCCCCAACCCCCCCCCCCTTTTGGCCTTGTGCCACATCTTTTAAATTGCAAATTGTAATTTTAAGATAAATAAATAGTCTTTCTATTCGCTATATACCCCCTCTCCCTCTCTCTCTCTCTCTCTCCTCGACAGCTCTGACTCAAGTAGTATAAATACTTTCAGTGATATTTTCTATTGTTATATTGGAATTAAAATTTTTTTTTACAATAAGGTCTCCATATATATATATATATATATATATATTGCAATAAAGGTCACCGCTTATCAAGGCCTAAAGGCCACTCGAAGATAAGGGTTCAAGAGTTTGACTGGTGGACGGTGGGACAACATCGATCACCGGCATGATTGTTGTAGCAATTACGAGGACAGTTCAACAAGAACTTGTTTGCATTGGATTTCAAGATTCTATCTTTTGTTTTATAGTAGGTTTTATAAATTTTTACTCTTAATACACGGTGAGATAAAAAGTGAGAAATTGAAGCGAGAGTGATAGACACTGTAGAATATCAGAGAAATGACCAAACGAATTAAAGTGTGAGAGAATGAGAATAACACACATACACATCATCAGAGATGGGTGACTTGATGAGTAAATTGATAAATTACCTCTAATTATAACAAGCGAAATGGATTCTTCGGTTGCCAATTAGACTTCGTCAGCTTGTTACATTACGTCCCCTCTTAGGGGAGGTCTACTGTCTCACAATTAACACTCAATTAAAATATATGTGCGTTCATAAATATACTCTAACATACATACATGAAACTTGAATATGTTAGGTTACATTTTCTCCGATTAGCATATATAGGAAAAGGCTTTAGGGAAACAGCTTCAATATACTAAATTATATATATATATATATATATATAGTAAGCTGTGAAAATATATTTATGGCAATTAAGCTACACAGTGGCTCCCGCGTTTCATCCCCGGGGAATCTTCAGGCTAAAATATATGGAGTTATTTTTGCCGGGTGTTTTTATATACACGGCTAGCTGGTTAAGCAATCAGATTCTTTGTTGTTCTCTCAGCCAATCGTTGAACTTCCAACAAACAAAGGTGTGGTTAGTGTTACTTCCCATATCCTGTTCTATTGTCCTGTTTTCTATTTTTTCTGTTTTCTATAGATTGGCTTATATCCTGTTTCCTTTGTGTCAATACTGAAAATTGATACATAACAATTATATCTCCTTATAAAATTGTATGTGGATACATGAAATACTAATTATATATATATATATATATATATATATATATATATATATATATATATATATAGTGATTGTTTATATTCCAATAACCACACAATTCATTCTTTAATTAAATCATTTATTTTTATTTTTGCATGGAAAATTGCTGGTGGTTTTACAATTGTTTCTCAACGGGTAAAATGCAGCTAATAAACGCATGTTCTTCAGAGACCGAAATGAAAGGCATATATAAAGTGTCACATCAAGCACAGAGTTCGTGGAGAAAAATAGAAATAAATGAAACAAGGCACCCCCGCTATATGGATGACAAAATTCAAATCTGATTGCTTTTTGAAATTATTACGCAGAGCTACGTTTTTAAATAGCTATAGGGAACTTTAACTAATCATATATAAAAACATCAGTAAAATACCGTCCTAGGACGGATATAAGTAATATTAGATAAGTTTTAAATTTGAATGTTTTATTCTTTCTTTGGGGGTATGGCACGGTTTCAGTAAATTGTAAAATTTACAAAAAAACAAAATAATAATTCATCGTAATAATTTGCCCACATTACACACCTTGTTTCCTAGAATACATATTCCATAATTAATAATGATAAGTGCAATAGTTTATTATTTTACCCAGCACATACATATTATTGACGTTCATACGCGCGCACATATCCTTTTAACAATTTATTACTTAATATAACTTGAAATTTGATATAGAGCAATTATTTTCTATGTTATTATTTTTTTGTATTTAACTTATTTAAACAGTTCTGGGGGATAGTGCTAGTTTGGGTGAGCACAGCCGTTAAATGGTAAATTAAAAAAAAATAATATGCCCATATTATTCTTCACGTTGCCGAGGATATATATTCCAACATACATAATGATCGGTTCATTAGTTAAACAGTTTATGCTATACAACGAAATATATATAACCATATATTCATATCAAACTTAATGTTATTTATATGTTAAAATTTCCCCCAAAATAATATGTCAATATTCCTCACCGTGTTGCTTAAAATATACATTCCAAAATTCATAATGATCCGTTCATTATTTCAGGAGGTTATCCTGCATTACAACTGCCTAAAAATAGATTTTTACTCTGCTATCTTATTAAAAAACGAAAACAACAAAATGAAAAACAAATAGACGACTTAAATCATTTAGTTTGTCACCAACTCACTAGGGACTCACCCTAATTAATTAGACAAAAGCGATGCGCCATTGAAAGCAAATTAATATAGGAAACACGCAGAGACACCTACCGGTTAAAAGCAGAACATATGCCTTTTAAGTAACTGCTAATCTAACATACTGATGTAAACTGTGGCTAAAGGAAGAGTAGCACATGAAACGAACGTCTACCTATGATTAGTTAAGAACAGTTAAGGTTAGGGTTATGGTTTTTATTGTGTTAAATGAATTAGGTGACAACAGTTAGGGTTAGGGTAACGGGTAAGGTTTTTATTGTATTAAATGGATTGGTTAAGAACATAAAACGTTTGGTGTTTTACGACGTCTCAGCCATTTGGGGGGGGGCACTTGATTTCGAAATACAATATCGATTTATTTGTTGTTTTTTTTACGGCATATCAATCCTTTTTGCATGATGTAATGCTATAACGATTAGGGGCAAACTTTAGTATATGTTGTGATCCTAGAATTCATCATTTCTGTCCTCGGTCAGTGACGAAGAAGCGCTTCTAGACTGAGATAATTTTTATCTGTGTCCTAATCCAGAGTGCCACTTTTAAGGGAGATGGATTTCCCCAACATTAAAATCTGACCTAGTGTCTAACTCTGCCCTCGTGAGGAGGCAAGTAAATAGGGACTCCCGGACAACGCCTGGTCGGTACAGTTTATTCTTTCGGCCTTTGTCCATTACGTTGATTGTTTGTTTTTAATGTTACAACATCAACATTTTTGCGTTATTTAATAAGGAATTAGTACGTATACAATAAACGATTTATTGTATACGAAAATTTGGACACAACAAATTTCGTTCTTCTTTGTTTATATGTAATCTAATAATGTTATTTAATGTTATCTAATGTAAATTAATTGATTAATAATAGTTTCCTAATTCTAAAGGTATACAAATATCATGAACGCTGACTTAAAAGATTAATTAATTAAATGGTAATTACTCGAACCCCCCCTCCTCCACCTCTCTTCTGTTTACTAAAATTCTCCAGGACGGACAGACAGACAGACATCCTGATAGAATGACAGAGAAGGTGCTCGTTATATTATAAGTTATATATATATTTTACTCATAGCTGGAGAAAAATTATAGCTTCAAAACTTTCCATAGACTATTATTAGTACACAAGTACATAATTATTAGTACACAAGCTGACGCTACTACAAGGTCCGTGTCTACGATGTGGAGTCATAGATCTTAGATATGTTAACTAGAGTTCGGTAAGGATGCGCACTCTCTTCGATACTGTAAAACTACGTCATTATAAACATGGTTCTAAATGAATACCAGTGCGTTACTGCTTGAAAGGGGCGCAGGGTTAACGGACCTAGCTTACGCAGATGATATTGTTATTCTGAGTTCAGCAGTGGTTAAATATTGGCGAGTATAATTTTGTTAGTTGAGAATAACAGGAAATAGGGATCAGTCGGGGTCAGCTTAGTGTACTTGGATGTCAGCTCGACCTTCTCTGTGCTAGAAGCGTATGTGACATCATATGGCCCAAGGGAAGGTGAGAGAGAGAGAGAGAGAAGTCGCGAGTTCGCTTGGAAAGAAAACACTTATGAACTGTAGGGATTTTAGAGATGTCCGGATAAGATATGATTAAGCAGTAATTATCTACCTCTCCCTGTCTCCCCGCTGCACTGGTCAGCGATTTAGAAAAGCCAATCCCAAACGAATAAACCTCTCTTTGTCTTCAACCGTTGTCTCTTCTTTCTCCTTATTTTCGGGCTACGAACGAACTTGTTTGCATAGGGGCGTTTATTCAGTCGGCAAGATCACAGTAATGGACGCGTACCGGAACGAACGGCTAATAAGGTATACTTATTAACACATATGTATTTTAATTGATTGTGACTTTTTGAAACATGAGACCTCTCTTATAGAGGGGAGATAATGTAACAAGCTGACGAGGTCCAATCTGTACTCGAGAGAATCCATTTCGCTCCGTAAAGGAAGCCACATCGAAGGTTATATCATCACGTGCTCCACAAATGAATGGATGATCGAGCACCTTGGGCGGGGTGTCGATCTGGAGGATGTAGACTGTGATCAAAGCACGGCTGAGGTCGAACATCGCACCCTCTACCTGGTGGGCATTCACTCTTGTCGGGTTTAGCCGGTTTCCTCATTCGAAGAAGTTTTTAGCGGGATATTAAATTCACAAGCGGTCCTCAGCCACATGTATATCCCGATGCATGACGATAGGTTAGCAGTTTGTTTTGTGGGGTGATGGGTGTCGCCGCTCTCTCATATACATCGCCTGGTATTCCCAAATGGTCACCCATCTGGTACTTACCAGGCCCAGCGCCGCTTAACTATTGCTGATCTAACGTGAACCGGTGTGTCAACGCATCGGTTTTACACGATCTGCTTCTGCGCGGCTTTGACGATACCTGTGAGAGAGAAGAGAAATCTTGTTGGCCATCAAAGTGCGTATCTACCAGGCGATCCTTCGAACCATTCTTGTCAACGGATCGGAAACCTGGTCGATGAGTGTTGCCGACAAACAGAAGCTCGAATTATTCTCTTCATCGTATTCTGCACTGCCATCACATCGATCGAATCTCGGTAATCAGCCTGTGTCGACGACTGAATCTGCAATCTCTCTACTATGCATTGTTGCAGCGACATTTATTCTCATGCACATTAACTCCACTACAAATGCAAGAGCAACATTATTTGGTACGGCACCAACAGGCTTATCTCATTGGTCTGCACAAAAGCAAGAAGGCAACCGCACAAGTAGTTATTTGTAAAGCTCAAGCAAGTTAACATGCCGAGTTCCATCAGAAGGTTTCACTTTGATTAGGGGTATCCAATTCTAAATACATCAGATAGATCAGCGCCAACATTTGGTTGAGACAACTAAACAAAATGCTAATGTGGTGATTTCATGAGAATATCTACGAAAATCAAACATTTTTGTTACGGAAGGCCACGATCGATATATGTCCTTTCTTAATAATTGGCCGACACGCGAGCGTAAAGGCAAGAAAAGCCAGACATATGTAAATAATGTATTTTCTAAAAAGATATTTCACCCCCAAACAAGGCAGGACGCCACTGTAGACGTAAGTGGCTACTTATAATTAGGGAGTAGGTTTAGAGTGTCATCCTATGTTGGGACCTGTGCAGCAAGATGTCTGTTTACATTAGTTTTAAACCTCTGCATGCCACTAGAGTCGGGGAAACAGGAAGCAGGGAGGGAGTTCCAGAGACCGACATAACGAGGAAAGAAACTGCTGGAGTAGAAAGCTATCCAGCATCTTGGGACGTCGACAGTGAATGAATGGGACCTAGCTGATTGTCGGGTTGTTCTAGTGTATTTGCGTTGAAGGGGGCACAAGAACAGCTAGTTCATAGGAGCACAATCCATTTAAGTATTTGTAAAACAAGCACAAGGGTGTAAAATTGCGGCGATGGGAAAGGGGCTGGAGCTTGGTCGATAGTTAGGAACCTATTAATTGGCGACTCTTTTTTGGACCTTGTCTAAAAGGAAAAGACTAGTGGATGATGTAGCAGCCCAGATGTGACAACAATACTCCATACATGTGTGGATAGTGGCTTTGTAGAGATACAGGATAATGTCAGGTGTGAGGAGTTTACTAGCACGGTAGAGGGAGCCTACCTTCTTTGCAGCAGCCTTTGCAATGTCTTCAGTGTATTTGTTCCAATTCATGTTACCTGTGAATGTTAGGCCGAGTAGTTTGAATGATAAACTCTCAGGTAGGGTGTTATTTGTCATGATAATCGGTGGTTGAAGAGGTTTCTTGTAGTTATTGAAGGAAAGGAGCTTTGTCTTTGCGACATTAAAAGTTACCATCCATTTATGACCCCAATCCACTACAGCCTGGAGGTCACTTTCTAAGGATTCAGCCATTGACTCGGATATGTACGCGTCCGTTTTGCCCACATGGCGAGAGTACAGCGTGGTGTCGTTTACATTTAAATGAATAAAACTACGCTTAACTATATATAAAAGACGGAAATAGTATGTCTGCTAGATACGTCTAGGGCATTAGAATTAGGGATTTGAAATATCGTTTTGATAATGCCCTATCTATGTAAATTTTCATCAGAATGTCATATTTCTTTATTCTCTTCAAATAAATCCCCCGCGAGAGCATGACACCCCATTTTTAAATCATTTTACCACTGATTTTTATGATAACTAGAAGGTCTAAATCAATATGTCCGTAATGGATTTTACCGTTTGGAATTTATGGTTATATAAACATCAATTACAGAGGAGAGAGGTCACATATATGTATAGAAATCCTTAAAGACTTTGTCGATTGAAGCTTGGAACAATATCCCGCTTGAATCCATTGAAAAGGCGACTGGAAATTAGCGAGAACGTTTACGTCGCTGTGCCGTTTCTCACGGAAAGCGTTTAACACCTGAGCAAATAGGTGTGTTTTTCTTTTGTTTAAACGATTCTTCTGTTAGCAACAACTGTTTTCTTTCATTTCCAACGAGTACGTATGTGTAAATTTATTGTGCTGATTTCTTTGTACTATTGATTAACACTCTTCGCTAAATCTCTCACCCCCTCCCCAAAAGAAAAATGAGATTCTACTTTTTTTTAGGCGATTACGTGTGAGCACCCTGAAAAACTTGGCGAATAAAACAAACAAAAGTTTCGCATATAAATTTAATGTAAAACGGTTCCCACTTTTCCAGTCGATTCTAACGTTTTAGGGCCGTTAACTTTTTTTTTGCTATGAGAGATCAATTCTGTGCGTGTTTATGGATAAAGTTCTACTTTTTTAAGCGATCACGTGTAATTTTACAACCTTTCCACACGGACATAGAGTTAGTGGTATGTTTTTTTAGTTAACTGTCCGAAAAAGTTATAATAGCCCAGAAATAAGGTATTATTTTACGTTAAATTTATATATGAAGCTGATCCCCGATTCTTAATTCTAAAATAATTGTATTTTGCTTTTTATTTCATTTCTTTCCGACAAGGTTTTCAGGTTTTCACACGTAATCGTCTAAAAACGTATACTCTGATTTTTTGGAGTGGTGGGTGATTTAGCAGAGAGTGTTATTCTAAAAAAATACCCTTGTTTTGATATGGAGCACACTGTCGTATCGAATTAACTTATGTAGAGTTTGTCTTTCTAACGACAATTTCTTAGGTGTTGACCCGTTTAGATAAACTCTTTAATATCCTGTCCAAAATAGTTGACCTTGTTCTAAATAGTTGACCTTGTTGACCGAGCCAGACACATACAATAACACCTAATTTTAATGCAAACTACGCCTTTTTGTGAGATAGACTGTATTAGTGTTACCATGTCGTAAACAAAGTAGGTTGCATTCCTCCTTATATAACAACGGTTAGATACAAAGGAGACCCGGTGTTGTCCCGGACTAGACAACAGAACAACATAGAGCAAAATGTTTGCGAAGTGTTCTACAATATATAACATCTAAAGTCTTTTATAAATTCATTTTCATTTAGGGTACTCTTATAGATGACGCACCATGTTTCCGTGACTTCGCGTCGTCAACGTTCGGACAGGTTTCATTTTCTACGAGTAACTATAATCTTGTACTATTTTTTTACATTAGTTTTGCCATTCTTCTTTGTATGCCCTCTAATCTCAATATTACATTCTAATATCCATATCTAGATACTGGAAGCCATGCCTTAATGCCTGTAGAGATAAGTGGGTATGCGGATTGAGAGAGAAGGGGGAAGAGAAAGAGGAGGAGGATGAACAGAAGGGGGAAAGAATGAGAGATAGAAAGAGAGAGTGGAGAAATAGAGAGCTAATGAAATATATACATATAGAGACAAAAGGCGAGAAAGGGAAAGAGGGAAAAGGAGAGAAAAATGAGGGAAAAGGAGAGAAAAATGAGAGAAAGAAAGGAAGAGAGAAAGAAAGGAAGTGGAAAAGAGTCAAAATAGGCGAAAAAGGGGAGAGAGAAAAGAGTGAGAGATAGAGAAAAGGGGAGAGAGAAAAGAGTGAGAGATAGAGAAAAGGGGGAGAGATAGAGAAAAGGGGGAGAGATAGAGAAAAGGGAGAGAGAGAGAGAGAAAAGAGTGAGAGATAGAGAAAAGAGGGAGAGATAGAGAAAAGAGGGAGAGATAGAGAAAAGAGGGAGAGATAGAGAAAAGAGGGAGAGATAGAGAAAAGGGGGCGAGATAGAGAAAAGGGGGAGAGATAGAGAAAAGGGGGAGAGATAGAGAAAAGGGGGAGAGATAGAGAAAAGGGGGAGAGATAGAGAAAGACGAAAAAGAGGTAAGGGAAAGGGGGGGGAGAATGCTCAGACTCAGGCCACTGGCTTCGTTGATGAGTGATTCTTTCATCCTTATGAATAAGTTTATCTTATAACAACCCACATGGTGAATACTATTATCTAACACGGATCCATCATCTTGTGTGATGTGTTTTCTCAACTACACGCCAGCTAGGAGTAAAAAGGAAAAACGAATGATGAAGAAAGAGTGGATTCACATACATTTTCATGTATTCTCACAAAGAATGCTTGTCAAAAGACATAAGAAAACATGACACATAGATGAGGGTAAAAGTCAAAGACGTAGTTACGAACGGTAATCTCGCGTCATTGTCACGAACACAATCTGAATAAACAT
>OY744532.1:99421205-99478705 GCA_963556195.1 Sepiola atlantica | reverse complement strand
AGAACACATCTTACCTGGAAAAAGAAAAGGAGAAAAAACTCATTAAATACAGAAGAGAAATAAAAATAGAATAGAGAGAAAACAAAAAATAAAACCACACCAAAATATATTCAGTCCGGATACTTTTTTTAATCAATGCTCTTATTTTGACGGAAATGAATGAACAGTTTTTTTTTCAGTTTCTTTTGTATTTATACAATCCTGTTCGAGGGAGCAGAAATACGGACAGCGAATGTCGCCTATCTTTTATATGTAGACGGAATCGATTTCTGTGGGTGTGCACGACGAGTTAGGCTTAAGGTTAGGGGGTAAAAACTCATCGAAAGTCATATTTAAATTCTCTTTGATGATATTGTACCGACGAATCAGGTCTTCTCGCATCCTCCGCTGCTAAAGTAAAAGCAGATTTAGTCTTTGAAGTCGCTCTTTGTAGGTAAGCGTGGAGAGTCCACTCACCGCTCGCCACTTTGATTGCCAACCGTTGAAAACAGTCCAGTTGTACTATAACTTTTTGAAGATGAAGATGTTTTGCTTGAATCGCATACTCAAGAATGAGTTGTACCAGTGTTGTGTATTGAGATATAATGCAAGTTATCCGGTAAAACATTATAGACTTGTTTTGATTATACGATAATCAAGGGAGGCGCGTGAGCGCTCTATCCTTTAATAGACATTACGAATAGCCTATGCTGGAAATCTCATTTCTTTGATCAATCATAACTCAAAAACCAATAAACCAAATTAGTTAAAACTTTGCGCATACTTTTTATTTGATAGGTTGTATACGTGTGTAGAATTTCAGCATCATTAGTCAAGGCAACCCAGATATCCAGAAAGTTCAATCATGAAATCATGTTATCTGTGTGTACGTACGTATGTATGTGCCACCCTGTATATCATCAACTATTTGATGGATTCAGCTGAGTTTTGGCAGAGATAGAGGTTCTATGGTCTAGTTGATGGCATTTTAATTTCAGTTTACCATATACCTTGATTAGTCAAACTACCAACTATATCAGTTATGAGAAGGCATTGTATTGAGGCATAGTCTTTACAAAAGTAGTGACATCCCATGAAAAATTCCAGTATACTGAAATCATATGCCCTTAATAGGATTAAGATGAAAATTCATATACACTAAATGTACAAAAGCAAGGAAATCTCCAAATTTTTACACCTATTAAGGGCATATGATTTCAGTATACAGGCCTTTTTCATGGAATTAAAGCAAACAGAATTCTTTCTGCTTGATTATACCTGTTTAATTTTTCAATTTTTATAATAATTATTTTGTGTCAAAATAAAAAATAAACGTAAGTTCCATATGTATCGTTAACGTTTTCGATTCTTCGTTGAATCATCTTCAGGTGACGAAAACAAATGAACAAAAAAGCTAGAAAACAGAGAATGAAAAAAAAAAGAATCCAAGACAACGCATGTGAAGTCAGACGTCTAAAGAACGAGTCAGTGCAGTTCTAGGAGAAACGTTAACAATATAAACATATTATTTAAATTCTGAAACCTTTTTTTAAATTAAATATACTCGAAGCTATCTTTATTAAAACCCAGCAACTTACAATAAATAAGATTACTGCGCCACCATTAACAACATTTTAAAACGTAATACAATTATCATGTGACGCTTATTCTAGCGTCCATGAATTTAAATTATGTTTAGCAATGCTTGCTTAAATGAAAGAACGCTGACTAAATCCACAATAAAAGGATCTCTCTCATATATATATATATATATATATATATATATATATATATATATATAATATTTTAAATGACTCAAAGCTTCTTTAGACTATATATTGGGTATTTAGATATGTATGGCTAGGTTTCCTTCCTCTTATCTACTAACCTTTCTGGTACCTAAGGTACTTAAGCTTTATTTATTTAAAAAAATTTTTTTTTTTAAATGCAATTTTCATTCCTATATAATTTTATTGCTAGCTACCATATCGCAGAATGGTTCTTGAATGTAGTGGTTAGATACTATTATTATTATTATTATTATATATGCAAATTAGCATATCACACGGTAGTCTAAAGGGTAATATATTATTATTATTATTATTATTATTATTATTATTATTATTTATTAATGTATATATAAGTGAAATTTTAAGCTGAATTATTTCGACACTTGATTATTGGAGAAATGGTAGTTTAATCAGTACCATCGGAGAGCCATGAATATTATAACTGTCTTGTTTTTAAATCTCCGAAACAGTTACATGGTAAATAGCTGATGATCGCCGTGTTAATATTAGACACTTAAGGTCTCCTGTTTTTGTTTCACTATTAGATACTTAACCCCCTTTTTATTTTATTTACTTATTTATTAATTTTCCAGCGAATGTTAAGTCTGCGATATCTTGGATTAAGTTAGTTTCTCTGGGAATTTAAACTGCATTTTACTTTTTTTTTCTTTCTTTTGTTTAAAATGACTCAAAGCTTCTTTAGACACACACACACACATATATATATATATATATATATATATATATATACCATAATTCTAAAAATATATCTAACTCGAGAGATTTAACAAATGAAACGATAGGACACAGTTATCTGCAATTGACTTGGCTATTTCTTCCATACAAGTACAACAAATTATATATATATGTGTGTGTGTGTGTGTGTGTGTGTGTTAAATAGAACTCAATAAAGTGCTCGATCGTAAGGTTTCCGAGAGCTAAAATAAAAATATTTTTTAAAAATATACATTACTGATTATGTAGATTAACCATGGTTTCATTGACACGGAATGCCTTTATTATTTCGAACAGACCCTTAGAGTATGTATCAACCCATCGGCATCTAACAAAACAGAGGGCAATAAAAAAAAAACAGAGTTCATACGGACTTAAGGAGTTGATACAGATACTAAGGGTATTTTCTAAACAGTAAAGGCCTTCCGTGTCAATGAAACCATAGTTCATCTACAGAATTAGTAATGTAGGTTTTAAATAAAACTATAAATTTCCAATCCCGAAATTGGAAAAAATACCTATATGTTTAAAATATATATATATATATATTTATATATATATATATATATATATATATATTAATTCCATTAAGAAAGTAGAACGCTTTAGACGTTAAGCCGCCGATCAAGTGTTAAAATTATCACCGTTTATTCGCCATTTAAAATTGGCCGTGTGGTTAAGGCGTCGGATTTGAGTTGCAGAATACTTGGGGTTTCTAATTGCATGACCGGTAGTGAATAGTCATATCTCTATGATGATGAGTCTCGATTATTAAAAAGGACGAAACTTATACGTACATAAATAATAAACAATAACAAATATTATATATATATATATATATATATATATATATATTCCTGACATACAATTATGTCGAGGTAAGATGAGAGGTCATAATACAAACAATATCGAGAAATTATGAATCCAATTCCCCTTTTGAGTGAGCAATGGCCATGAAAGATATCTATATATGATTATAGCGAGACTTCCATGGCATTTATTTATGTTTTGAGCAGGCTCAGAGTGTTACAGAATGCAAACAATGTCGATAACACGTAAACTCGATTCCCCTTTTGGGGTGGACTGAAGTCATCATAGATAACCAGCTGAAAAGTAAGCCAAGAAGATTTGTTTTATTAACTCGACGATAGTTTTATAGATCACGTGTTTGGGTCGTGGTGTTTCGTGATGGACAACCTAACTAGCTTATTAAAAAGAGGCTAACTAGCTTATTAAAAAAAGGCTAGATAAAATAGATAGAGCTGTTTGACTTAGTCGGATCCATCCGCCAAAAGCTGGTTGAAACAAATTCGCCAAAATGATAATTGTAAAATTACAGAAAACCAATGACTAAGAACTTGGTGAGTCGAACGAGTAGTGGAAGTAAGAAATGTACTGAAACTCTAGACGGTCAGGTACTATCTTGGCTTGGGGTATATCTCAATACAAACTCTTTCCTCGCCTTTTAGATAGCTGTTGATCTCTCTCCCTCTCTCCGTCTAAGTGGAAAGGGCACTAACAGATGCTCATCCGAAATTATCCTTAAACCCAACTGATTAACTCTAAAACTTGATCATTTGCCAATCCAGAAAAAACCTAACCGAATAATTTTTTTTTTAGCGAGAAAGAACTTTACAGAATCGTCAAATCCGATAAATACGTATATAATTTTTAACGTAGTCAGAATGTTAGAGAAAGGATTTATTTCCAATAAGTTGCAGCAACGTTTTATACATAAACAAATACTGTTATATTATAACTTTGTTGACATTTCTTTTATTTGATACCTTGTTTGTGCGCAACAATCAACCTGTACTGGAACACTGTTCGAGGAACTGCGGTCTTCCGTGATCTAAAAACACCACGTGAGACGAAAGAATGTACGTCGTACGGATCGCCCATCATAACCATAAAATCTCTACACAAGCGACAACAAATGGAGTGAACGACTGAATATGTAACTATTCACTCTAAATCGCATTTATTAATATCATTTAATGGCACACACTATAACAACTTATATATACGTCTCTCCTACTATTCTACATTAATAATAACTGCAAACACACTCGTACTGAAGTAACCATTTGTAGACATTTATTATATAAAATAAAATTATATTTTTTTGCATAAAAATACTTCTAAAAATACATTTTATTCTTATTTTTATTGAAGTCGCTCTAGACAAGGCATGAAGCCACTTGATGTAAGGAGCTAAGCAAATACTACTTCAAGGTAAAAAAACTAGCCAACCATAGCTGTTAGATGGATAGATTCCGACCCAGAAAACAGCAACTCTCTCTCCTTTGTCAGAAACATCGGCCACGGAATGTGATGACTAAAGGACAAAATAAGAGAAGCGAGAGTTACGAGGCTGCCGAAAGTAAACTCAAGTTAGTCACTTTCTACTCTTAGAATACACATTATTATTAACTTTAGAGAGATTCCGGAGGACCGCAAGGTTCCGCAAACATCCCTAATTAAGTATTATAAACTAACGGTATGAATTATATTCAACATTACCGAAGAATTTGACAAAGGAATATTCATTTTTCATTAAAGCAATTAGTTTAAATATATAATCTGATATTTCCCACATGAAATATCATGAAAATTAAATAAGATATGGTATACAATCAAACACTACCCGCCATCTGGCGACGATTAATCTAGCTCATGTATTTTTTTAAAATGTACAACTTACATTATATATCTCGAACATAAATCTATTATAGTTTTAAAAACTAATTGCTTTCATTAAAATTACCCCCCTGAAAATTTATGAATATAATATTTAATAAAAATGTTTAGATCATTTATCCATTTTCATTATTGAAACACTTTAAGATCGACAAAACTACTGCATATGAATAGAAAAATAGGACAATAAAAGTACAAATGAATAATACCATTTATTAATTGATTTAAATTTAATTTATAAACATTAAGTTATCTGAAATTGTTTGAAATAGTTATGCAAATTAGACATCAATTAGATGTGTTTTGATCTTTGCCCTCTACTATATATAGAGTATTTCACGAGACTATATTGTATTATTAATTTAAATAACAGTGAGCCGTTTCTATGCTAATTGTGATCGTTGAAAAAATCGCATTGATTAATTTAGATGATTTTGATTTGCACAAACGTTTCTTGCGACATGAAATTTATTTTGAGAGTAACGGAAGGGTAACGAGTTTGAAAAACGCTGCGTTAGATGAATACAGTCAATATAATGAACGCAAAATACATGGATATTATCAACAGGGTGATTTAAGGGTATTAAAAACGTAGTGATTTAAGGGTATTGACAACGTAGTGATTTAAGGGCATTGACAACGCAGTGAGTTTAGATTATTGACAACACGGCCATTTAAGGGTATTGACAACACAGCCATTTAAGGATATTGACAACGTAGCGATGTAAGGGCATTGACAACGCAGTTATTTAAGGGCATTGACAACGCAGTTATTTAAGGGCATTGACAACGCAGTTATTTAAGGGCATTGACAACGCAGTTATTTAAGCGTATTGACAACGCAGTTATTTAAGGGTATTGACAACGCAGTTATTTAAGGGTATTGACAACGCAGTTATTTAAGGGTATTGACAACGCAGTTATTTAAGGGTATTGACAACGCAGTTATTTAAGGGTATTGACAACGTGGCGATTTAAGAATATTGACAACCTAGTGATTTAAGAATGTTGACGGTGTGATTTGTAAGAATATTGACAACGTGGTGATTTGTAAGAATATTGACAACGTTTTGTTTATTGTTGTCATTCTAATCCCAACAAATGCCACATTATTTGCCGTTTCAGAATTTTTTGTCAGAATATTTTGCTAACTCACAGACAGAAAGCCACACACGTTTACTTTTATTCATATAGATTATTCTTTAAAATATACGACTACGTTCACGTAATGCGTTATTTGTTTACCGAGGGCGTTCTATTTTTTTCCTTATACAAGAAACTGTTTTTGTTTATCAACCTCCTAACAATCCAAGATTTTTTGTTTGTTCCTACCTCGGGTGGAAAACGAGTGCATTCTTCTTTTCCACCCTCTCCTTTTTTACTGACTATATTTAGACGTTTTCATCGGTAGATTTTATTTGATTTTCCCATTTAAGTTACTTCAGTATTAAGTCAAGTATTTAAAAAAAGATTAAGAGGGAATTTTTTGCATTCTTTGTAGCAGAGAAAAAGAGATAGAAGAAACAGTTATAGAAAGAGAGAGAGAGAGGGGGAGAGAGAGAAAGGGGGAGAGAGAGAAAGGGGGGGAGAGAGAGAAAGGGGGGGAGAGAGAGAAAGGGGGAGAGAGAGAGAAAGGGTGAGAGAGAGAAAGGGGGAGAGAGAGAAAGGGGGAGAGAGAGAGAAAGGGGGAGAGAGAGAGAAAGGGGGAGAGAGAGAAGTAAAGAGAACGAGAGAAAGTAAAGGAAAGCAAGAGAGCAAAAGAGACAGAGCAAGACTGATAGAGAAACAGAGCAAGAAAGAAAGAAAGCAAGAGAGAGCAAGACAGAGAGTAAGACATATAGAGAGAGTAAGAGAGTGAACGATCAAGAGAGAGAAAAGGAAAACGACCGGACAAGAGAGAGAGAAACAGCGAGAGAGCAACATATAGATAGATAGAGAGAGATAGCAAGTGATAGAGAGCAAGAGAAAAAGGAAGAGAGAGGTAGAGAGATACAGAGAAAGAGAGAAAGAAAGAGAAAGGGAGAAAGAGAAAGAGAGAGAGAGAAAGAGAGAGAGAGAGAGAAAGAGAGAGAGAAAGAGAGAGAGAGAGAAAGAGAGAGAGAGAGAGAGAGAGAGAGCAAGAGAGAGAGCAAGAGAGAGAGCGAGAGAGAGAGCGAGAGAGAGAGAGAGCAAAAGAGATAGATAGAGTGAGCAAGAGAGAGAGAGAGAGAAAGCAAGAGAGAGAGAGAAAGCAAGAGAGAGAGAGAGAGAAAGCAAGAGAGAGAGAGAGAGAAAGCAAGAGAGAGAGAGAGAGAAAGCAAGTTAGAGCAATGGAGAGAATGAAATATAAAAAAAATTAAGAAATAAAGACAATGAAGCAAAAACCGAAAGGACAAATGCTAACTTACAACGAGAAATGAACAAATTATCTCTTCCTGCACGTAAAAGAAAAAAAAGTTGCGTTGTTTAATGGTTTATAAAAGTAAGTATGAATTCTTTTAGCGAAAGTAAGAAGGAGAAGAAAAAGAGGGATGAATTACCGTCGAGCAACAATTTCGTTGTTGTCTGACAAAAAATTGGTATAGATAAAGAAGCAATCTGTGACAACAAAAATGAGACCCATGAGAAACGGCATCCACTAAAATGAACAGATCAACAAAATCGAATTTGACGAGAAAATTATCTTGCTAGCCCTACAGGGTGTCAATCCATAATGCCATTTGACAGCGTAATCTAACCGCTTTTAGAAACTTTTTCTTCACTGCTAACTAGAATTATCAAAATAACCACCTTATCTGATGACTTGGTGTGTGTATGGGTAGAGGACACTGAAATCATTAATCACAATTTATTTTCATGAAGTTTCGCTGCTCCATTTTCTGTAATTCTATCCATGTCGAATCTCTCACAATTATCCATTTATAGTTCAATGATATTTCCCTCATGTTACTCTTTCGAGTGCCGTTCGTCTCATAGTCATATTTTATGTCGAATTCAACTCCCATAAACATACGAGGGTCCACATAACGTCAATAATAACAACGTATTTACCGTATAAATGCAATATCGCTATGTCATTATATGAATTTATAGTGGATTCTCGCATCACAAATCGTTGGATGAGATGTCAAAGAGTGTGTGCCTACTAAGGGTGTGTGTGTGTATATATACATTATACACGGTAAGATATGTATATCTCTCTCGCACGCGAACCACCTCTCTCTCTCTGTCGCTGCTGCAAAGAATGCAACGAATTTCCTCTTAATTTAAAAATAAATCCTTAACTTATAATTGAAGTATTGATTTACTCCTCTCCAGGAGTTAGGCACAAAGCCAGTTTTTATCTTACTCCCACAAGTAAGATGTGACCCAAGGTCGGGTCGGGAAAGTTGGGTTGAAAAATTGCCTGGGCAGCCCCTCAGGCAGTCCTCATTATACACGGTAAGATATGTATATCTCTCTCGCACGCGAAGGACCTCTCTCTCTGTCGCTGCTGCAAAGAATACAACAAATTTCCTCAATCTTTTTTAAAAGTCCTTAACTTAATATTGAAGTAACATAATTTGGAAATTAAATAAAATCTGTACAAATGAAAACGCTCAAATATAATCAGTAGAGAGAAAGAGAGAGTGAGAGTGAGAGAGAGAGTGAGAGAGAGAGTGAGAGAGAGAGTGAGAGAGAGAGTGATAGAGAGAGTGAGAGAGTGAGAGAGTGAGTGAGTGAGAGAGTGAGTGAGAGAGTGAGTGAGTGAGTGAGAGAGTGAGTGAGAGAGTGAGAGAGTGAGAGAGTGAGTGAGTGAGAGAGTGAGTGAGAGAGTGAGAGAGTGAGAGAGTGAGTGAGTGAGTGAGTGAGTGAGTGAGTGAGTGAGTGAGTGAGTGAGTGAGTGAGTCAGTGAGTGAGTGAGTGAGTGAGAGAGAGAGTAGAATTCAGCCGTTTTCCACCCGAGGTAGGAACAAGCAGTTTTTTTGTTGTTATTGTTAAAGGGTTGATAAACAAAACAGTTTTTTGCATCATGACAACAATAGAACGCCTAAGGTAAAGAAGTAACAGTCAATGGTCGAAGAATGATTGAAATATAATTAAACCCGTTTATTTTATTTTTGAAAATGAAAATCACACCGGAAAATCTTTAGAGTTAGACGATTATTCTTTGAGCATAAACGTTGAAACGAAACTAAAAACCATGACAAGAGACATAGCAAGCTTATGAGACATTCACAGCTAGAACCCATCTTATTACCACAACTAACAAAAACTCCTTTCTCTCTTCATGTGTCTAGCGCCAGGCGGAACTTCCATTGACATAGCTCTTTTGCATAGCCCTACCACCTGTGAAACACATTACCGCCGAACTGCTTCATTTCTGATTATAACTTGTTCGTCTTCAAATCTAATGTCAACAGATTCCTGTCAAAAACGATCTTCACAAGTATTCGAACTTGACCGTTATGCTCGAGTGGCGTTTGGCCTTGATATGTGGTGACCATTTTTAGTAAAAAAGAGAGAGTGACAGAAAGCAATTTTAAGAATTCAGTTCTAACGTATAAATAAGTCAATATTAAACATATCTATATCAAAGTATAACTGACGAAATTACTGTAATTTCTGCAAATTTCGGCTATTTCTATTATCAATTCGATTCGGCTTTTCTTCTATTAAAATAATTGAACGGATTCTAATGCATTAATTACAAATTATGAACAAAAATATATAGTGCATAACAAAAGTTTTTACTAATGGGCAAAAATATGTTATTTTATTCACCAGCACGTTTTGTTACACGTACATTAAACACAGTTTTATTTACAAAACGTTTTTTTATAAGTTTGGAGATTTATAAAAAATAAATAAATGCATAATATTAGTTACAACATATAATATTACAAAAAGTTTAGATAAAAAGATGTTGTTCAAATGCAGGGTCACACAATTTTGAAAAAAAGGTATTTAAGAAAATATTGGATTGTATTAGAATTATTTTTTAATATTGGAAGTCAATATTTAGAATATATATTCTAGGCAACACGGTGAGTAACATAAGCACCTATTTTATTGTTAACATTAATATTTAGATGGAGCATGCATATAAAGTAAGATATGTGTATATGTTTACATGTTTCTATAACTCCATAACTAATTAATCTATCATTATGAATTTTGGACACATAACTGCTAGGCGTAGGGGTCCAAATGTGGGCTATATTTAGTTTAATTCTGTTTCATGCAAAAGAGGTGAAAAAGCGCGGAAGCCCTTCGTGAAAATTCAGATAACTTCCATTTTTTTCTGAAATTTTTTACAATAGGTATTAGACAACAATTAATAAATATTCCTCAAATTTTAGATTTCTTGAAGTACTTTTAAGGTTTTTGCTATGAATAATAATGAGAACAACCTCCCAGTTGAAGATTTAAATATATCGGATTTGCATTGACTTTGATCTTATTTATGAAACACTAATCAAGCAAGATACTCTTAATGGTTCGTTTACTGAAGGTTTAGTATCATTAGAGCTTGATTTGAATCGTTGTAAGGGCACATGTAGATATAACGAAGTATACAGATACAGAAGGATACACAGAAAGAGAGAGATAAGAAAAAAATATAGTAGAGAGAGAGAGAGTATAAGAGAGCAATAAGGAATGATACAGTGAGAGAGAGCACGAGATATAAGAAAATACAGAGAGAGAGAGAGAGGAGCTGAAACAGATATAATAGAACAAGACACGGCCAGCTGAGAACATACAGATAGAAAGATGGAGAGATAGAAGAAAATAGCGAAGGAGAGATAGGAAAGCAGAGAGAGATAAAGAGAAAGAGATAAGAAAGCAGAGAGAGGAATAGAGAGAGAGGGAGGGAAAGAGAGATGGAGGGAGGGGGAGGGAGAGGGGGAGGGAGAGAGAAAAAGAGGAAGAGGGAGAGAGAGGGAGAGAGAGGGAGAAAGAGAAAGAGATAAGAAAGCAGAGTAGGAGGGAGAGTGAGAGAGAGAGATAGAGAGAGAGAGAGAGAGAGAGGGAAGCAGAGAGAGATAAAGTAAGAGATAAGAAAACAGAGGGAGGGAGTGCTAGATAGACAGAGGAAGAGAGAGAGGGAGAGAGCGGGAGTGCGAGATAGACAGAGGGAGAGAGAGATAGGGAGAGATAGCACCACTTTTGTAACGCTTATTACTTATAGAGGCTGTTTACCTTTTCTTAAGTATAGTAGAAAAAAAACTATAAAAATGCGTTTTATTCGCGCACTGAAGTCTGATGGAATGTGATCCATTTCAACTAGAAGGCAAGAGACGCCGTTTTAGGCTTGACCCTCTGTCTCGATAGTGACCGTTATTTATCTTAATTAGATTACATAAATATATAATGTTGCTTTTCCATTAGGTGAGATTCCCTGGGGACATTGTCTGGCAACAAGATTGAAAACTTACAACTACTCAATGTTTTTAGGAATCATCATTAATAATTTAAACTAACTAAATTTAAATTAGGGGAGAAAAATAACCACACACACACATAATATATATATATAATATATATATATATATATATATATATATATATTATATGTATATATATATATTATATGTATATATATATATTATATGTATATATATATATATATTACATATATATATATATATATTACATATATATATATATATATTACATATATATATATATATTACATATATATATATATATATTACATATATATATACATGTATATATATATATATATATATTACATGTATATATATATATATATTACATGTATATATATATATATATTACATGTATATATATATATATATTACATGTATATATATATATATTACATGTATATATATATATATATTACATGTATATATATATATATATTACATGTATATATATATATATATTACATGTATATATATATATATATTACATGTATATATATATATATATTACATGTATATATATATATATATTACATGTACATATATATATATATTACATGTATATATATATATATATATTACATGTATATATATATATATATTATATAACAATTATTTATAAATATTATTTCCAAATTAATTCATGTACACATGTTTCATGCAATCATCAGTATACACATATATATATCAAAAACATCAAATATATATATATTAAAAACATTATATATATATATATATATAGAAAACATCAAATATATATATATATATAGAAAACATCAAATATATATATATATATAGAAAACATCAAATATATATATATATATATATAGAGAGAGAGAGAGAAAACATCAAGTATATGCATATATATATATATATATATATATATATATATATCAAAAGCATGAAGTATATATATATATATATAAAACATCAAGTATATATATATATAAAACATCAAGTATATATATATATATATATATAAAAAAAACATCAAGTATATATATATATGTATTTATATATCAAATACATCAAGTATATATGTATATATATATATATCAAATACATCAAGTGCATATATATATCTTAAAAATATCAAGTATATATATATATATATATATATATATATATATATAGTCTTTGCAACGTAAAGCGAGCCCTCTCTTTGCAACGCAAAGCGAGACTTCTTCTTGTAACGTAAAGCGAGACTTCTTTTTTGTAACGTAAAGCTAAACCTTTCTTTGCAATGTGATGTTAAAGTATTTTTTAGTTTATTAAGATGTAGACTATTCAAGACATCGGATGAATTATTAATATATCACACTGTTTACCCGCATTATTTTCAGAAATGTTTACAATATATATTTTTTCAACATTTGTATTATTAATGTTTTTATCTTCATCGATTTATTAAAATAATATTTTATAAATTTTCCTTTAAGAATAAATCTAATAAAAGTTTTTATCAGATTTTATTTGTTTAAAAATAGGCCGCCATGTTTATCCATTGGCTAAACTTTCTCGAAGAATCAGAAGAAAAAAGGAAATTCCCCAGAGCTAATCAAAGTATTGTTGTATCGAAGTTACAAACAAAACGACTTCAAACGATTTCAGATTAAAAATATATCGCGAGGTCAAACAAACAAGATTTCGTTTATTTTCAATTTCCTCTTTATTGTTTCAAATTATTTTTTTCAAGATTAATAACTAGATATTTTGTAGGCAATGTTTTGCGAGTTTTAGAGATGTTTTTAATACGAAACTTGCGGGCTCACGAATGGTGTAATAGACGTGGACACAAACGATGGAATTAGTGGTGCTTTGTTACATTAAGACCCGCACTAATTTTGACCCCGTCGTTAGGGTCAAGGTGGGAGTGGGAGCAATAGGGTAAGGATAAGGGTTTAGGGTTAGGGTTAGGGTCAAAGTTAGCGCGCGTCCTAATGTAACAAAGTACCGAATTAGTAAAGTCAGGTTCGAACCCAGTCGTATCTATCACATTTACCTCTATTTTAAAACACACAGGAAAGATTATGACACGAACGAATTGCATACTCCTCTATAGAGATTCGCCACATGATTGAGAACAGAACCTGCGGTCGTTCCTTTGTGTTAACACATGTGTGGATTATCGGGTTATATTGAAGTACTTGATAAAGGCAACTTCAAGGCTGTATATATTTTTGCAGAGAGGTTTCACCGTCCTCCAACATACAGCGTCTGGTATTTCCAAATTGTCACCCATTTCGTACTGGCCAGGTTCAAAGCCGCTTAACGTCGGTGATCTAACGAGAACTGGTGTATAAACCTGATTAAACACCCATCGAAACCATTACTCCTGGCCAGTACTAAATAAAAAAAAAATGAATATTCATGATTAAAAAAAAAAAGAAACACAAACAATAAAAAAATTATCTAATCTTAATGACATTTGCAGGATTTATTAATTATTGAATGTTAATATAAAATACTAATAATTGAATGTTAATATAAATTATTTATTGATTAATAATTGAATGTTAATATGAATTATTTATTGATTAATAATTGAATGTTAATATGAATTATTTATTGATTAATAATTGAATGTTAATATGAATTATTTATTGATTAATAATTGAATGTTAATATAAATTATTTATTGATTAATAATTGAATGTTAATATGAATTATTTATTGATTAATAATTGAATGTTAATATACATTATTTATTGATTAATGATTGAATGTTAATATGAATTATTTATTGATTAATAATTGAATGTTAATATGAATTATTTATTGATTAATAATTGAATGTTAATATAAATTATTTATTGATTAATAATTGAATGTTAATATGAATTATTTATTGATTAATAATTGAATGTTAATATGAATTATTGATTGATAATTGAATGTTAATATGAATTATTTATTGATTAATAATTGAATGTTTATATGAATTATTTATTGATTAATAATTGAATGTTAATATAAATTATTTATTGATTAATAATTGAATGTTAATATACATTATTTATTGATTAATAATTGAATGTTAATATAAATTATTTATTGATTAATAATTGAATGTTAATATGAATTATTTATTGATTAATAATTGAATGTTAATATACATTATTTATTTATTGATTAATGATTGAATGTTAATATGAATTATTTATTGATTAATAATTGAATGTTAATATGAATTATTTATTGATTAATAATTGAATGTTAATATGAATTATTTATTGATTAATAATTGAATGTTAATATACATTATTTATTGATTAATGATTGAATGTTAATATGAATTATTTATTGATTAATAATTGAATGTTAATATCAATTATTTATTGATTAATAATTGAATGTTAATATACATTATTTATTGATTAATAATTGAATGTTAATATAAATTATTTATTGATTAATAATTGAATGTTAATATGAATTATTTATTGATTAATAATTGAATGTTAATATACATTATTTATTTATTTATTAATGATTGAATGTTAATATGAATTATTTATTGATTAATAATTGAATGTTAATATGAATTATTTATTGATTAATAATTGAATGTTAATATAAATTATTTATTGATTAATAATTGAATGTTAATATAAATTATTTATTGATTAATAATTGAATGTTAATATCAAGTATTTATTGATTAATAATTGCATGTTAATATCAAGTATTTATTGATTAATAATTGAATGTTAATATAAATTATTTATTGATTAGTAATTGAATGTTAATATCAAGTATTTATTGATTAATAATTGAATGTTAATATCAAGTATTTATTAATTGATTAATAAATAAATATTGATATAAAGTATTAATAAAGGATGTTTATATAAAGTATTTATTAATAAAAGAATGTTTATATAAAGTATTTATTAATAAAATAATTGTTATATAACGTATTTATTAGTAAATTAATGTTAATATGAAGTATTTATTTATTTACCAAAGCACTTTTTCATGTCAATCAAATTATTGTACCCCCCACTTTATTTCAAGGACATAATATTTATTTGTTTAGCTTTTAGAGTGAGGGATCAGTTTCCTATATAAATTAAATGAATATCAACACCCACTTCTGGACCATTTAGAGGTAATATGGTTAGATGCTGTATGTATGTGAGTGTTAACTAAGCGTGTATTATTATAGTATTTGAATTTTGTGTTGTTTCTTTTTTTTTGGGGGGGGGGGTAATTTTTTTCCTACGCTGAAATGAAATGAGATAAACAATATTCGTATTTTTTGTATATTCTGTTAACCATACTACACATTAATGCCACTACCATTCCAATAACTCTACGTCCGGAGGTGTTGCCAGTTGAATTAAGGGTTAGTGATAAGTCATTTTCTAACTGAATTTAATGAATTAAACAATAATAGCAACTCATTGGTCGACCATTTTGGATTCTTTTACTTTCTCCAAAGGAGTGAATATCGACGAAATCTCATATTGTAATTTTAAAATAACTTTAAAACACTTTCAGAGGTTAACATCTATGCAGGTCAGTAGAAAATAGAATTTTATTGCGTTTGGTAGAACTTATTTGTTGTAATATTAAGAATAAAGTGAACACACAAAAATGCCGCTGACAGTTTTGTTGATTTAAAAAAGTTTTCAAAATAATGCCGGAATCTACTTCACTCTGAATAATTTACGTGACTGAAATAGGATTCAACAAAACGATTTTTTCTTTGCTCTTAAACCAAAGAAACACAGTATTATCCCTGAGATGTTATTGACGATGGGCATTTTTTTTTATCCCCATTCGTATTGAAAAGTCTTTGATTGTCTGTATTTTTCGCGAAGGTAATTGTTCAAAAAATGAAAACAAATAAATTCGCTAGAATTGTTAAACTGCATTAGTGTCAACATTTTTAGGGGGTAAATTATGACGGTGTGATAGTAAAGATTTACTGCGAATGTATTGAAAAAAAAAAAGATGGTACTTCAGTTTTCCGAAATATTTTGAATGTTCACACGTATCGCCTGTATAAGTAGAATCTTTAGTTTTAGGAAAATAAATTTCCTGAAATTGGAAAAAAAAACAAAACATTAATATTCACCCACCAATTAGACTGAATATTCAACTGGTCTAAATAAAGTTCTGCACATGAAAAGATTTATTACTTATTTTTACGAGTCTTACTCTTACTGACCCACATTATACCGTTCAATGTTTTAAAATCGTCCCTGAAGTAGTTGGTATTCAAAGCCCCCCAAACTGAAAAGACGTTGAAACATTACACTGACATTTTGACATTATGTGATTAGTATCCCATGTGCTAACGTAAAAGGTGAAGAAGCCATTATGTGCATAGATTGGAGACAGAAAATATTCGGTATCGTATTTTCTGTAATTAAAGAAGAAATTATTAGAATAACTATGTGGACGGAGAAAATAAGCATTAGTTTTTAATGATAATTTAAAGACGTGGAAAAATACCTTACGATGTCATGATTATCGTCGCCATGTTCTCAAACTGCACTATGCTTGTCTGTGTATTCGTTTTAAAACTATATGTGTGTATCATAATGTAGTAAAAGAATTGATTTGAAATGAAAGATTACTATTGTTATTTTTAATTTACCAGTGATTTGTGAAAATTTTGCCTATGTAAAGAAATCACACGGTGTTGTAGGTGGAAGGGTTAGTAGTACAATTAGAGTGGGTAAAACGGCGAAATACCTCCTTTTTGTAAGTTATTCTTGTGCAAGTTAGTTTTCCAGGATAAAATGAATTTGTAGTAACTTTATCTTTTGTAGGAACCCACAGTGGGAACCTGGTAGTTTGCAGAGCGGATCAGTTTCACCTGTGATGCAATTGATTATTTTTCTAGTGTAATTAAAGTTATAGGGTAAAAACAAGTTTACATTATATAGAAGATTATTTCATGCATATAGACAATTTAATAATATGATATAATTATATATATATATATATAGATATATATATATATATACATATATATATACATATTCAGGATTTACTTCAACAGTTATCGATACGTGAGTAGAACTTAATATTAGTATGAAAATATATCTATGGTAAGTAAGTAATAAGTAAGCTACTGAGAGACGTTCATTTTTTCATTTCCCCCATGTAATCATCAGGCTAAATGTGAACTTAGCCAGATGATTTCCTGCGTGAATGAACCATGGACGCCTCTGTGTAGATTACCTTCCATAGATATGTCCACACTAATATATATATATATATATATATATATATATATATATATATATATTTAAAACAAGGGGTAAGGTAAATCAAAATACATTTTAAAGCATGTTAAGATGCGATAATGTTTTATTAAAATAAAAAAATCGAAACCGATTTTTTAATTTTTTTATAAACTTTCATTTTTTTTTTTAGTTTATATTACAGATATTTCGTCGAGTAAAATCGGCTTCTTCAGTGTAGTTAGTAGATCCGATGTTAATGGTCTGCCGGTCTCAAATGGTGTAGCCGGCCCATGAGGTTTTTTTCTTTCATTATCGCATCTTAACATGCTTTAAAAGGTATTTTGATTTACCTTACCCCTTGTTTTAAAAATTTATTTGGATGCTTTAAAAAAGGTATGAACTTCTAATTATATATATATATATATATATATATATATATATATATATATAATAAATGATAATAACATGCACCCATGAAAGATTTCAAATTTAGCAGGCTTTATCACGCGAGCATTATTTCCGAGTAGAAACATTATTAAAATGTTCTTAATTATCTTTCAAGGTTTTCATTTTTCGAACCACTAAAATGTTGTTAATTGTGACAAATTTAATTTATGAGAATGCCATTATTAGAAGGCTGTCATGGCTATCGACAAGAGAAGCGAAATTCGCTCACTACACATCAAAAGATAATAAAACGAAACGATCTGGAAGCAAACGAGAAAAATGAAACATATTTCATTAAGCAGATTTCTACATGGAGAAATTAAAAAGAACCCCGAACAACCCTAACCATATTACACGAGGAGGATACACACTGTCAAAAATGACAGTAAAAGACTTATGCTTCGCCAGTGTTCGTACTTATATTCATATCAACTAATGTCTCAAACGATGAAGTTAAAACTGGAAAGTTTAAGAAAAGAAAAAAGTATCATTCGGTATAGAAAGAAGTAACATGAAAAACAAGAAAAGAATATCATTATGGAAATAGCGTGAAGGATTTATTCCCGAATTAATTTCAGATGTTAGGGGTGTTTAATTTTGTATTTGCTTTCTCTCTTCCCTAAACACTGAAATGGTTTTGCCCGATACGTTTTCGACTTGCGTGAGAAGTATACACGGAATAATTGAGATTATATATATATATATATATATATATATATATATATTATATATATATATAACTGTGTTCTGCAGCTACGGTAGTTAAATGACACCCCGTAGCTGCAATCAGTTCTCCATGCTAGTCCCAGGCTATCTGGGCTTGTCATGCGCTAGTTGTCGTAGGCAATGGTGTTGTTTCGCTGTACGTAGTGGTCCTAGTCCCGCCTGCTTGAGGTCAGCACGTAGTGTGCCCAGCAGATTTGTGCAGTGCCGTCCTAGTCGCGGTTGGTAGGCTTGCGAGCCAGTAACGGCAAAGTCTAGTGCCCTTTGTGCAGGAGTGTCAGGGTCCATTCGTAAGACATGACCTAACATAGACCATCTTTGTTCAGCGACCTTTGTGGAGAGGGGTTTTTCGTTGTATAGCTCGTATAGTGCCTTGATGCTGATAAGTTTTTTTCGGCCAGCAGTGACCTGTGATGGAACGGTGGTGTCTGCGGTGGCAGTCATCCAGCTTGTCAAGCATGTCTTTTGTTATTGTCTAGCTGTTGCTATTGTAGAGCATGATGGACACGCAGTACGTGTTATAGAGACGGAGTCTAGTCTTCAACGAGATCTTGGTTCGTCGGCTCCAGAGTTTATGTAATGAATGAAACGCAACATTGACATGCATACAGCGGGCTGTGACGTGTGTAGTGCTGCACAGCAGAGAGCCCAGGGTCTTGTTCTTGCGCCAGCTCTCATTGCCGCGGAGGGTCTTGCCTTGTGGGTCCAACTCTGTGGCTTCTGCAAGGTATACATGGCTAAACTGTTTTCATCTCCTTCATGAAAAGATTGTCTGTTTTTAGTTTCTCTGCCGCTATTGGCTGGAGCTGATCCAGAGGCTTCTTTTCTTCGTCCAGGAAATCAACGTCGTCTGCATATTCCATTTCTAATGGCAGGCCCAGGCTGGAGACTGGTGGATTGGGCCTGTTAGAGCTTTCTCGGACGGATCAGAGTGCTGCAGCGAGGTAGCAGGTGAAGAGCACCGGTGAGAGGCTGTCGCCCTGGGGGGAACCTATGGTGGTCTCAAATGAGTCAGACAGTTCGTTTTTCACTCGGACTCTTAGCTTTGTCCCTGCTAATAGAGATCTTACAAGTCTTAGTTCGTCATCATTGCAGCCTACTTGCAGTAGGACATCTACTAGGATGCGTTGTCGCTTGATGGTATCGAAGGCTCGCGACATATAAATGCCCATCTTGTGGAAGTCCCATGTCTTTGTCATCACTACTGATGTCAGCATACGTTGTGCCCATACAATGTCTGCGCAGCTTCTGGCTCTTTTGAAACCAATTTAGTAGGGTCCCGTGAAGCAGTCGATTTTGTCTCTTATGCGGTACAGGGTAATGATAGACAGGACCTTTCTTATGCTGTTGAGCAGGGCTATTGACCGGAGGTTGGCTGGTGGCCCAGTGGGCTTCTTTGGCTTGGGTAAGGTGATAAGTAATAATTAATATATATAACAGATTTAACCCCAAACAGGGAAGGACGCCACTGTAGACGTAAAGGGTTACTAAGAATTTGGGTGTCGGTTTTGGATGTCACCCTGAGTTGGGAGCAGTGTAACGAGATGCTTGTTTTACATTAGTTTTAGACATTTGCGTGTCGGTACTGTCGGGGAAATAGGGAGGGAGTTCCAGAGGCTATCAGCACGAGGAAAGAAGCTATTGGAGTAGAAGGCTCTGCAGCATCTGGGGACCTTCACAGTGAATGGATGGGATTTAGCTGATTGTCGGGTTGGCCGAGCGTATTTATGTCATGGGCACCAGAGTAGCAAGTTCATTGGAGCACCATCTATTGAATATATATATATATATATATATATATATATATATATATATATATATATATATATAAGAGAGAGAGAGAGAGAAGGAGATAAAGAGAAATAGATCTCAGGGAAACATAATTACTTATAATTATTTTCGCACTTCGCTCTCTCTCTCTCTCATATATATATATATATAAATAAACAATTATTATTTCATGTATCCACAAAATGTGTTAAAGATATATGATATTTATATTTTATGTATTGATTTTCAGTATTTACGTCAATGGTGCTCAATACGTGAGTATGGCTAGGTAGTAAGCCTGACGATTATCTACGCGGATGAAACGCGGAAGCCTCTGTGTAGCTTAATTACCTTAAATAGATTTTCATAACTTACTACTAATATATATATATATATATGTATATCTATATATCTATATCTCGATGAGTGCGAAAATATGTTTCAGCATCTACCTTCTATACTTTATGTATACTAACCTCTCTAAATTCAAAGCTCGATGACTGTCAACTTGCAACAACAGAGCATATATAAGTAAACAAGATGCTGTTACATTCCAAAAGCCAACTTTTTATTTATCTCGCGGAACTTTCTCCCTACAGTCAATCTGCCTTGTTTGAAATCTACTGTCAGTTTATTTTTGCTTTTTAGACGTTTGTCTTTCATCTCACGCTAGAATGTATACATTTTCAAACTAAAAACTTTTTGTTATTTCTGAAGACAGATCCAATATTGAGATATTAATGTTGGTTGGTCACCTGTGAACGAAACGAATTCGTAAAAGAACTGCACTAAAGGTTGACCAATATATATTGGCAATGAACAACCCATATTTATTTTTACTAAGATTAATGAATAAAAATAATAGCAAACGAATGTAAAAGCTAGCTAACCGGTTTCGAACCTCGCTGAACAGAGCTGAATCGAGATTAACTTAAGACCGGAAAAATAATGCTAGAAGAATCACAGCGAATGAAAGGGAGAACAAAAAACTAAATAGAAACTACATGAAGTACAAGTAGATTTTTTTAATATTTGTTTGCAAAGAGAAGGGCGCAAAGATTTAATATAAATAGTTTCTAAAATCGTAAGGTGAAAGGGTGAGTCCGACTTACTTAGAATAAAGAATAAGTCAACACTAAAACTGGAGGCACAGATACATATATTTATTACATGTTCAGCGATGGAAGACACGTATGTATTACTCATGAAACCGGTCAAATCTCTTGTTTTTGCTTTTCTCCTGTTTTCCGTTTGTCATTTTTCACAAATTTTGTCTACCACGGCATTTCATTTTCATGAATTATCATGTACCTTACCCCATATATATATAGTCTAAAGAAACTTTGATTCATTTTAGCAAAAAGAAAGTAAAATGCAGTTTAAAGTCCCAGAGAAACTAACTAAATCCAAGATATTGCCGACTTAACATTCGTTGGGAAATTCATAAATAAATAAAAATAATAAGTAAATAAATTAAAAATAGAAGGGGGTTAAGTAACTAACTTACAGTAAAGCAAAAACAGGAGACCTTATGCGTCTACTATTAACACGGGGATCATATACTTACAGATCAGAATTATATCATACTGCGATTTCATATCAATTTCGAAGCAAAGAAAGCTTACACGCGTTTCTGAGTGAATTCAAAGCATACTTGAAAAAACTCAAGTAGCTACACGAAAATTCCGTCACCAGATGCTGTTTCCAAATGAACAACATACAATATGAAAGCGATATTTATTTATAGCTCTATTGCACATTTTTAAATAGCTATTGAAAGATTCGAATATTGAGCTTCATTTTGCTTTGAAAATTGATTCCCATAAAAATCGATCTGGACTATATAAAAAAAAGTTTTTTTGAATATCATTACACACATATTATACATACAAGAAAAATGCTCGTTGGGTTAGGGTTAAATTATTTCACCGAATAGAGTAGTTGGGGTTAGGGTTAGGGTTAGGGTTAAATTATTTCTCCGAATAGAGTAGTTGGGGTTAGGGTTAGGGTTAGGGTTAAATTATTTCCCCGAATAGAGTGGTTAGGGTTAGGGTTAAATTATTTCACCGAATAGAGTAGTTAGGGTTAGGGTTAAATTATTTCACCGAATAGAGTAGTTAGGGTTATGGTTAGGGTTAAATTATTTCACCGAATAGAGTTGTTGGGGTTAGGGTTAGGGTTAAATTATTTCCCTGAATAGAGTAGTTAGGGTTAGGGTTATGGTTAGGGTAAAATTATTTCCCCGAATAGAGTAGTTAGGGTTATGGTTAGGGTTAAATTATTTTACCGAATAGAGTAGTTGGAGTTATTGTTAGGGTTAAATTATTTCACCGAATAGAGTAGTTAGGGTTAGGGTTAAATTATTTCACCGAATAGAGTAGTTGGGGTTAGGGTTAAATTATTTCACCGAATAGAGTAGTTGGAGTTATTGTTAGGGTTAAATTATTTCACCGAATAGAGTAGTTAGGGTTAGGGTTAAATTATTTCACCGAATAGAGTAGTTAGGGTTAGGGTTAAATTATTTCACCGAATAGAGTGGTTAGGGTTAGGGTTAGGGTTAAATTATTTCACCGAATAGAGTAGTTAGGGTTAGGGTTAAATTATTTCACCGAATAGAGTAGTTAGGGTTAGGGTTAAATTATTTCACCGAATAGAGTAGTTAGGGTTATGGTTAAATTATTTCACCGAATAGAGTGGTTAGGGTTAAATTATTTCACCGAATAGAGTAGTTAGGGTTATGGTTAGGGTTAAATTATTTCCCTGAATAGAGTAGTTAGGGTTAGGGTTAAATTATTTCACCGAATAGAGTACTTAGGGTTAGGGTTAAATTATTTCACCGAATTGAGTACTTAGGGTTAGGGTTAAATTATTTCACCGAATAGAGTACTTAGGGTTAGGGTTAAATTATTTCACCGAATAGAGTAGTTAGGGTTAGGGTTAAATTATTTCACCGAATAGAGTACTTAGGGTTAGGGTTAAATTATTTCACCGAATAGAGTAGTTAGGGTTAGGGTTGAATTATTTCACCGAATAGAGTAGTTAGGGTTATGGTTAAATTATTTCACCGAATAGAGTAGTTTTGCACCGCGTTTGTTTTAAGATGTAATCATGCTAAACATTTTGATGTCAATTTTGATTGAAATCCATTCCACGATTTTGATTCGAGAAAATGTCCTAATTAAGCTTCAGGGTTTTTTATGAGAAAAATCGAAATTCCTGGAATCTTACTTGATTGGTATCTAATGACTACGGATAAAATTAAATACAAATCTGATATATTTACATTTTAAAAGGGGCCTCTATCATTCCTCCTAAAACTCCCTGACATTTGGGTAAAAAATTATTAATTACTGACTAATAACTAGTGTTAAAATGTCGCAAAAATCAGACGCATCTGAATTTTCACGAAGGGCTTTTACCATATTTTGCATAAAACTAAGTTTAACTAAATCTGCCCCCTCCCCATTTTGAACCATACCATATCAGTTGTGTTTCAAAATTCATAATGATCGGTTAATTAGTTTAGGAGTGGATCCTGTATATGCAAATAAATAAACATACCTAACTTTATATAGATAGTCTTACACTACCCCAAGGTTGTAGACGGTCCCCCTTAGAAGACGACCCGTGACTCTTCGAGGGAAAAATGGGGTGGGGCCAAAAAGAAACAGGGGCACAGAGAAAAAGGAGGCGAAAAGAGAAGGGGCCAATATAAATGATAAAACACTGAAAAGGGAGTAACAGAAATAAAGGACACAGAGGATAAATAGGGGTTATATTGTAAAAAAAAAAATAGGGATCGCCGATAGAAAAGAATAGCTAGTGGAAAGAAAGAGGGAGAGAGAGAGAGAGGAAGAGAGAGAGAGGAAGAGAGAGAGAGAGGAAGAGAGAGAGAGAGATAGAGAGAGAGGAAGAGAGAGAGAGAGAAAGAGAGTGGGGAGAGAAAGAGAGTGGGGAGAGAACGAGGGATGAGAGATATGAGGAAGTCAGAATTGATAAGAAATTGGCCCCTCAAAAAGACAGTGGTTTTAAAACCAAGGCAAGATGAAATACGATTTGAAACATACCGTTAAGACAATAAGTTTCAGAAACCGGTTTAATTAAAGATGAAGAGGCGGTTAATAGGACGAGGCCATGACGAAGGCAAATTACAAATGGAAAAAGAAAAAGAATTAAACTTATAAACGGAAGACGGGGAAGAAAGAAGAAGAAAAAGAATTAGAAGAAAGGCGAGGAAGATGAAAAACGAAGAAAAGAAATGAAATATTGAAAGAGAGAAAAATGAAAAACAAAACAAATAGCAAAGAAAATAAAAAATTAAAAAGAAAAGATAAAGAAAGAAAAGATAAAGAACAACAAAAGATAAAAAACGAAAACGATGCCTACAAAACCTGGCAATCACTGACCTTTGAAAACGCAAGGTCTTTACGATAATAACCTTTCTCTCGTAATTAACTATTGTTTGACCTGCCTTGATTGAATCATATTCAGGTCTTTTTTTGAAATGGAAACTTAATGAGCAACAGGCCAAGTCTTTTGTCGAAAGCACACACACACACACACACACACACACACACACACACACACACACACACACACACACACACGTCAAAGTCAGGAAAAGAATAAGCAGCAGGAGCCACAAGGGAGATAACTCTATTTTGCTCTTCTTACTTGGGGGCCAGTTTTACAGTTTTTAAGGGTTAAACAAAATCTGCAATTAAAAATATGAATTTTTCTTGCGATATAAAAATGAGTTTCGCGCACATTTTAATAGACTTAATCACCGGAAGTTTTGCGACGAAGCTCTCTAGGTCGAATATGAAGGAATATGCTATACGACAAGAATGATTGAGCCAACAAGAAGTTCACTTGAATTTAAAAAAAAAATATCAAACATTGATCGATATTCGAGGAACAGGAATAATTTGTTGTTTAAAATTATCTTTTACTAATGAGTCACCGCTGATCAAGGCTTGGAGGCCACTCGAGGATAAAAGGTTAAAGAGATTGTCAGTTGGACGACGAACGCCACGAGAGGATTGAAGACGATGGGTCTAATTGGAAGAATTTGATTATCCAAGAGGACGGCTCAACAAGTATTTGTTAACATTAAACTTGAGGATGACTATGTTCTAATCAGTTGGAAAGCAGCCCCGTAGTATTTTGTTCCATAGATTGGAAGTTCTTGGAAAGAAACTTTGTTAATGGAAGTTCCGTTTGGTTTTAAGTATACGGAGAGAGAGAGAGAGGAGGGAGGGAGGGAGGGAGGGAGGGAGAGAGATAGATGTAGAGGGAGGGAGAGAGAGGGGTATTTACCTTTGTCAAAAATAATAAACACAAAAGGAACAAATCCGTGTGTGTTAAGAATTTACCAAAATGGATGCCAGAGAGTAGGGTAGGGACAAACCAGTCACGCAGATAATAGAAATTAATAAATTTTAAAGTTATATTTTGTATATAAATGTAGTGTTCAAAAATATGTGTGTAATATTAGATAAATGTTAGTTTGATAATATATTTTTTATTATTTGTTTCTGTGTGATGTTTTATTTTCGTTTTTTGTTGTTGTTTTTTTTTAATATAAAGTAATAAATTAACTTCTTTTTTATTATTAAAAAATTATTACATTTATTGGTTATCATATATTCAAAAAGTATTATGAATTGTGAGTTTCATTAAATTAGTTATATATATATATATATATATATATGGATCATTATATTATTTAAAAAAAATTAAATATTAAAATAATCATCATCCAGTTTATTATGTTATTTATACTTTATTACTTAATTTAATTTACTATAATCCTTTAGAGATTTTCTTTACTTCTAAATTATTTTAAATATTTATTTTTTTACCTTTACTTTGTTTGATTTCTGATTTGTTATTATATTTATTTTAATTTTGTATACTTTTTTTTTTTTTACATATTTTACCCTACACAGGGTAGACCGCCACTGTAGACGTAAGGGGCTACTGGGAATTGGGGTGTAGGTTTTGGGTGTCATTCTAAGTTGGGAGCTGTGCAGCGAGATGTCTGTTTACAATAGTTTTAATCTTCTGCATATCGGTACAGTTGGGGAAACACGGAGCAGCGAGAGAGTTTCAGTGGCCGGCAGCACGAGGAAATAAGCTCTTGAAGAGAGGTAGAAAGATACAGAGGTAGAGATAGAGAGAGAGGTAGAGAGATAGAGAGAGAGAGAGGTAGAGAGAGAGAGAGGTAGAGAGAGAGAGAGAGGTAGAGAGAGAGAGGTAGAGAGAGAGAGGTAGAGAGAGAGAGGTAGAAAGAGAGAGGTAGAAAGAGATAGAGAGATAGGTACAGAGAGAGAGAGGTACAGAGAGAGAGAGAGAGAGAAAGAGGGAGAAAGAGAGGTACAGAGAGAGAGAGAGAGAGAGGTACAGAGAGAGAGAGAGGTACAGAGAGAGAGAGAGAGAGGTACAGAGAGAGAGAGAGGTACAGAGAGAGAAAGAGAGAAAGAGATGTACAGAGAGAGAGAGAGAGAAAGAGAGGTACAGAGAGAGAGAGAGAAAGAGAGGTACAGAGAGAGAGAGAGAGAGAGAGAGAGAGAGAGAGAGATAAAAGAAAGAATCAGCAAGATCTTTGGGGCGCTGCCATAGACAGTTTTGTCGTCTTCGTAGACGTCAACAAATGAACCTTTATTTTTAGGACGTTTTTTTTTTCAACTTTATTTATTTCTATGACCGCGGTTAAATTTAATTTGGTTTTGCAATCGTATGCTTTAGTGTTGTCTGCCTTTTCACTATCGGCAGATAATCAATGAAGATCAAGTAGACTATTGGTCCAGACACTAATAATATATCACCGGATGTAGTTGCGTGTCACATCCGGAAAAATGCTATTTCACTCTTGGACAGAAGCCTGACAAGTACTATCCCTCCGTGTGAGAATGCACATGAAATAATGCTTACGAACGAGGTGACTCCACACCTCAGCAAATCTATCAAATTGAGACGTCACAACCGGATGTAGTTTAATGTACTTCGTTATTAGTACGTAATTGGTGACGGCGGATAAAATGTTAATAGCAAACGACGGTATTAATTAAGCAAAGCACGTACCCCAGCTTGTTATGGGTACGGTTATTCCAACTAGTATTACATCCATAATAATTCTTTAGTCGGACCATTGTAAAACAGGCAGCATCTGAAGTCACGCGATTTAACGTTTTTGTTTCTGGATTTTATCAACGGAACGGAACAAAAGCGTGCAGACGAGATTTTAAAAAATACCAGCCTTTTATTAATTTGTAAACAAGCATTCGTTTTCGATTCCAATGATTGGTAACGTAAAAGCACATGACAGAACACTGTTTAGGAAGAACTACAACAATAAAAACTAACAGTAGATTCCCCACCCACGGAACCTTAAGTACCAATCAAGTAAAATGCAACGTAGGCAACGTTGTTAATGCAAACCTTTCTTCCTTTGTTCTAGTTTAATGGCAACAAAAATAGAATGGCGCTTGGTAGAAGGCATACATCCGCCAACGCTAAAACAGTAATATTGGTAACATGCAAATCAGTTTCATGGTCGAATGGTCAGAAACCAAACCGACACCCTCCTAACTCTTTTCGGCCAAGAGCAGATTGTAGCAGCCGTTCTGATACTACACTGAATCTTTTCTGTCCTCAGTCAGTGAAGGAGAAATTCTTCTAAACCGAGGCAATTTTTATTTTCATCCGAATACTGAGTATCCCCCTTTGAGGAGTTGGATGTACTCCACATTAACAACCGACCTTGTGTCTAACTCTGCCCTCATGAGGAGGCTAGTAAATATGGACTTCTCCACTGGGTTTGTTTGTGATGTGGGAGCTTGACCTTCTCTTTAGGATTATATACGAAACATGGGAAAATACGGAGGAGTTACTCTTTGGCTAAGATCAAAGTGTAGTATCTGTTCCGATGGATACTGCACCCCATAGACTGGTATTGTCTTGGTCTTCGGGGCTTGATTTACGCTTGTCTTCTGGGAGGTCCGCCCTCCCAGGCTTCGCCTCCCCTCTTTAGGGAGGAGTGGGTCTGTTGTTTGCTGCCTGAGGCGCCCCTGCCGGGGAGTGCCGACGGGGCTGCCCAGGCAATTTTTAAATCCCACTTTCCCGACCCGACCTTGGGTCACATCTTACTTGTGAGAGTAAGATAAAAACTAGCCTTGTGCCTAACTCCTGGAGAAGAGTAAATCAATACTCTCCATGCCAACGCTTGTCAGGTCCATAGCAATGGCGATTCTCGGACTAGCAAGCAACCGTCTGGAAAGCAGTAAACCCAGTACTGAGGCTTGCGGAAAAACCGTTATGTTTGTCGACAAAAGAGCAGAGTTGTAAACCGTTGTATTTGTTCGTAAGGATTGTTGAAAGTGTTATCCATTAAGTGCACATCCTGGTTCGATTCTGGCCAATTTTCACCTCGAAGACGGCACAGGATTAAATACAAAGTAAACAAACAATACTTTATAAAGTAATAAATTATCGATATACTATTAAAAAAATAGTGTTTTTAGAGTTTGCCTGTTCGTAGGCAAATAAAAACGTGCGATTGGTTGACAAAAACAGGAATAGGCAGAGTACACATTATTAAGGTGGTAACTTTTACGATGTTAATACCAGATTCCGAATTTCACGTAATGATTTTTTTTTTAAAACTGGATACGTGTTTTAAAAATTTAAAGTTTACACATAAAATAAATAATTTTTGTTTAATAAAGTAATTTTTTCTTTTGATAGCCCGCTAAGAAGTATTATTTACTCCTCTCCAGGAGTTAGGCACAAGGCCAGTTTTATCCTACTCCCACAAGTAAGATGTGACCCAAGGTCGGGTCGGAAAGTGGGGGTTGAAAAGCCAGCGCTCGAGAGGTGAGCACTCTGGCCATTAAAAATTGCCTGGGCAGCCCCGTCGGCATTCCCCGGTAGGGGCGCCTCAAGCAGTAAGCAATTAACTTACTCCTCCCCAAAGAGGGGAGGCGAAGCCTGGGAGGGTGGACCTCCTAGAACTGCACAGGACAATCCCATAGACCGGCGTAAATCAAGCCCGAAGGCCAAGACAATACCAGTCTATGGAGTGGAGTATCCATCGGAACAGATACTACACTTTGATCTTGGCCAAAAGGCCAAGGCCAACAAGTAGACATCAAGGATATACGGCTTTAGTTCATGGCGATTTATTTTATGCTTAATAACATATTTTCTAATGTTTTTTTCTGTATTCATCGTAGTTACTTACTCTCTTATGCAGATACTAAGTAACTTATTTTTCCACGAAATTTGAAATATCTGTTTTTCGTACTAACGATAAAGCGCTAGAAGCTATGTAAAATGGAAATTGATAAACCCAAGTATTGCACCAACACCGCTCAAAAAGTATAAACTAGTATGTATCAATTACATAACGTGCCCATTTGATTGTGGTTACTGGCGCGCAATGTGGACTTTGTGTCGCCTCCTATTGCATCAGTTTTTATTAATATCATTTAGAAAAGTATGGATCCATCTTTCTTCCACGAGCTATGTATGGAATAGTAAAGTAGACTGGTTCTAAAACCTTGCTAGAGCAATTAATTTCAGAGAAAGAAGCCCTTCCAAATCACAATTTACACGAGGTAGGGCCGTGCACCTATATATATGTGTTACTTCCCTGGTGGAAAGAGTGGTCTTTTTCTACACAATACACGTATAGTTCGAACTGTAATTTAAGTGATCGGAGGGGAGGACTAACAGACACATATAATATATAAAGTAAAGTCAGATTCTTTCTTTCGTTTCGATAGCTTTTATCCTACAAAATTAACATTTTATTCTGGTTCGTTAGATCTTGTGGATCGATGCAGCATCCCGTCAAGTAAAATAAAATCTAATTCGATTTAATTCCTCTCAGAAAATACTTTGACCAGATCGGAATTAATATTCAAATTGCCGCAAACGTTACGTAACTATGTATTTGTCTATACAGAGTTACTTGCATTTAATTTGAATTGATGCTAGGAGTAGAAAGAGGGCTTTAGGTTTATTTTCGGCAGCCTCGTAATTCCCGCTTCCCTTATTTTGTCCTTAAATCCTCACATTTCATGAGCTATTTTCTGGGACGGAATCTATTCATATAACACTTATTGTCGGCTAGTTTTTTACCTTGAAGTTGTAATTCTTTTACATCACGCGGCTTCATGCCTTGTCTGGAGAGATTTCCATAAAAAAGCCAATTAAACATACTATTTTGGAAAATATTTTTAAAAAGATATGCAAAATAAATTAGAAGTGAAGACACTACCGGACAACGCCGGGGAGATACAACTAGGTACTAATAAAACAGGTAGGAAAATACAAATTGTTTTAATATATCGTAGCCAGTTTCGAACCCTGGTTACAGTAATCTAAACATCTTCCTACAGTCATCTGGTGAGATTCCCAGGAGAATTAACATAGTTCTCATATTCCTCCGAAGTGAAGAGATAGTTCTATATCAGAGATAATTGGCGAAATATGAACTTAGGGTCAGTAAGAAGGCCGTATCAAACGTATGATTGGTTAGATTACTTACATTATGTAAGAGATATTTAAAAAATAAAAATAAATAAAGTTGCTACCAGAATTTCAGCTGAGTCAGACGTCATATAAGGTATTGAAAAATAAACAGCGCTAAGACTCCAAATAATTAGTCGGTGTCTTCGGCAGTCGAGAAATCTCGATAAAAGGATGTGGACCAAAATCGGAAGGTGAGTATTGAAAAGCCAGTGCACAAAGATGAATTACATCCTGGCTTACAAAAACATACATGAGCAGCCTCTTTCTTCATTTCCCGATCGGGGCGCCTCAGGCGATTAGCAATAAACTAAACACTTTATAAAGCGCGAGAAATTAAGGCATGGGAAAGTAGACCCTCTAGAGTTAAACAGAACCATACCTCAGTCATACAGAAGAAAAGCCACGTAGCTTAAAAATGACCGCGGCTGTGTTAAACAGAGTGTCGAAGACGTATCTTCCACTGGTATGAACAGCCTAGCCTCTGCGCAAAGCTAGTGTCGTTTGTGTGACTGTCCTCGTCGAAGTTCGTATTTTCGTCATTAGTTATTGCGATTCGCGAGTTGTGTTTTGTTTTCAGCTACGCTACCACGATCCCCCGCCAGTAAATGGCTTTATCATACGTTTTTTTAAAAAAAATTATTTCGTGTGCGTTTCTAGCTTTTAATACAACACGCACGTTAACCAATCATATCCAAGCCAATCTGATGTTATTATCTCACACTAAATTCTGTGAAAACTAATAAAGTACTAAAAAAAATATCTAATCGGCCAAAATCATTTTACTCCCTATGTCTCTCACCTTCTCCCCATCCTTTCTCCATACGTTGATCAATTTTGGTTGGTCGTGGCTGATCTGGTCCAGATAAGCAAATGAGTTCCCTCTCTTATATACCGAGTCCGAAATCCCAACGAGAAAAGTTGCAAAATCATAAATAATGCATTAACCAGCGCTCTTCTATTCGCGGTCGACATGTTCTGATGTATTCGTTTTGCAGTTCGTATTTACTCCCCACCCCACCCGGAAAGATGTGACACAAGGTCAGACAGCAGGGGATTGAAAAGCCAGCGCACAAGGGACGTGTGTAATCTGGCGCACAAAAATAAGAAAAAAATGCCAGAGAAGCTCCGTCGATATTCCCAGACGATTAGCAATAAACTAACCCCTCCTCAAATGAAGAAGGTAAAGCCTGGGAGGATGGATCTTTTAGAACTGCACAGAACCATATGCCAGCCTGACAATATAGCTTAAACTAGTTCGGACTGATTGTCGAGGACGTATATTCAACTGCTATAAACAGGCAAGCCTCTGAGCAAAGATACATTTTGCCACTAGCGAAAAAGTCCGCCATATTTTACCATTTTGTTACTTGTTAAACACTCCTAATTTGATATCTTACTTTACACTTAAACCTCACTGGCGCTTGCAAAATACACGTAAATAAAATCCCGAAACTGCACAGAGGCATGGCCACAGACTCAGAAAAATGGCCCAGTCTCTATCGAGATGATTGTCGAGGAGTATCCTGGACTGATATGAATAACATCAACTCAGGTTGGTCTCCCTGGTTGAGTAGGTCATTGTTATGCAAACGTACAAACTGCGCGACAATATGATAAAAATGACACGAAAGAAAAATTGGCCCAACAGAATTTTCTTTAAAAAGTAGGGCCAGTATAAAAAAAAAAGATGCGTAGAGATATGAAGGACACTTGAGAATGGGTGTAAACAGGTTTTAGGCATTTTAGATTATCTAATAATTGCTGTTTACTCGTCTCCGTTACGAAAAAGCCGACCTTTTTTTTAAACATTTCTAATCGTAAGATATTATATATATATATATATATATATATATATATATATATATATATAGTGCGTGTTTTTCAAAGGCTGTGGGCAATGCATATTCCGGGTAAGATGTAAGCTGGAAGGAACAAAAATAATAAATCGAATTCGAAATGTGACTTACTATTTATTTTTTCTTAAAATCTTACATAACAGCAAGTGTGGTGTTAGCAGTTTGTGTGATGTCCGGATGATTATAAAAATTATTTATTTAATATTTTGGAAAAAGAAACTTCCCTTTTATCAAAAATAATAGACACCAGAGGAAAACTCCGTCTGTGCAGAGAATCTGCCAAAATGGATGCCAGAATACAGAAGACACACACACACACACACATATATATATATATATATATATATATATATATATGTATATTAGTTCAATGACATTTGTCGAAGAAAATCTGGATTCCACAAAGAAAATGAACCATTATCTTGTGAAATAAATATTTTAATTGTTTTAAATATTTATTGTTTATATAACTCACTAAAAGACTTTGTTTCTTTTCGTTTGACCTTTTCTCAGTTCCTATTTTTATATCGACTACCGGTCATGTAGGGGTCTATGCGAGTATGTCGACTGATTTACTTATTTAAAAAGAGTCTGTCATAATATAACATACGTTCAGTCTGTCATAATATAACATACGTTCAGTCTGTCATAATATAACATACGTTCAGTCTGTCATAATATAACATACGTTCAGTCTGTCATAATATAACACACGTTCAGTCTGTCATAATATAACACACGTTCAGTCTGTCATAATACAACGCACGTTCAGTCTGTCATAATACAACACACGTTCAGTCTGTCATAATACAACACACGTTCAGTCTGTCATAATATAACATACGTTCAGTCTGTCATAATATAACATACGTTCAGTCTGTCATAATATAACATACGTTCAGTCTGTCATAATATAACACACGTTCAGTCTGTCATAATACAACACACGTTCAGTCTGTCATAATACAACACACGTTCAGTCTGTCATAATACAACACACGTTCAGTCTGTCATAATATAACACACGTTCAGTCTGTCATAATATAACATACGTTCAGTCTGTCATAATATAACATACGTTCAGTCTGTCATAATATAACACACGTTCAGTCTGTCATAATACAACACACGTTCAGTCTGTCATAATACAACACACGTTCAGTCTGTCATAATACAACACACGTTCAGTCTGTCATAATACAACCCACGTTCAGTCTGTCATAATACAACGCACGTTCAGTCTGTCATAATACAACACACGTTCAGTCTGTCATAATACAACACACGTTCAGTCTGTCATAATACAACACACGTTCAGTCTGTCATAATACAACACACGTTCAGTCTGTCATAATACAACACACGTTCAGTCTGTCATAATACAACACACGTTCAGTCTGTCATAATATAACATACGTTCAGTCTGTCATAATATAACATACGTTCAGTCTGTCATAATACAACGCACGTTCAGTCTGTCATAATACAACACACGTTCAGTCTGTCATAATATAACATACGTTCAGTCTGTCATAATATAACATACGTTCAGTCTGTCATAATACAACGCACGTTCAGTCTGTCATAATACAACGCACGTTCAGTTTGTCATAATACAACGCACGTTCAGTCTGTCATAATACAACACACGTTCAGTCTGTCATAATATAACATACGTTCAGTCTGTCATAATATAACATACGTTCAGTCTGTCATAATATAACATACGTTCAGTCTGTCATAATATAACATACGTTCAGTCTGTCATAATATAACACACGTTCAGTCTGTCATAATACAACACACGTTCAGTCTGTCATAATACAACGCACGTTCAGTCTGTCATAATACAACGCACGTTCAGTCTGTCATAATACAACGCACGTTCAGTCTGTCATAATACAACGCACGTTCAGTCTGTCATAATACAACGCACGTTCAGTCTGTCATAATACAACGCACGTTCAGTCTGTCATAATACAACGCACGTTCAGTCTGTCATAATACAACGCACGTTCAGTCTGTCATAATACAACGCACGTTCAGTCTGTCATAATACAACACACGTTCAGTCTGTCATAATACAACACACGTTCAGTCTGTCATAATACAACGCACGTTCAGTCTGTCATAATACAACGCACGTTCAGTCTGTCATAATACAACATGCGTTCAGTCTGTCATAATATAAAATGCGTTCAGTCTGTTATAATATAAAATGCGTTCAGTCTGTCATAATATAAAATGCGTTCAGTCTGTCATAATATAAAATGCGTTCAGTCTGTTATAATATAAAATGCGTTCAGTCTGTCATAATATAAAATACGTTCAGTCTGTCATAATATAAAATGCGTTCAGTCTGTTATAATATAAAATACGTTCAGTCTGTCATAATATAAAATACGTTCAGTCTGTTATAATATAAAATGCGTTCAGTCTGTCATAATATAAAATGCGTTCAGTCTGTCATAATATAAAATGCGTTCAGTCTGTTATGATATAAAATGCGTTCAGTCTGTCATAATATAAAAAAGACAATTTTTAGTTACTGCATATTGATAAGATTACTTGCGTCGGATGTGCCAGGAATCAAAACGTTTACCCAAAACGTAGATTAGTCGAGTGACTGTGATAACCGAACTAATAATCCGACGTGCACTGGTAACAAAGATAGCTCATTGGACTACTCAAATAAACTGGTACAATGGGGTACTTTTTTGACTTCATGTGGTCTGTTTCAATTGTAATGACCAGAATATAAATACTTTTTTTTTTATTGGTATTTCTGTATAATTAAAAAAAATATTGCGCGTGGACTGTGGTATTAAGTGTACATGTTTAAGTATACCGGAGTGCCATTCGCATTGGCTGGACGTAATCATGACTTGTCAGCAACTATACTTAACACGTCTGGTCAGACTGTAGTTACAGCCGGTAGGGAAACGGAGATCTTACCTCACCTCTCGCACGTGACTTCACAACAACGTGTGACCGTCATCAAGCTTCGCACCCCACAATCTATAACACAATATTGATTGTGATGGGTTCGTCGTATCTTATCGATATTTGTATGTTCATCAATTTACTTCAGTCTATAATAAATTATGACACGGATTTTTGTTACCCACCCAAAATTGCCATTTTCTTTTCGACAATTTCAAACAGAATCGGGAAAAGAAAAGAAAATACGGTTGGCAAGAAAAAGAAGAAACAGAAAAAGAAAAGAAAGAAAAAAAACGGAAAGGAAAAAGAGGAAAAGCAAACGAAGACGAAAAGGAAAAGAAAATACTCATTATAATAAGGGTAATAATAATTATAAAAATTATTTTTATAAGAAGAATAAAAGCGAAAAAAGAAAATAGACAAAAAATAAAAAAAATAAAAACAAAAGTAATAATAAAAATAAGAGAATTTTGAAAAAGAATTAAAATAATAAAAATGAATAAAAGAATGAGAAAAAGAAAAAGAGAATAATGATACGAATTAGAAATTGGTGCTGATGATTTATTTAAAAAATAAATATAAATTATTTAAAAACCAAGATTTAAGAAATATTTCTTTGATCGATGTCTTTATGAAAATAGAGTATATACTATTTTTATTTAATTTTATTTTACTTCGTTTAATTATTACATTTCTTACGTTGGGAAATTCCTTGAAATATGACGATTAATTATTAAATTTCTTACGTTAGAAAATTCCTTAAATTACGACGAGCAAATGTATATTTTTTTCTATAAAGAAATGTATATATTTTTTCTTTAAAGAAAAAAATATATGCATTTGCTCGTCATAATTCAAGGAATTTTCCAACGAAATTGGCCTTAAGTAGATAAAAAGTAAATTCTACGTAAAATATAAAGAACAAAAAATTCTTGCAATTCCGTGATTTAAAAATCGCATTTCTAAATTAGTTCAATATATCTATATTTAATGGCGATATCTTCAGATGAATACAACTCATTGAACCGTTTTTAAATGTTATACAATTACATGTGATCTTATTTAGTCATATATGATATTAGAAGAATGTTTTACTGTATCGATAGCTGAAGTGAATATTATTCTTTTAGAAATTATATCAACAACTTACCATCCAAAATATATTTTTAGTTCTAAAAATTATTTTTAATTTAAAGGAATATTTTCGATGTGTTGGTTTTCATTTTTTATTATTTTTTATTTTTACTTTTCTCATTTATCGTTTTTTATAGAAATAAAAAGTTGGTTAATATCGTCATAACTGTTATACTACTACTACTACTACTACTACTACTAATAATAATAATAATTAAAACGATTTTAACCATAACGAAAAGCCACCATAAATAGCTTAAACAGATTGACAAGAGAATTTATTTTCTAATTCTGCAAAAGGCTTGCCTGTTAGGAACAGCGAAAGTGTTAAGGTACAGCTTGAATGTCTAAAGTCAAGGGAATTGACTTGATGTTCAAAAAGAAAACTCCAACTAAAAACATCCAAAAGTTGAGACTACTATGAAATAATAATAATAATAATAATAATAATAATAAACACATGTGGTTGCTCCAGCCTCGGCTGATACCACTCAAAATGTTCGTGAAGGTTCAAGGAGGTTGGAAACAACGAGGTGGGAAAGTACCAACCAGACCTCCACTGGAATGGTGTGAGAGTACTTAGAGATTCTTATTGTCACGGAAATTCTACAGAAGATCAACAGTCATTTCTAGCGAGAACTAAGTCCTAAACGACTGTTGCAAATTAGATAGATACGACAAGAGGGGTATAAGTACAATTGCATCTATTGAAATAAATTTTGGTTTATTTTAAAGTGTTAAAGGGCACACGACGTTTCTTAGAAAACCAATTAGGACCCACGTGTTGTATTACTCCAAACCCTGAACTCTATATTACCATTGCAATTCGCCCTTCGTTTCTATGGATGTCAGGCGCGAACGCAGACACCGCAATATCATTGTTTCCATTTTGATCAAAATAGAAATACAATTCTCCAAGTAACTTGGGTAGTGTAGTTGAAGAATATATATGGTTATGGGGGTCTATTATCAAAACTCTAGGAGGAGTTTGTGATGTATTTTCTTTTTATGGGTTACCGGCCTGAACGAAAACCCCCACCAAATTATACCCTTCCCCTCTGAAGGGATTGATTGTTTGTGTCATGAAGCTCACTCATTTTTTAGGGTGTTCCAAACGAGATATACACATATTGTTGCTTAAACCCAGTGTCTCGTTTTGGGAAGCTGGATTTTCACCACCTTAAATTTTCTCATTCCCTTCGGTTACACACCAAACGAAGTCAGAGACTTTCCTAGCGTCAATATTCACTCACTCTTTCTGAGAGCCTGCCTGCTGATATTGTAAACATTTGTTTAAGCTTCGCTCGATCCAAAAAAACAGTAAATACGGACAATTTGCTTTTTTTTAACCACACCCTCTCTCCCTCTGTATCTCGCTTCCGAATCCCTATCCCCTTTTCTTTCATTTGAGGTAAAAAAGGGGAAAAATGCAAAGCTTGATTTAAGCAGATGATACTATTACTACTCCTTGACATTTTGGCTAGGAACAAAGTGTAATATCTGTTCTAATACCACACTTCATGTTTTCTTTCATCGATCAATGAAGGATAACTCCTTCAAGACTGAAGTAATTTTTTTTTTTTATTCCAACCCAGAGCATCTCTATTTGGGGAGCTGGATTTTCCCTACATTAATAATTGACTGTGTGTTTAAGCCTACCGTTGTGGGGAGACAAATAAATGGGGACACTTTTGCCACTCATTCAATACAATGAAAATACACAGTATATATATTTACCACTCGACATTTAAACCTAATCTCGCCCACGCACTCACACCTCTCCGTCCATCACCCACCCTGTTTTTATCTCTGTCACCAACTTCTAATTATCACCGACTCTTTACGCTATCATCCACTGTATTTGTAACTCTTTTGCCAGTGTGTCCGGCGAATTTCACATACACAAACAAGAAAGAAGTAAATAGACAACTTTATTATAACTAATAGTGAAGATTGTTCTCAATTAGGTACCGATGTATTTTTTTTTAAAGTTAACTCCAAACCAGGCAGGTCGCCACTGTACACGTAAGGGGATACTGAGAATTAGGGTGTAAGTTTGGGGGGTTATCCTAAGTTGGGAGCTGTGCAGCGTGATGTATGTTTAAACCTCTGCATGTCGGTATGAGAGGGAGTTCCAGAGGCCGACAGCGCGAGGAAAGAAGCTATTGGAGTAGAAGGCTCTACGGTATCTGGGGACCTCCACAGTGAATGGATTAGATTTATCTAATGGTCTTAGGCAAGATAATATTGATTATTTTCATTCGCTGATGAATCTAGCAATAACTAAGTTAACAGTGGAAAGTGGAATTCCGAAATTTGCAGTGATTAACACTGACTATGTCCACCTTCAGATAAACCAATAATATATCTCTTCTGAATCTTTTTTAGCTCGTACCATACTTTAGTGTGCACAACTGTGTAGATGTTCAGGCATTTTTGGTAGGCCAGAGTGCGCTTATCTTAGTGAGCTAGCCTGTCAAAACCATGCGTGACCTTGTGTCTAACCTCCCGGAGAGGAGGTAAATGAAATACTTAAATCGTGACATGTAATAGATATATTGATATCTGAAACACAGAAATGTAAATTAGTATAAAATGTTAATGTTTCAATCTTTTACTGCTGCTTTGTACGACACCGAGTGCTGGCTGCCGAAAAAGGAAGCATAAACTTTAAACATGTACGAATTATTTTTGTCGATTATCTATTTACTTCTTTCATCTGTGTGTATATAAAATGTTCTTTTAGTATGATTTGTAGAACAATTATAAATAAGCTTTTTTTTGCTTTCAAAATTTATAAAGGTAAATAAGAATCTATGTAGGCGAGTGTGAATTTATGTAGGCGAGTGTGAATTTATGTAGGTGGATATTTTTCATGCTCACCATATTTTCTATGCAGTGTGATCGTACACCGATTGATAACACAGGAGAAACGAAAATCAATGCATGTAACTTACTTACAGCGAAGGATTCGAGAAATCTGCCGTCGAACATGTCATTTATGAGAAAACAAAGACAATACCTTCAATCAACGTTCATTATAATGCCAGCTCTCACTTCTGGTACATTCTATCAGGAGGCAGAAAAAAGATCGACCTAGTGAAGCCATACTGCATGTATGTTTCATTTCACTCAAGTTACATCTTTAAAGTCAAGGGACCCTTCCTGAGGTCAACACTTCATTTTTATATGAGATACATTGACATACGAGCATTCACTTAAAGGTCTTTCCTCCCTCTTAAAACTTTACTTAGTAAACGAATGAAGATATTAATGTTTCTCTCCCCAATTGACCACTTAACTATATTATGGTTTATCTTTCTTTTGGTCTTTTCATTGCTTTGCTGGATTCCAGGAAACGAATTCATCTGGTCTGGTGTAGTATACAGCTAAGTGTTGTTACTTGAGGTAACATTACTAAGAGAACGTATGCCATTCCTCGTATGAGCTAGTGTATAACCGTTTCGAGATGATCTTATTTGGGCTTTGAATACTATGTTTGTTTGAATATTTGGTCAGGGTTAACTTTTAGGGTGTAGTATCTTCATGTCAGGTTGTCCTGACAAACCCTTGTACGGAGAGACCAAATAAACCCGATGATGATGTCTAGTAAGCGTTCAAACTCTCTCCTGCCTGTATGTTTCATAGAGAAATCAATGAAGTACACAATATCCCCTCTTACAAAATTAACAGAATTTGAGACGTGAATATTCGAGTAACTTCACGTACATTTCAGATATTCAGAATGAGAGTCAGACGTTGTAACTAATGCCACAAAGCTTCACAAATGTTCAATATGCCAACCACTTATCATACGACAGACGTCGTCGATATAAGGAAAACAAACGTTCCTTTCTCTCTTTATGTGCCTAGCCTCAGGCGGATTTTCCGTGGACAGAGTATATTTGCAAAGGATTCCTGTCTCTGGAACACATTACCGCAGGACTGCTTCCCTGCTGATTACCACTTGGTCGTCTTCAAATCTAATGTCAGCGGATTCCTGTTGCGAATAGTCCCCACAAATAATTCGAGCTTGATGCATCCCGTAAACCTATTCCCAATCCTCTCATTTTACAAGTACTTCAATGGAATGTGCTCCGATGAACTGGCTGCTCTGATGCCCCCCTCGACGTAAGTTCACTAGACCAACTCGACAATCGACTAAATCCCATCCATTCACTGTGGAGGTCCCCAGATGCCGGAGAGCTTTCTACTCCAATAGCTTCTTTCCTCGTACTGCTAGCCTCTGAAACTCCCTCCCTGCCCCCTGTTTCCCCGACGGTACTGACATGCAGAAATTTAAAACTAATGTAAACAGACATCTCGCTGCGCAGATCCCAATTTAGGTTGCCCCCCCCCAACCTTCTCTCTTTTCTTTCTTCTCAGTAGCCCCTTACGTCTACAGTGGCGGCCTACCTTGTCTGGGGTGAACTATGTTAAAAAAAAAGTCTCCATCTCTTAGGTGACAAGCATTCCATCTAATTCACGCTTATCCTCGAGTGGCTTTTGGTCTGGATTATTACAATTTAATCGTCATCAAATCGAATGTCAACAAATTATTTTCATTTATCCCCCCCCCCCTCATAGTAATCAAACACGGTTCATACCATTGACATATGTTAGTACTCTCATAGTGTACTTCATCTTTCGGCTGGTAATAATATCCGTTTCATTAAGCTTTATCCTCGAGTGGCTCTTAGTCTGTATTAGTTGTGACCCCAACAGTAAAAAGTGTCGCTTCTTCTATACTCGCTGTAGCATGTCTACAGCGCATCGGTGATTCTCTGCTAAAGATCCTTTATATCAGAAATCACAATGTGCCAGGCTGTTCTTAAGCTTTGTGAAAGCAATTATAAATTGATTGTAATTTATTGCTCGGATTTTGATGACTAATTCTTTTAACACTAGTTTATACCCGATGCTTGAATCGTGACCGTACAGTACCGGTGTGCATCAATTGCTATCTTTCCTTAGCTTCTACCGCTTTATACGAAATACGAAGAAAAATGTAAAATTTCGAGACAAAATTTCGCCACTTAGTATTGGTATGAGAGAGTAACTAACTATGATGAATGTATTTACGTATTGTTCTTAGCAAAAAAATGCTGAACACCGTTTATGTCTACAGTATTTTGCGGATTATCAAGCAAAAGGTCAGTGAGTCTTAAAAAATATTTATTTTATGTTTGTATATTATTATGTTATCTTAATATCTTTAAATTTATAAAAAAACGTATCCAGTTAAAAGAATTCTTTAGACTTATGTTTATATCCGAACTCGGGTATTGACATCGTAACAAACTACTGCCTTAGTAATGTGTACTCTGCCTATTCTTTTTTTGTCAATTAATGACTTGTTTCTATTTGCGTACGAATGGACAAAACTGCCAAAATATTATATTATTTTAATAGTATATAGATGAAGCCTATTTAATTTCCATTGGTGAGGACGGATTACTCAGATATTCATATGTCAAGTGATGATTATTTATTTTTGTTGGGAGGGGGGGGGATCGAGTAGAGGACAACAGAAAAAAGTTATTTGTTTGCGGCAAAATATTAAATTAAGATATGAAAAATACAGAAAAAATTATGAAATTAGATATAAATTAAGTGAGACGGGGAAGAATGTTTAGGAATATTAAAAACATATAATTTAAATGTCATCCAAGAATGAATCATTCTACGACTCCATATGCGCTTTACGAATGTTCCAAGAATTTTGTCGGAATTTTGGAGATGCGGAGTTATTTATATTGTCGTCCTCTGAACTATTCTCTTCATCAACGATAATATTTTTAGTGCTTTTTTATGGATACACAGGCTCGTTACGCTGTCTGGAACAAAGTTGCATGGCGACCTCTGGTTCAGAAAATTTATCCATTCAACGATAAAATAAAACTGTTTAAATGAAACGAATAATCACAAAATATACAGAATCTGTATAACTACATTATGATAGAAATTGTGTTCTGTATGTTGGTTACTTATAGGTTCCAAACTTACTCTTTAGAATTGCTCCAAGTTTGGCATGAAGCACTCTTGGCATGTACCAGTTCATCCTATTATATATATATATATATTATATTTATTAGACCTCTTTTGGAAAAGGTCGGTAACATATAATAGAAATATGTCGAGAGTCGTACACGGTGGCAACGGTGACTTGAATGACTTACCCCCTCCTGTGGTCGTGAGAGTTGCCTCCCTTTCATCGCCCTTGGAGCATCTCATTCTCCAATCTCAGGAAGGGGTACCAGCTTACTCCACATCAATATATGTTATGTTTACAACTAAATAAAATGAACAAGAACTAACTGAATTCTTTGGATTTTATCTTCGGTTTTTCTCGTTTCGATCACATGTGGTTCTGTACCCTTCATAAACGAGGCCCTTTTAATCTTGAAATTGTAGCACAAGTTGGGGGCCGTCATTTGGGGTATAACACATTAAAACAATTTTAGTAGTACTACTACTGTTACTAATATTACTAATTATTAGTTGAATCAGTCTTCTTGGCGGCGTTTAAGCTATTAGTCATAAACGTAGTTTAAAGCGGTTTTCAACGACAACGGCAGCCATTTTTGTTGGCAGATGAACTTTAATTCTATTTATAGATTAACCTTAGATCTTGTAGTTCTATATTGTATTTTCTATGTCTTTTGTTTACGTCTATTTATTTACTAATGAGTCACCACTTATGAAGGCCAGAAGTCACTCGAGGATAAAATTTAATTAGGTGGGTTGTTAGTTTGAAGGTGAGGAATATTATGAAAGTATTACAAATTATTAGCAGAATAGACTTTGAATAATTATAAGGAAGGGTTTATATAAAGTATTTGTTGGCATTGGATTTGAAGACGGTCATGTTGTAATCTGAAGGAAAGCAGCTTCGCTGTAACGTGTTCCACAGGCGGTAAGACCTTGAAAGTAGATCTTTGCATAGAGAATTCAGCCTGGCACTAGGAACATGGAGGATGAAATGAAATTTTTTTTAGAAGAGTTCTTGCTGCGGATGTCTTTTAAAGACCGACCAGCGATTGAAGCTCAGTGCAGCACGATATACTACTCCTTATATCTAGAATCCTTATTCCAATTTTTATCAATTCATTCTGGTTTTGACTTTGGAAAATGTCTAAAAATTTAGGCTTAAGCTTATGGGGTCTTCATAAGAAATTGAATCTTAGTTAAATGGTGTCTGATGACTATGGATCAAATTTAATAAAGTTAAAATATTTGATTTTTTTAAATGGGAGGTTGTGCCCATATTATGCCCTCTCTATAACAAACCCTTAAACTATGGACATAACGATAGAGTAGGGACATGCTAGCAACACATTTTTTGTAATAAAGGGGCTGTAATGGATAAAAACATAATCACCCACTAGATTTCGAAGTAGATTTTATAATGTGTCAAGGCAAGAAATAGTGCTCTGAGCGGCACCTCTACAGATCTGGCAGTAGTACGTAATCTTAGAACGCATCTGACTCTTATATAGTTAAAAGAATTCATCAGGAGTCAGATAGTTTTTGGAATGGGAGAATGATCCAATCTTTTTTCACCGAAATAGAAAACAAGCTACGTAGAAAGCTGACCGGTTCCAGGAGCACTTGATGATTCGTAGATTAGAAGAAATTAATGATGGCGAACGATTTTATCGTTCATATAACTCTAACGATATTATAGGACAATGGGGTTGATTAAACTATATTCTTCACGGTTGTGGAATGCAAAAATTATCGCTGTGATCAAATAGGGTAGCAAAAATAACAAAGTAATAGTGTTAAAGTGTTTTAGCGAACTCCGTCGAGTTAAAAAAACAAACTTCATGACGACCGCCATGGAAGGCTCCAACGAATCGGAAATACGCCTTTCGTAACACCATGACGTAATACCAACTTTGAAGGCTTTTATCCATTATCGCGCAGAGGAAGCGTGACAGCACCGCTCGTTCGAGCGAGCACACAAAACATTGTTCCAATCCTACGGTTCCACTCGTAATGCACCTGACAGCCGTGGCTACGGTCGATGTGGCACAAATCTCCATCGGTATGCAAAAAATGTGGCATTCCCCCCTTGTATTATCTGTGACTTATTCAGACTACTTGGATGTTATTCTCACATCGTTTCGGTTGCATAGACACGTGTCGCAACGGATAATGTGCAAAGTAGTAATCAGTGCCAAGCGAGAGCTTTCTGGGAGCTGAATGGTCAATCCCGACTATGGCTGACGGGACGAGAACAATCCACCCCCATCGATTACAAAAGTTCGAAATTCCGTACATATTCCCGATTTTCGACTTAATGCACAAGAAGAAGGTCGGAGATTATATCGGCTGAAACGTTGTGAGAATAACATCCAAGATGAGAACAGTAGTCTAAATAATACAAATTATCAATCCTCAACTCAAAAATTCTGAAACATTGTTACCGTTATGAGAATTTAAAAAAAAATGCAAAACAAAAAAAAAATCTGGTTTATTTGGCTATTTTATTTTTTTTTTGTATATAGTAACAGCTGTACAAACTCGATGTTGTTAAATAAATTTTACTAAATCTGATGACATCTTACCGAATCTCAGCTTGTTTATTTTTTTGGTTTAAAATTTAAACTATTCTAAAACTCTTTATAATTGAATATTAAAGGTTTTAATTAATATGTTTAGTTGGTTCATTCTTCATTAGTCTCCCTGCAATTTAATTAATTAATTTTAATTACTCTTCCTGAGTTTTTTTTTATTAATATTTTAAATATTATTAGTAGTCGCTTCAAATAACTATTTGGTATTGAAACTGAGTAAAAATACTGAACGAGGCTCGTTACTCTCTTGTGCGTTAGTTTGTTAATAAAATTAACCGTTGGCTTTTCTGCTTAATCCAATGTTTGAGTCAAATGAAAAGCTAGTTTGTAGCATTCCTTATTCGACTGAACAGCAGCCATTTTTCTTTTCAATAACTTGATCAAATCTGAAAACAAATAGAACCAGTTAATCGGATCATCAACCCGTGCTTTCTAATAAAAATATCACAGACTGAATCAAGAAGTCCATATTTAAGACTTCCAAATTTAGTCTTCGACAGATATTTTAAGATTAAGATATCGAAATGAAAATATAATTAATAAAGTATTATTGATTATACAATAATTTCTATAAATATTTCAAGCCATGATACTATCAACCATCGGGGCCCATTGAAATTCCACGTCTAATTAAAGGGGTAGTGTTTGCGCATTCAATTATTTTGTTCTTTAGTCCTCACATTCCATGAGTAATGTTTCTGACAAAGGGAGAAGAATTGCCGTTTTCTGTGTCGGAATCTGTCAATCTAACATTTATCGTTGGTTAATTTTTGACGATGAAGTAGTATCTTTTTTTCTTTAGCTGCTTACATCAAGTGGTTTCATGCTTTGTCTGGAGCAATTTCCATAAAAAAGTATACGCCAAAAAGGATAGATATGCCGTAAAACAAACGGGCCAAAACAATTAAAGAGTCGTTTACATGTATCGCGTTACGGCATTAAATATCCCACCCCAAATGCCGTAAGATAGACAAATCATTATCAGAATTGTCGTTTTTTGTTTGGCCCGATAGAAAAAAAAGCAACATTGCAAAAAGCGGTGTTCCATTCTCGTAGACACTCAGTTCGTTTACAAAAGAAGAAACACAAACAGAAAAAGGTAATACAGTTTACTTGGCTGTAAACTTACCAACCAACCTCGCATACCTTTGTGCAAAACTAAATCAAAGACTAACAGTGACAAATATTTTCATGTAATGTCAATCGTTTCAGGTGAGCAGGAATCATTGTTATCATTAATGCCATCAATTTCTTATAATTACAGAAGGCGATTTTTTTATCGTACAATTCATACACGCATTATTTCTCAGTTAGAAATAACATTTACCCATTCTTCACAATGTTACATCTATCTATATAAAGTTATACATTATTTTGTTTGCTATAGTTTTGGGCGATATAGGCGAATGAGCGAACTCAGATATCTACCGTTTAGCATTTTCCTAAATGCTAAAAAGAGGTATTTTCCTTACACTGTGTGTCGTCCTATATATATGGGGAGCGTCTATAATTTCTTTCAAAATACAATTATCCATGGACACGTGTTTTGCCTTCATACGGCTCGTAAGCGTGACTGAACTTTAGCGAGATTCGAAACCCGACCACGGTTTTTGGGGTCCGGTGCAATTCAGGCTACAAATCATCGCTAGAATTACAGGGACATTTTATCGCACATAAATGTATACAGTATTTTTGTTTGTTATTGTTTTTAGCGGTGAAGACACCGGATTACAGCGGTTTCGAATCTCGCTAAAGTCCAGCCACACTCATGAAACACGTGTCGGTAGATAATTATATTATATATATAAAGTTAGGTTTGTTTAGATTTTTATATATTTTTATGTACAGGATTCATACCTAAACTAATTAACAAATCATTATGAAGTTTTGAACACAGCTACTACGCGTAAGCGGTCCATATGTGGGCTATATTTAGTTTAGTCTTATACAAAGTGGGTACAAAAGGGGTAGAAGCCCTTCGTGAAAATTCAGATACCACCGATTTTTGTTAAATTTTAATAATTTGTAGTAAGACATCAGTTAATAAGTATTTTTCAAATGTCAGTTTCTTCGGAGTATTTAAAAAAGTTTTTAAGGGCTATAATATGGGCCCAACCTCTCATTTCAAAATTCAAATATATCAGAGTTGCATAGTTATTAGACACCAATTATTTTACGAAAAACGCTCCAGACAAGGCATGAAGCCACCTGATGTAAGCAGTTAACAAGAAAAAATATGATCATCGCAAAGACAGGTGATGCCTATTGGCCTTAGTCTTGAAAAAAAAAAGATTATAGGTAGGAGTAAAACAGTCAGCAGGAAGAAAGTTCCACAAGCCTGGGTTTTTTTAGAAAGTAGCTCCTGGAATAAGAAGCTGTACTACAATTAGGTATCAAGACAGCGAACTGATGGAGACCACTAGACCAACGAGTCAAACGAGCTGGAACAACAGAAGCGGGGATTATATCACATAATTCTGAAGAACACACCAGCAAGATTCTTCTGAGGATCTCTTAAGCTTAAGTCTTAAATTTTAGACATTTTCTAGAATGATAAAAAATATAATTGATTTTGATCAAAATTAGAATAAAAAATATAATGTTAGTAGCATTTATATCTGTAGTCTCATCTTCGTAATGAGACAAAAAATTGGTGCAAAACTTTTCTGTTCGGGGAATTAATTTTACCCGTACTAGTACGGGTAGTCTTCAAGTTATCTATACACTATTAAAAATTCATGGTTATTTTGCAGTTTTTTCTGTTCGTACGCACATAGAAACATGTGATTGATTGACAAAAAGGGAATAGGCAGAGTACACATTACTAAGGCAGTAGTTGTTTTTTATGATTCCATAATCATCAAAATACTGAAAATTAAATGTTTTCCCGTTTTTATTTATAATAAAATCCTGTCCAATTTGCCCGGGTTAGAATTTGACTGAAGTCTAAAGGATCTTTTGTCACTAGATACGTCTTTTATAATTAAGAAAAAACATAACATAATAATATTAATAATAAAAAAATTAAACTAAGTGATCTTAGTTTTTAATAATCCGCAAAGTAGACATAAAGAGCACTCATCATTAGTTCAAAGTGAATTATTTCTGCTTAAAAAAACTTTATTTCTAATGTTTTTACCAATAAAAACAATACGTAAATACATTTAAATTAATATAGAAATTCATCGTAGTTACTTACTCTCTCATGCAAATACTAAATAGAGTATTTTTTTCCCATTAAATTTCAAATATTTTCCTTCGTACTAACTATAAAGCGCTAGAGGCTATGTAAATATGCAAATTAACATGCACAGGTACTTTACCAACACCGCTGAAATAACGGATATTTTTCATTTTTATTTTTTTAACATAGTTCACCCCAGACAAGGCAGGCCGCCACGGTAGACATAATGGGCTACCGAGAAGAAAGAAAATGGAGAAGGTTGAGAGGAGGGGGTCAACCTAAATCGGGATCTGCGCAGCGAGATGTCTGTTTACATTAGTTTTAAATTTCTGCATGTCAGTACCGTCGTGGAAACAGGGGGCATGGAGGGAATTCCAGAAGCCAGCAGCACGAGGAAAGAAGCTATTGGAGTAGAAAGCTCTCCGGCATCTGGGGACCTCCACAGTAGATGGATGGGATTTAGTCGATTGTCGAGTTGGTCTAGTGAACTTACGACGAGGGGGCACCAGAGCAGCCAATTCATCGGAGCACAATCCATTGAAGTATTTGTAAAACAAGCACATGGATGCTACAAAAGTATATAAACTAGTTATACTCAAGCGGAGATAATGAAAGCTTGTTTTCCGAAGGCTTTTTAAAAAATAAATATATTTTAATCACACAAAATACATGCTAAAATATTCCTTAGATTTGTGATCGCGTTTGTTTAAAAATAACTTCAGTTTGAATTCTTCTTATTGGTCGTAAATTGCAATTAACAATTGACTAGTCTCGTATTAAATTTCTGCGTATCACTCTCATCCTCTTCCATTTTATAATGGTTGATGCCTCGCTCTTAATAATACGATATCTATCACTCTCGATTCCGTCTCTTTCTGGTTATAACGAGAAAAAAAGGTAATAAACTAACTTTAGACCTCAAGATTGAAATAGTTTATTTTAAAGGAAATTCCATTTCACCCATCTTTTCAAATCCTCTCATAGTATTGTTCACCATCCAACTGACAACCCCATTAACACTTATCTGATATTCGAGTGACCCTTTGGCCTTTGCAAGTGGTGACTTATTAAAAAAATAATGACGTTGTTTCGGTTACAGACATACATTTCCATTATCGTCTTCTATATTAAGAAAAGTTAATTTTTGTGTGTTATAAAAATCGATACGTTAACAATCAAAACATTCCAAGAAGCCTCATTATGTTTTTTTACAGCCTCTAAGAGATATAACCGGAATATTCCTTCAATTGCATCTGGGTTCACTAATAGTACTTCTCGGTTAGGTCCATAAAATAACAGAAGTATATTAAAACGCAACAAAAATGAATATAAGTTTTGAAAAATAGATTTTCTTTGTTTGATAAAGCAACAATAAAATTAAAGTATATCTCAGTGATGAATACATTTAAAAATGATTTAAATAATTATTTTTATTGGTATTTGTAAGATTTAAGATAATTAAATAAGAACGAATTCGTTTCAATTCGTAATGGTCATTTGTAGCTTTACAGCTGTCTGCTCGAAACGCAATTTCAACAAGCAGCTTTTGTAAGAAAACACCACCGCGCTATCAGTTTTTTTTATTACTTGACCTCATAATACAAATGTGATTTTTAACTTTTCTTTCAATACAAAAATTGTAAACTTTACGATATATGACATTTTCCGACCAGCAATTTATTTCTACACAAGCTACGCCAGTTGAATGCCGCTCTTAAGATATATTCAAAAAGGGGGCAAAACAAGATTTTCTTAAGCCTCTCATTGTCTGCCAAGCTTCGGTCCGGTCGAATTTCTGTGCTTGTTTTACAAATACTTCCACAGAATGTGCTCCGATGAACTTTTTGCACTGGCACCCCACCGACTTCAATGTAAATACCCTCGAATGGCCCGACTAACTGATAAATCCCACCCCTCCACTGTAGAGGTCACTAGATACTGGGATATTTTCTACTCTAATAGCTTATTTCCTCGGACCGCTGGTATTTATAATTCCCTTCTTTCTCCTTGTTTCCCCGACCGCACGAATATGCAGAAATCTAACTGTAATGTGAATAGACATCTTGCTGCACAACTTCCCACCCAGGTTGCTCTCTATGAATCTGGCTCCTGTCACAATTGTCAGTGGCAATATGCCTTGTTTGGTGGCAGAACAAAAGTAAAAAAGAAAAAAAAGTAAAGAAAAAGAAAAAAGTAAAAAAGAAAAAATAAAGTAAAAAAGTAAGAAAGTAAAAAAAGAAAATGAAGTAAAAAAGAAAAAAAAGAAAAAAAAGAAAAAAAAGAAAAAAAAGAAAAAAAAAGAAAAAAAAGAAAAAGAAAAAAAGAAAGAAAAAAAAGAAAGAAAAAAAAGAAAAAAAAGAAAGAAAAAAAAGAAAAAGAAAAAAAGAAAAAGAAATAAAAAAGAAAAGAGAAAAAAAAAACAAAAAGAAAAAAAAAAGGAAAAAGGGAAAAAAAAGGAAAAAGGGAAAAAAAAGGAAAAAGGAAAAAAAAAGGAAAAAGGAAAAAAAAAGGAAAAAGGAAAAAAAAAGGAAAAAGGAAAAAAAAGGAAAAAGGAAAAAAAAGGAAAAAGGAAAATAAAGGAAAAAGGAAAATAAAGGAAAAAGGAAAAAAAAGGAAAAAGGAAAAAAAAAGGAAAAAAAAGGAAAAAAAGGAAGAAAAAGGAAGAAAAAGGAAAAAAAGGAAAAAAAGGAAAAAAACCACTGAAACTAATTTTAACAAAAACGAAAAAGAAGTTAATGATTTATTACCGACGTAGCTAAATAAAGTTGATCGTTTTCTTGAACACATACGTATGTTTCAACCTGTCACCAGTGAACCTGTCAACACTATATCCGCAGATTGTCACATGAGACATTTCAGCTGCATTGCATGTTGAGTGGTGTGTGTGATGGCTACATTGGAACTCTGAAAGGAGAAGTCACACGAACGAACATTGAAAAATGGTCCCATCTGTCACCAGAACAGAGTTTGTTGGAGGCCAGGTGCCATCTTAACTGTTTTAGACATGACATTTATTTTATCGATACATGCACCCAAACATCTTTATAATCGGCTTTGTTCGTTTATTGCTCTGTCAAATTTTATCGTTTTAAAACTGTAAGTTGAATCATTGCCATTGTCCTGTTTAGTATAATTAGACTGGAGTTATATTCAGGTAATATAAAGAAAATATTAAATTAAGGAAACAGTTAGCATGCCGTAATAAAATAATGATTATTACGCAATAATTTATTTAAAAGTAAAACTAGCCGGCGTTTCAGGGAAATTAGTAAGTAATTCATTTATATCAACAACAATTGATTTCCTATTGTTGTCACCCGAAAGAAAAATATTATTTAGATACTAACCTATTTTTAAAATTTTATTTTTAATGGCTGTAATGATAGAAACAATAAAATAACATCAACACCATTATTTTCTCCGGGCTGCATTTTAATTTTTATGTATTTTTTTTGTACAACAAGTGTATCTAAATAGAGGCATCTTCATAGACAACCTCTGTAGGGGAAGTGGAAAAGCCTCGAAAAATATGTTCGTTCACTTTGACATCGAATACTTAAGATGAAAACGAAAATCAAAGTTAGCAGGAAAAAACGGATAGATATGATGACGGGGCCAAACGGATAGAAACGATGACGGGGCCAAACGGATAGAAACGATGACGGGGTCAAACGGATAGAAACGATGACGGGGTCAAACGGATAGAAACGATGACGGGGTCAAACGGATAGAAACGATGACGGGGTCAAACGGATAGAAACGATGACGGGGTCAAACGGATAGAAACGATGACGGGGTCAAACGGATAGAAACGATGACGGGGTCAAACAGATAGAAACGATGACGGGGTCAAACGGATAGAAACGATGAGGGAAGAAAACGGAGAGGAAAAGATGAGCGAATAATGGCTGAGAGCAACGATTAGGGGGAAACTGAGAGCAACGATTAGGGGGAAACTGAGAGCAACGATTAGGGGGAAACTGAGAGCAACGATTAGGGGGAAACTGAGAGCAACGATTAGGGGGAAACTGAGAGCAACCATTAGGGGGAAACTGAGAGCAACCATTAGGGGGAAACTGAGAGCAACCATTAGGGGGAAACTGAGAGCAACCATTAGGGGGAAACTGAGAGCAACCATTAGGGGGAAACTGAGAGCAACCATTAGGGGGAAACTGAGAGCAACCATTAGGGGGAAACTGAGAGCAACCATTAGGGGGAAACTGAGAGCAACCATTAGGGGGAAACTGAGAGCAACCATTAGGGGGAAACTGAGAGCAACCATTAGGGGGAAACTGAGAGCAACCATTAGGGGGAAACTGAGAGCAACCATTAGGGGGAAACTGAGAGCAACCATTAGGGGGAAACTGAGAGCAACCATTAGGGGGAAACTGAGAGCAACCATTAGGGGGAAACTGAGAGCAACCATTAGGGGGAAACTGAGAGCAACCATTAGGGGGAAACTGAGAGCAACCATTAGGGGGAAACTGAGAGCAACCATTAGGGGGAAACTGAGAGCAACCATTAGGGGGAAACTGAGAGCAACCATTAGGGGGAAACTGAGAGCAACCATTAGGGGGAAACTGAGAGCAACCATTAGGGGGAAACTGAGAGCAACCATTAGGGGGAAACTGAGAGCAACCATTAGGGGGAAACTGAGAGCAACCATTAGGGGGAAACTGAGAGCAACCATTAGGGGGAAACTGAGAGCAACCATTAGGGGGAAACTGAGAGCAACCATTAGGGGGAAACTGAGAGCAACCATTAGGGGGAAACTGAGAGCAACCATTAGGGGGAAACTGAGAGCAACCATTAGGGGGAAACTGAGAGCAACCATTAGGGGGAAACTGAGAGCAACGATTAGGGGGAAACTGAGAGCAACGATTAGGGGGAAACTGAGAGCAACGATTAGGGGGAAACTGAGAGCAACGATTAGGGGGAAACTGAGAGCAACGATTAGGGGGAAACTGAGAGCAACGATTAGGGGGAAACTGAGAGCAACGATTAGGGGGAAACTGAGAGCAACGATTAGGGGGAAACTGAGAGCAACGATTAGGGGGAAACTGAGAGCAACGATTAGGGGGAAACTGAGAGCAACGATTAGGGGGAAACTGAGAGCAACGATTAGGGGGAAACTGAGAGCAACGATTAGGGGGAAACTGAGAGCAACGATTAGGGGGAAACTGAGAGCAACGATTAGGGGGAAACTGAGAGCAACGATTAGGGGGAAACTGAGAGCAACGATTAGGGGGAAACTGAGAGCAACGATTAGGGGGAAACTGAGAGCAACCATTAGGGGGAAACTGAGAGCAACCATTAGGGGGAAACTGAGAGCAACCATTAGGGGGAAACTGAGAGCAACCATTAGGGGGAAACTGAGAGCAACCATTAGGGGGAAACTGAGAGCAACCATTAGGGGGAAACTGAGAGCAACCATTAGGGGGAAACTGAGAGCAACGATTAGGGGGAAACTGAGAGCAACGATTAGGGGGAAACTGAGAGCAACGATTAGGGGTCAAACGGATAGAAACGATGACGGGGTCAAACGGATAGAAACGATGACGGGGTCAAACGGATAGAAACGATGACGGGGTCAAACGGATAGAAACGATGACGGGGTCAAACGGATAGAAACGATGACGGGGTCAAACAGATAGAAACGATGACGGGGTCAAACAGATAGAAACGATGACGGGGTCAAACAGATAGAAACGATGACGGGGTCAAACGGATAGAAACGATGAGGGAAGAAAACGGAGAGGAAAAGATGAGCGAATAATGGCTGAGAGCAACGATTAGGGGGAAACTGAGAGCAACGATTAGGGGGAAACTGAGAGCAACGATTAGGGGGAAACTGAGAGCAACGATTAGGGGGAAACTGAGAGCAACGATTAGGGGGAAACTGAGAGCAACGATTAGGGGGAAACTGAGAGCAACGATTAGGGGGAAACTGAGAGCAACGATTAGGGGGAAACTGAGAGCAACGATTAGGGGGAAACTGAGAGCAACGATTAGGGGGAAACTGAGAGCAACGATTAGGGGGAAACTGAGAGCAACGATTAGGGGGAAACTGAGAGCAACGATTAGGGGGAAACTGAGAGCAACGATTAGGGGGAAACTGAGAGCAACCATTAGGGGGAAACTGAGAGCAACCATTAGGGGGGAAACTGAGAGCAACCATTAGGGGGGAAACTGAGAGCAACCATTAGGGGGGAAACTGAGAGCAACCATTAGGGGGAAACTGAGAGCAACCATTAGGGGGAAACTGAGAGCAACCATTAGGGGGAAACTGAGAGCAACCATTAGGGGGAAACTGAGAGCAACCATTAGGGGGAAACTGAGAGCAACCATTAGGGGGAAACGAAAAAAAACGAAAATCAAAGTTAGCAGGAAAAAACGGATAGATATGATGACGGGGCCAAACGGATAGAAACGATGACGGGGCCAAACGGATAGAAACGATGACGGGGTCAAACGGATAGAAACGATGACGGGGTCAAACGGATAGAAACGATGACGGGGTCAAACGGATAGAAACGATGACGGGGTCAAACGGATAGAAACGATGACGGGGTCAAACGGATAGAAACGATGACGGGGTCAAACGGATAGAAACGATGACGGGGTCAAACGGATAGAAACGATGACGGGGTCAAACGGATAGAAACGATGACGGGGTCAAACGGATAGAAACGATGACGGGGTCAAACGGATAGAAACGATGACGGGGTCAAACAGATAGAAACGATGACGGGGTCAAACGGATAGAAACGATGAGGGAAGAAAACGGAGAGGAAAAGATGAGCGAATAATGGCTGAGAGCAACGATTAGGGGGAAACTGAGAGCAACGATTAGGGGGAAACTGAGAGCAACGATTAGGGGGAAACTGAGAGCAACGATTAGGGGGAAACTGAGAGCAACGATTAGGGGGAAACTGAGAGCAACGATTAGGGGGAAACTGAGAGCAACGATTAGGGGGAAACTGAGAGCAACGATTAGGGGGAAACTGAGAGCAACCATTAGGGGGAAACTGAGAGCAACCATTAGGGGGAAACTGAGAGCAACCATTAGGGGGAAACTGAGAGCAACCATTAGGGGGAAACTGAGAGCAACCATTAGGGGGAAACTGAGAGCAACCATTAGGGGGAAACTGAGAGCAACCATTAGGGGGAAACTGAGAGCAACCATTAGGGGGAAACTGAGAGCAACCATTAGGGGGAAACTGAGAGCAACCATTAGGGGGAAACTGAGAGCAACCATTAGGGGGAAACTGAGAGCAACCATTAGGGGGAAACTGAGAGCAACCATTAGGGGGAAACTGAGAGCAACCATTAGGGGGAAACTGAGAGCAACCATTAGGGGGAAACTGAGAGCAACCATTAGGGGGAAACTGAGAGCAACGATTAGGGGGAAACTGAGAGCAACGATTAGGGGGGGAACTGAGAGCAACGATTAGGGGGGGAACTGAGCGCAACGATTAGGGGGGAAACTGAGAGCAACGATTAGGGGGGAATGAGAGCAACAATTAGGGGGGGGAAATGAGAGCAACGATTAGGGGGGAAACTATTGACAATAAACTAACCACTTCTTAAAGGGTGAGAAGGCAAAGCCTGGAAGCGTGGACCTCACCGAATTGTACTGGACACACCCTAACATCGGCGTAATCAAGGCCCGAAGGCCAAGACGGTGCCGGTATAAGGGGTGTAGGATCCAATCAGAACAGATACTGCATTTTGATCTTAGGCCAAAGGCCGATTGTTGATTCGTATTTTTCAAATATATGCATATCTAAACACACACACGCCTACACAGATTAATTATATGTGAGAGAATGGTGGTAGTGGTAATTCATTAGCAGTCTGAAGTTAGGGTTTGGGTTAGGGTCAGCACTTCGCGTACTTCGTTCAATCTCTGCTTACGTAGTTGCATTACGTTCATTAACACTCAGGAAATGTATTAACCTGTATATCGTTCTTCCGGCTAAAGTTGAAGGATCATTTCGCTTCATATCCCCCCCTCCCCCCAAGATAAAAGTGCGTATCTGATCACACAAAAAAATAGAGAGAGAGTTTCCTTTTTTCGCCCAAAACACACTGAACCATGACATTAGGACCAAACAAAACTGAGAGTTGATTCTCTTAAACCCTACGGAAAAAAAAATACTGATTATTTTGTTATCTAGTAGATACTCGATTTTTTCATAGTAAATTTGCCTTATGGAGATTCAATTTAATAGCCAACAAAATGTAAACTTAAATTAATAAGAAAATTAATTATTGAAAAAAGTTATTAATTATAACTTATTTATATTTTCTGCAGAGGACAATTTGAGAAACCTGACGTATGTGATTATTCCAGCTAATTATATACACATATCTCCACTAACACACACGTGTAATATATATATATATATATATATACACACACACATACTAAAAAGACGACTCGGCGTTGCTCGGGATTGAACGAGAATTACTACTATGTACTTTTGCACCACGCTTATAACA
>OY744532.1:99391205-99416205 GCA_963556195.1 Sepiola atlantica | reverse complement strand
AAGGGTCTGCACACTTTCTGGGATAAAGTGATTAGATTAAAGACTTATTTGGTCCGATCGCTGGTTATGTTCTGCTGGACTGGATACGTTTTTGCTTGGCGATTCTTCATGATTGCCGGTAATGGCTGGATCGCTGTTAATTACCAAATTAACGTGAGGGCATGTCCACAAAATATGTACTTATACGCAAAGTCGGAATTGTTAACAATCAAAGTTATAGAAATAAAATCTCACCGCCCACATACATTAAGAGCTTACATGAAAAAAAATGACACAAACAATAGAATAGATAATCTTAAAGGAAAAAAACGTTTAAATATTAAAACTATGTTTTTCTTTATGTCTAAACAAAAAAAATCTGGATACAATTTAGCAATAGAGGTTAATTATTAAATCAAAGATGTGAGATTACAATAAATTGTAAACATAAAATAATTACATTCTAGTATAGCATAACGGTTTTTAACATCAAATCATATATTTATATAGATTGTTTTTTCACATAGTTAACCCCAAACAAGGCAGTACGCCACTGTAGACGTAAGGGCTACTGAGAAAAAGGGTGAGAGTTTTTTGGGCGGGTTTTAGGGGGTCAACCTAAATTTGGAGCTATGCAGCGAGATGTCTGTTTACATTAATTTTAAATTTCTAGAGGTAAGTTATTAAATCAGAGATGTGAGATTACAATAAATTGTAAACATAAAAGAATGACATTCCAGTATAGCATAACGGTTTTTAACATCAAATCATATATTTATATAGATAAACATTAGATAATATAAAACTCATTATCAATGCATATGTTAAAAAGATATTTAATTTAGATATGCATAAGTTTTAAATAAATACACAAATGTAATGAATACGAGATATAAGTATAGCTAAACTCGGCCTAGAATTTAATAAAACAAATCAGAGAGACCCGTGCTGACTATGAATCAATGGTATTACTACAATGTTATTCATGATTGCTTATTGTTAATGGCCAATTATGGGATACGGAAATGTCTTAGTATAACTAAATACTAATTCTGTAAAAAAAAAACTTAGTCCAACATAACCGTCCTTTTTGGTGCATCAGTTTGATTCGATTCCCAAACTAGAACTAAACCTATTTATTAATCGGAACCACGAGATTTAACGCATAACCTCTATACAATGTATATCTATAATTATACTAAATGTTTCTGAATTTTCGTGATGAGGATTGATCATTTGTATAATTTGGATTGTTCGGACTACTGTTCTCATCTTGAGTGTTATTCTCACAACGTTTCGACCGATGTAACCTCCGACCTTTTTTAGGTGTATCTTGTCGAACTCGGAAATTTTTCTGTCGAACTCGGGAATCTGCACAGAATTTCGAACGAAACCCATTATTTTTTTTTCACGGGGGTAGCATGCTCTCGTTCCGATATCGTGTAGAAGTCTTCAGTAATTCGCAATTCCTACCCTCATGATTTAATCTTCAACCTTCAGAAAACTGAACTTAGAACTGAATTTCATTGCGCACTTGATCAGTTACGCCACGGGTCAAGATGGGAACTGTAGTCCGAACAACTCAAATTGTATACATGTTAGTTCATCAACGTTTGTTTCCCTATGGCCTGTTTCCTATATACCTTTAATAAAACAAAATACACACTAAATATATCTTAGTTCTAGGATTGAATTATGTTTGAAATACATTGTTTTAATTGTTAAAATAAGCATTAATTACTGACTAACGGAAAGAGTCACCTATCTCTCTCTTGGCTATCTATGTATTCCTCTGGTCCCATCTTACTCTGGCGATTCACCACCTCTTTAATATTCTTACTGTTTCTGTCAGCATTTAGACAAATAGTGTCTCTTCACTGTTGCCATCTAATTTACACACGGGGGTCTCTTTACTTTTAAATAAAGAATAATAATGCTTCTATATCTATTGCTAATAGAGATTTGTATCAGTCTGTCTGAAGCCGAAACTATAGTATTACTACTTTTTAGTGTTCAGTTCAGTTTACTATGATATTTCAGTCTAATGTACTATCTTTCAATTCTCAATTAAGAGGGGGGGGGGGTTAACGTTTGTTCTGTTGTGATAATACCAGCCTCTAGGGATTACCTCCTCTTTTGGGAGAGGTCGTTAGTGTAACATCTGTCCCTTTTTCATATTACTCTCCTCAGGCATTACTCCCTCTTTTTTTGGATGTGTGTGCATATGTAGTATCTGTCTTATTTTTCTAGATCATCCTCCGTCGCGTCCCGCATTATCTCTTTTTTCGCTCCCTCTCAACAACAGCTGCACTACAAGCACTTTGATGCTTGCCAGAACGCTGGCCACTTTCCACTGATGTGCGGCCATTGTTGAATCGGTTGAACCATTCCTTAATTTATGTTACAGATAAAATCTCTGTATAAGATAAAAATCAGTCGTACAACAAGTCTACATCGCATCTTATCCAAACATCTGCTGAATCTAACGCGACGGCGGAGATGAACACCATTCCAAACGAAGACTTCCAGACGTGTATCCGGCAGTGGATGGATCGGTGGGCTAAGTGTGTGCAAGTTCAAGGGGCATAATTTTAATAGAATTAGGGTCCCAACACGTATTTGAAATGTTGTTCTGGCGTAAGGTCGGATACTTTTTAAACATGTCTAAGTTAGCCATGCTGATGATGACTGAGACAAAAACACGTGTCTATGGATTACTTTTGTGTACGTATAAAATGAAATATATATATATATATATATATATATATATATTAGATTTGAGTTGAAAAATACTTGTAGTCCATCGCATGACCGGTAGTGAATAGTCATATCTCTATGCTGAAGAGTCCAGATTAAAAAGGACGAAACGTACACGTACATAGATAATAAACAATAACAAATATTTATATTTGTCGCTCCTCGAAAAAGTAGAGCACTGTAATGGTAGTATTAACACAGCATGACGTCACTTGCTTTATAATGCATCGTTCCTTCCCTTAAAAAGAAGTAGAATGCCTTGACGTTAAGCCGCCGATAAAAGTGTTAAAATTATCATTGTTTACAAGCTATTTAAAATTGGCCGAGCGGTTAAAGACGTTTGATTTGAATTGAAAAATACTTGTAGTCCAGAGTTTCGAATCGCATGACCGGTAGTGAATAGTCATATCTCTATGCTGAAAAGTCCAGATTAAAAAGGACGAAACGTATACATACATAGATAATAAACAATGACAACTATTTATATATATATATATATATATATATATATATATATATATATATACAGGGTGGGCCAAAATAAGGGTCCTATCTTTAAATTCGAATAACTTGAATTTGAATAACTTCCACAAAATAAAAGTTAAACTCACCAAACTTTATGTGTGTGTAGACTGACCCTTCCGAGATTTTTTGAAATAAACAAAACAAATTTTAGCCGAAAAACACTTCTTAAAACTTACAAAAACTAAAGTATTGTTTTTTACACTGTTTTGAGTTTTTTAAGCAAAAATAATGTTTTCTAAATGAGGGTACGTTCCTTAGGGCTAATACGGCTCATGCTTGCTTCGGAAGGGGTCCTTTACTTATTCTAAAAAAAAAAAAAAAAAAAAAAAAAAAATCAATAAATAAAAAAGTTATGAATTTTTAAAAATAGGACCCTTATTTTTGCCCATCCTGTATATATATATACTAATGTCTCTTAATTCTAGTATATTTCAATAGAAAAATGCTTCAACGAACGAATCCACACACTTTATATATCTTGTATCTACCTTCTGCTTGTAAAACTATCCGGTCTAAGAAATAGGAGAAATTTTGACTTTTCTTTGTATATCAGATATGGCTGACCTATAAAATTCAATACGGTGAACAAAAAGTAATTAAAAATATTGGAAAAATGTGAAGAAATGTTAACACTTCTTGTCTAAAAAATTGTATTCTTTCCTTGTCTTTTTGGCTAAAGTGTAGTATCTGTTCTGATAATACACTTCATCTTTTTTTGTCCTCAATCAGTGAATGAGAAATCTTATTACACTGAGGTAACTTATTTTTCTGACAACCTAGAGTGCCGTTTTCTGGGGAGCTGGATTTTAACCACATTAACACCGACCGTGTGTCTAATTCTGCCCTCGTGGGGAGGCAAGTAAATAGCGACACATACAAACATGTGTCTCTTATGTTTCGGAATATTTTAGATAAGGTTTGATAATGTATTATTTGTATGATTCGAACTACTGTTCTCATCTTGGGTGTTATTTTCACAACGTTTCGGCCGATGTAAGCTCCGACCTTCTTTAGGTGCATCTTGTCGAAGTCAGTAATTTGTATGGAATTTCGAGCGCAACCCTTTATTTAATCCACGTGGGGTAGGGTAGCTTGTTCTTGTTTCGTCAGCCATGATCGGGTAGAAGTACGAAGTAATTCGTAATTGTATTCTTAGTCCGTGCTTCAACCTATAGAAGACTGTCTCTCAGAACAGATTATCACTTAGCACATTTATCCGTTGTGCTGTAATACATATTTTTGTCTGTATCAAAATCTTTCACTACTTTATGATCGTGACCACATGTGTGCATGAAAGATACAGATTCAATATATTTTTACATGTAGACTTATTGTACGATTGATTTTATCTTATATAGAGATTTTGTCTGTCTGTCTGTCTGTCCTTCACAATTTTTTAAAACCTAATAAATACATTCCGGAATTTGTCTAATTTCGAAATATCGTGACGACTTTTAGAAAAGAATATTTTATTTAGCCGCTTCACTCCAGATAAGTCACACACTAATTCCACCTTCTCAATCCATTCGACGACTGCTCCAGTCCCATCAAACTCAGGAATTATCTTTAGGTCAAAACGGCTGTCCATTTTTAGCCGAGATAGCTTGTTAACTAACTGTGCCAGAAAAATAAAAGAATAATAAAAAAAAGTGTTGACTGTAATTCAACCGAACCGAATTTCGTACAACCCACTTTCTCTCTGCCTTTCTCTTTCCAATCCAAAATCGCTTCTTCTCCTTCCCAGCTGTCCTCTTCATTTATATCACCTGATATCCACATATACAAATCAGACCACCATAAACATCTGCACCTATGAAGAGAAGTCCTTTTTTAATCTGCAGACATGACATGCAAAGCACCTCATTCTTTTTCCTGATGGTGAGTGTTCCTCTTTATTGTATTATCACAAGTAAATAATAAATTCCCCCAAATAAAGCGGATTCCATGACCGGAAATCGAAACGAACACCTTGAGATCTTCAGTCTGAGGCTATACTAACTGACCTATTTGTCTAAAACATTATATGAGCAAAATAATTACAGCTTTGGCGTGACGTCATAGATGTAGGATTTACGTAATGTTTAAAAAGATGAATTCAAACATAAGCGATAATACAAAAAAAACAAAACAAATGAATTGGGTTAACATTATCAATAACGTCAGAAATTATTTTAATAGTCCAAACAATTTATTTTGCTTTAACTATGTATTGTATGTAGTTCTTTCAAAATTTTATAATCCCTCCACAAGCCTAGCAAAAATATGCGACCGGAGGGAGAGCATATAATGGCTAGTATTAACAAATTAAAAAAGAATTAAAATTATAAAGAAAGAGGAACAATTTGATAGATATAGAAACACAAAGAAAATCAAAAAAACAAAACATCGATAGAGTTAGAAGAAACAGCACCCAAGACAAATTGACCCCCGAAACGAACAAGAAGCAGAATACACAACCCTAACCCTAACTCTAACACAAAAAATGATAAAAACAAGTTAAACAAACCAGATAATTACTAATATTAAAACAATACAGACAAAAAAAAAAAAAACAATATTGTCCATGAATAGAATTTCGATCTGAAGAAATGGAAGACAAACCGGAAGTGTCTGAACATTGATTGTAGTTTTCTAGTCCTTTAGATTTGAATGCGAGCCACGAAGAATCCATTTTTCCCCGAAACATCCGATGTCTTCAATGGTAAACGTTGCGCTTAAACTAAGCCAATATTTGACTGTCGGCGGGGAGTGGAGTTACCGGATAACGTTTGCGTGTCGAATTTCAATTTTATTAAGCACAAAAAGAACAAATATCTTATCCAGCGACAACATATTCTCGGGGGCAAAAAAGGTTAGCGTTCGAAGCGTAAACACAAAATGAAAAATGGCAAGAAGGTGATACCATAATCAAATCAGCTTTAAGAAAATATGACGAAATCGAAAAATCAAAACAACAAAAAAACAATTCTATGTCTTTTGGCGACTTACTGCAACATTTTAGAACAAGGGTATCCAACACGTAGCCCGCGGGATGAAAAATGGCACGCTAACTGATCATGAAACGTCCCGCAAGACACGATATCTTGTTGCCAGATGGTCGATTATTGAAGAAATTAGAAACACGCACGATATGATTAGCTGGAAATGTGTGAAAGACGTAATTGATAGCGGCATGCATTATGGAATCGGCTAAGCGGAGTTAAAATATATATATATATATATATATATATATATATATATATACACATATAAATTAACATTTAAAAAAATCTTTTTTACTCCTTTCTTTATTCTCTCTCCTATTTGTTTTTGATTTTTGCCTTTCCGTTTTTCTCTTTGTCGTTCCTTCTTTTTCTTCTTATATTCAACACGGCTGCTGAATTAACAGCACCATATTTAATTCACACGCAAAAGTTTAACTCGTAACATGATGATTCTTCATAGACTTTTTTTAATCGTTCCTTGATTTTATTGGAATCCATTACCCTTCATTATATAATACAATGTTCGAATCTGACTTTTTCAACAACTACAATTATTTTGGCTCATTATTGAAACATTTTTGGACTATTTTTACAACAACTGCACTGATACATTCAAAACAATAATGATTTTGGCTCATTATTGAAACATTTTTGGACTATTTTTACAACAACTGCACTGATACATTCAAAACTATAATGATTTTGGCTCATTATTGAAACATTTTTGGACTATTTTTACAACAACTGCACTGATACATTCAAAACAATAATGATTTTGGCTCATTATTGAAACATTTTTGGACTATTTTTACAACAACTGCACTGATACATTCAAAACTATAATGATTTTGGCTCATTATTGAAACATTTTTGGACTATTTTTACAACAACTGCACTGATACATTCAAAACAATAATGATTTTGGCTCATTATTGAAACATTTTTGGACTATTTTTACAACAACTGCACTGATACATTCAAAACTATAATGATTTTGGCTCATTATTGAAACATTTTTGGACTATTTTTACAACAACTGCACTGATACATTCAAAACAATAATGATTTTGGCTCATTATTGAAACATTTTTGGACTATTTTTACAACAACTGCACTGATGCATTCAAAACTATAATGATTTTGGCTCATTATTGAAACATTTTTGGACTATTTTTACAACAACTGCACTGATACATTCAAAACAATAATGATTTTGGCTCATTATTGAAACATTTTTGGACTATTTTTACAACAACTGCAATGATACATTCAAAACTACAATGACTTTTTGCTCATTATTGAAACATTTTTGGACTATTTTTACTTTAAGCATAATTTTTTCAAATTAATACTTACCAATAATTAGCAAATTATTGCTTTTTCCTTCTGAGGATGAAATTTCTTTTTTGAAAATCCATTCTCATATTTTATTTTACTCCTTGTTTAAACACCTGATGATTATTATAAACTTGTAAAGTATGTAACTTTACATTTCATCATTACTTTAATATTTCTTATAACAATGTTTTATCCCCAATATCGAGCATATCCCTATTACAATCGGATCTAATTTAAAATAATTATCTTCATATATTTTTAGATAAATAAATATATATATATATAATTATTTTTATAAGTATCTTATTACCCACTGACATACGTTTCATCTTTTCTGGAATCATCTGTGGTGATAAAAGTGTTCCGCTTGTCGCACAATTAGAACTCCGGAGACGAGTAACCTTTGAACTCAAATCTGAACCTCTTAGTCGTCGTGGCCATCGTAACAGCTACGCAGAGTAAGAAGAAACAAACTCTATTATGTTTTTCAAGCAAACATAAACTAGGACGCCATATAGTGCTCAACAAATCCAAGGAACGGAACTCGAATTCAATCTTTAATTTTGGAGGCTTGTTATCATTTCTCTTTAAGTACCCAGTCATAAGGGAGCTATTAAATAATTATTTTAATAATAATAAATAGTTTAAATGATTATCCACACACATCTTTTCTAGAATCGTCAGTGTGGAGCTGATTGCACGATTTGAACCTCGGAGAAGAATACCCATGCCAGAACGAGTAAAATGAATCCCCCAAAACAGAACAATTTTGGACAACTTTTATGTCCGCTTACGAAGATTTAAATCAATATATAATGATACTAAACCGTATGTCTATGGATCTAAAGAATATGAAATTTGTGTAATATTTATTAATTGATGGCAAACACCTATTGTTACAATTTAGCAGACATCGAATTTATCTGAATTCTCGAAGAGCTTCCACCACATTTGCATGAAACTAAATTAAACTAAATTAAACATATATATATATATATATATATATATATATATATATATATATATAGGCAGCATCTTCTCTTGTAGGCAAGTATTGTTGAATATAAGAGACAGCTCGTGTCTAGATATCCTTTGGTAGATCCTTTCAATAGTCCGAATTAGGATCTTAGTTTCAGAGGGGATTTGGCTGATAAATTTGCCATAATTTGCATTTGTCTCCTAAGTACTTTCGGACCCATCTGAGTCCATCTTCGGGGGAATGAGGTTAATCAGGTCTAGACCATGTGTAGTATTTATAGAAGGTTTTGGCGAAACTATATTGGAGCTATAAACATTTTAGAATATATATATATATATATATATATATATATATATATATATATATATTAAGCAATTTTTCTTGTATAAATAAAAATAATAGGTCTCTTTTTTTCTATATAATCATCATGGGTAATAATAAAAGTTAAGAGTCCTATTATTTTGCTATATAATTTACGTATGTGTTTATGACGCGTACGAGCGCACTTAAAAAAAGAGAAATTTATTCTGTAAATTCTTACAGAAATTCTCATTGCAGAACTAAGTTTTTTATATTTATATGATTAAATACTAATATGTTTTATACCTACAGACGATGTTGTTTCGGGCTTATCCCCTTCATCAGTACAGGAAGGTGGTGGTTTTAGGCGGTCGTATGGGTTCGAACGCAGTTCGTAGATTCAGCCTAGAATCACGAACCTAACGCCCAGATCGATACATCCCTAAGAAATCATCACAGACAGTGATTGAAATTAAGATACATGATCATGTCAATAGTGTTCTATGCGTGAACAGAACTTTGCTTTATCGCAGGGTGACAACAATATTGTAATTTCAAATAGGGCTCTACTTTAAGACTATAAATCTTAAAAAGGGCATAAACTATAAATATTCTTAATTAAATAGTAACGTGTTTTCTACCTACAGACGACGTCGTTTCGGGATTACACACTGATCAGTGCAGGAGGTGGTGATTTCAGGTAGATTCAGTCAAGGATTACGAGCCTTCTCTCTCTCTCTCTCATATATATATAATTATATAAATGCCTCGTTCCTTCCATTAAAGAAGTAGAACGCTAAGCCCGCCGATAAAGTGTTAAAATTATCACCGTTTATTCGCTATTTAAAATTGGCCGTGTGCTTAAGGCGTAGGATTTGAGTTGCAAAATACTTTTAATCCGGGGTTTCGAATCGCATGACCGGTAGTGAATAGTCATATCTCTATGCTGATGAGTCCCGATTAAAAAAAAGGACGAAACGTACACGTACATAGATAATAAACAATAACAAATATTTATATATATATATATATATATATATATATATATATATATCTCACACTTTATGAATTTTAGAAGGAAATTAAAGTGGAACAAGTAATGGCAATGGTTGTGACCCATGGTCAGCTTATTATAGTATATATCTCTGTCCTGGTAGTTATGTAGATAGTTTCTAATTATACTATACATTTTGAAGAATATTAACGTTTATTCTATTCATTTCTGTCAGTGTTAATACTTTCTCAACAGATGTTTTATTTTCATTTCATGTTAATTTCTGTTTTTATAAATATCGATCGCATCTTCTATCGAAATGTTTATTTACTTATATTAAAAATTTACTTCCATTAAAAAGAAGATCGGAAATACATTTGCATAACCTTGACAATGAGAAATCCTGATTTTTACCAAGAACACGTGGTAAGAAAACATAGATAAATGAACATGTGGAATCCCAAGGGGATCTTCGAACGGACAAAGCCTTGCATATCATCGGCATTGTTCATATGAAAAATCGATAATCATCTTAATGGACTAGAAAATAGATGAAATTAACCTCAACATAGAAGAAAAGCGTTCTGGATTCGAAAGAGAAAGGCCTTTTATTTTCGATTCTAATATATAAATAACAAGATCTACGTATCCGGCGCTGCTCGGGATGCATTGAAGTCATTTTAGCTTTACATTTTTATTCATTTAAACATTAAAACAATACTTGTAAAAAAGTTACCTTTTTTATATTCTTCAATAAAGAAACCAGTTATTCTCCTTAATGATTTTGATATTTTGGTGGTAATTGTAAAATGTTACCATATTACTAGTTATTCGGGCGGGACTAAATTTAAAAAAAATAAACCGTAGATATGTATGTTATTCTAATACAAAAAACATGGTACGACAGTAACAACTGAACATTGGCTAGTCAGAATCAATGTTAGATATGGCAGTTTAAATGCTATTAAGGTCCAACTGTTAAAATCTCACAAGGTAATTTCATATTTAATTAAAATATACATTGAATGTTTATTATATCCGAAACATATATATTACAGTCTCTTTCTCACAGAAGACTGGTTGCTAGTATTTCTCTACTCTATCGTTATTTTATGGTAGGCGCTCGCTCGCTCGATCGATCTCCAATCTATGCCCCACCCTGTAAACATTCACAGCAAGAACTCATCTAGCTACAACCACTAAAAAATACTTTTCCTTTCTTCGTCTGTGTACCCAAAACTAAGCAGAACTTCACTGAGAAACGTTTCTTTCCATGACTACCCGTCTGTGGAAAGCAATTCCATGTGGCTGCTTCTCAGCTGACTACAACATGGTCGTTTTGAAGTCCAATGTTAACAAATTATTGCATGGCCGGCTTCTTAAATAATCAAACTCTGCTCAGTCGCATCAATCGTTTGCAATTCTCCGGACAAACCCATTAACCCTTATCCTCGAGTGGATTTTGAGCCTTGATAAGCGGTGACTCGTTACTAAATAAAACAATAACAACAATAATAACAAAAATCAACCTCTCAAAACGGTCCTTCAGACATAACTCCCAAAACCAAGCAAAATCAAGACTGCAGAATTTGTGCATACAAAGTGCTCAATATCTTTTAAAGTAGAGCTTTAAAACAATAATCAACGTGTTCATATGAAGATAAATTCATCATACACATAACAAATGGGGAGTCCTTGAGTGTCTAAGGTCTCTCTGTACAGGGGTTTGCCAGGACAACCTGACATGAGGATACTTCACCCTACAAGTAAACCCTGACTAAATATTCAAAATAACATAATATTCGAAGCTCAAATAAGATCTCCTGAACATGGCTACACACTGGCTTATACAAAGAATGGTGCACCTTCTCCAAATGATGTTGCTTCTAGTAACATCACTAAGCTGGGCATTCCACCAGACTAGATGAATTCTCGTCCTACAATCCGGTAAGACCAAGAGATCACACTAAATCTATAACATAATTAACTTGTCAACTGGGGAGAGGAAACACTTATACCGAGGTAAATTGAAAGGAAGGAGAAACAAAAAGGGCTACAAGACGTTGTCCGATTTGAATGGAAAATCCCTTGTTCTTTTGGCACCCGGCCCATAACATTATTTTATTCTTATTTTTTCATTCAGTGTTTTGGATGTAATCAAGATTGATTGCTCGGAAAAAGGTGTAAATTAATTGAGAGCAATTAAAAATATTTCGGAAAATTTATGATCTTTAACCTTACGAACTTCTGCTCCAAACTCTGAACTCCTTATTAACAGTTCGATTCTTATTATTTTTTTTAATTTTTATACTTTTCAAACGATAAGTAATGGAAGTCTCCTAGAGGGAACTGTCTATTACAAAGAGCTGCTTTAATTCTAAACTCCGATTGGTCATTTTACGAAAGAGCGCGACCAATGAAATAACTTAATAGTAAAGTCGATATATATCTGAGCCAGCCCTGACCAATACAACAAGTATTAGAACTCATATTTGGGTAGTTTGGCTTTCATTTAGAGCGCGAATGTTCCAGTTTATTGGTTTCTTCTGAGGATCCGATAGGTTAAAATGTAGGCATTTTCAGTATAAGTCAAAACTTGTTCTCTTCCTATCTCTCTCCTTTGTCTGTTCATCTATCTCGATACATCTTATACGTATATCCCTATATACCGCTCTATACATGTCTACATCTCTTTATATCTCTCCACCTATATATATATATATATATATATATATCAGATGTAGTTTGCGTGAAGAATTGCGGGTAATATGTATAGAGGTGAATATTAGAAGGCTGTTTGAAACCCCTACTATTTGATAAAGAGGCATTTACTCTGTGTAAATCAAATAAGTCTTACTATAAAAAAACCCTTAAAACACTTGCTGTTGTCATACTTCTCAACGCTGCAATATTTCCATTTCTTGCATTGTGATAGCCTTCTAAAATTCCTCTCTTTTTATATATAAAGAACAAGAAAAATAAAAATATGATGTATACCTTTAAAGTAGAACCTATCATGAAAAATCGATGCTCGACATACAAGATAGAGCTATTATATAAACAAGTAAAGGATGAGAATAAAAATTGTATCAATTACAATATGTATTAAGTCATCAGTTGTTCAAAACAAGGGGTTTCAAATAAAATAAATTTGATTATCCCTTCATATAATATATATATATATATATATATATTTAAATTCCCGAAACAGTTTTTCATGGTAAACAACTGATGATCCCTTAAATAATGTTAGAAGCAAACTAATATAATAACTGAAAAAAGTTAAATTGAATTACATGAGTGATTTTCCACTGAACGACTTGGGACTTAAGGTTTCTTAATTTTTTTTAACATAGTTTTAATGGTTGAGAAACTTCAAAGACTATATATATATATATAAAGATAGATGAAAGAAGAGTGATAAACATGTACGAATGTCCAGATTTATTTTAAACTTCAATTGTTCAATTCAAGGTATATTCTGTAATAACATTATGTTTATTATTCTTTCCTTAAGCCAAGGCTTTTCAAAGATCGAAATCATATCATCAGAGGAATTATATAGATAGATAAGTTGGCAGTGGAAAAGCCAAAATTCAACATTTGAAAAAATATTAAGAAATGGAGAGTGAAAAAAAGTTCGTGTAAAAAAGATATGGGGTTTGTCTAGTTGGTAATTGTCCGTGGATAAGGTGTCCAATGAAAGGAGATTTAGATGGAGAAGAAAAGTTAAACCATTTCACTATAGGTTCTATCGACTAAACATTTACTTTTAGTTTCATATTTGATGCTATATATATATATATATATATATATATATATATATACACCTCTGTTAATTTCTTTATACCTCTATACATACATTTATTTATACCTCTACCTCTTAGACCCTCTTTATACCTCTACCTCTTATAACCTCTTTATACACCTTGAAACATCTCTCTTATATAATATAGATAATATATATATATATATATATATATATATATATATATATATATATATATATTTATTGTTAAATATAACAGACAACTTATGTCTGGATATCGTTTCGTAGATTCTTTTCATTATCCGAATCAGAATCTTAGTTTTGAAGGGTGGATTGGCAGATGAATCTGCCATAGTTTTCATTTGTGTCCCAAGTACTTTCAGACCCATCCGTGTCCATCTTCAGGGGAATGAGGGTAATCAGGTAAAGACCATATGTTCGTAGTATAGAAGGTTTTTGGCGGGAATTATATAAGAAGTACTACAACATAGTTAGCATTATAGACATTTTAGTATATCTTTGCTGGTATTGACGTTAATTCTGTTAATTACGTTTTTTTTTGTTAACAAATATATATATATATATATATATATATATATATTGGAAAGGATCTACGAAAGGATATCCAGACATAAGTTGTCTGTTATATTTAACAATACTTGCCTTCAAGAAAAGATGCTGCCTATATATATATATGTAAATGAAGAAGAATGGAAAGGAATTAGAGAAGCAAAAGCCAAATCAAAATTCAATTCAATTGCTCAGAGCAAGGTATATTCCGCAAAATAGGCAATTTATTCAAGTTAAATTTTCCTTAAGCCAGGCTTTTCAAAGATCAAAATCTCATCATCATTTCTACCTGCTCTATCCTGGATATTGAGCTGTATACTCTTCACAATAGGTTTTACCTTTCCTAAAAGTTCGCTTTTAGTACACCACTTTATATATATATGTATATATATATATATACATATAACTTCTTTGTAATATAGCAGGAAAAATCCCAGCAGAGAAATGTGAAGTCACATGTCACTCTCGAGTGACACGTGACTTCACATTTCCGAAACAGATGACTACAGAAGCTGAAGAAGTCGGATGACTAAGTCTTTCTGTGCTTGAAACCGACGGTACGAATGTTGTACTAATTTTTCTGTACCAAAATAAATAATATATATATATATATATATTATCATCTAACTACTTTATTGTTTCAATCCCCTTCGTTTAATCATCTACCTGCTTCCCGGAATCCTCATAGCAATCAGTTGTAAAAATGTCACTTTGCATTCACAATGTCGAAGATTTTAACATTTCTCCCAGTTTAAGAAACCAGACCCAAAGATATTTTCATTCCAAGATTGATATTTTTTTAACATTTTCTTTCTAGCTTTTTGGTTGGCGTAGAAAGTTTATTTCAAATCGAAAATTTCATTTTGTAAATTTCGTTAGTTTCGTTTTCTGAATTTATTTTAAACCTTCATTTTTTATTTTATTATCGATTTTTTTCAGTTCCTGCGAATCTTTTAATTTCGGTACAATTTTATCTGAGTGAAGAATTTTTCTTCAAACCGGATTTAAATTTTTTTTTTTTTACAGTTTTTTTAAACTCGTCATTTTTAGTTAATTTAATATTCTGAGCATCCTTACTCCTAACCTTAAGCACCCTCTGCTACTTCTTCACTCTCTTGCTTACACTTCCTTCCTCTCTAGCTCACTTCTTCACACTTTCTCACTCACCCTATCACACTTCCTCACTCTCTCGCTCACACTGTTTTCACTCCCTCGCTCACCCTATCACACTTCCTCACTCTCTCGCTCACCCTATCACACTTCCTCACTCCCTGGTTCACCCTATAACACTTCCTCACTCCCCTATAACACTTCCTCACTCCCTTGTTCTCCCTATCACCCCTCCTCACTGCCTCGTTCTCCCTATCACACTCCCTCGTTCACCCTATTACACTTCCTTACTTCCTCGCTCCCCCTATCACACTTCCTCACTCCCTCGCTCCCCTATCATACTTACTCACTCCCTCGTTCTCCCTATCACACTTCTTCACTCCCCCTATAACACTTACCCACTCCCCCTATAACACTTACCCACTCCCCCTATCACACTTCCTTACCCTATCACACTTCCTTACTTCCTCGCTCCCCCTATCACACTTCCTTACCCTATCACACTTCCTTACTTCCTCGCTCCCCCTATCACACTTCCTCACTCCCTCATTCTCCCTATCACACTTCTTTACTTCCTCGCTCCCCCTATCACACTCCCTCGTTCTCCCTATCACACTTCTTCACTCCCTCTATAACACTTCCTCACTAACCCTATCACACTTCCTTACCCCATCACATTTATTTACCCTATCACACTTCCTTACTCCCCCTATCACACTTCCTCACTAACTCGTTCTCCCTATCACACTTCCTCACGCCCCCGCTCACCCTATCACACTTCCTCACCCCCTATAACACTTCCTCACTCCCACTTCCTCGTTAACCCTATCACATTTCCTCACTTATCCTATCACACTTCCCCACCCTCTCGCTCACCTTTCACTATCACACTTCTTTTACTCTCTCCTATAACTCTCTCGCTCACCCTATCACACTTTTTCACTCCCTCGTTCATACTATCACACTTCCTCACTATCACACACTTCCTTACGCTCTCTTTGAAGTTTACGGTCTTCGGTATTCTAATTAGTCGCAATTTGCAAGTGACCAATCTCTTACTAAGTTCCTATCTATCACTTTTTTCACTGTATGCTATTTGACCCCGCTTTTATATTATAGACTATTTATCACTCTTGCATCTGTCACCCTTCCATTTCTCTATTTATTAACATTCAAAGGTAATGAAAAAGAAAATAACAAAAATGGAATAGTCCATTAAAAAACGAGCATATCGCCAGTTAGCAATAATATTATTCAACCCATAGCTAATATATATCTATTAATAATGGAGATTATGTATCTGTCTGTCTGTCTGAAGCCGAAACTCCATCAGAGTAATATTACTATTTACTTAGTCTGCCAGCTTCTATATATAGTACTACGAAAACCGCCGTAAACATATAAATAAAGTAGAAAGAAATTTCAAGATGAGACTGCGATTAGAACAGAAAACGTGTCAAGAATCTTACTTCCTTATATACTGTTAAAAAAATCGCTCAGACACTAGACGGGTTTTGCCATTTACATAATTCATTCCTTTTAAACTTCAATTAAATTCATATTTACAAATATACACTTATAACTGCTATTATCAAATTTACATATGTATTTACAATATTTTCCGATAAGGTGATATTAATAACAATTATTCATAAAATTAATTAAACACATTTCATTAAGAAACCGGCGTATTTTTTAAACCATACTTTGAATGCCAAGTCTGTTAAAAATGGCAAGTCATCGTTTCGGAAGTTACGTCATTTTCAGAGGATTTTTTTACCATTATAATTCTTTATTTTCATTACGTTGTTAAGACAAGGTGTTTTGTTGTAAATTAAAGTTAAGCATGCATATCCCAGCCATTAGTAAATGGGTGACCATTTTGGAAAAATAAATTGCTGACTCATCCTTCCGGTCCTTCCAGAAGTGACGTCATTGTGAGAGAATTTTTTCACATTATCATTCTTTATTTTCATTACGTTGTTAAGAGAAGGTGTTTTGTTGTAAATCGAAGTTAAGCAACAAATATCTCGGCCATTACTAAATGCGTAACCATTTTGGAAGAATAACAAAACTGGTTCTTTGATATGACTATGGCGCCCTCAATAGCATATTTAAACATGAGTGCTTTGATATGACCGAGGCGCCTCCTAATTTGTTTTCCTTTTATTAACTATGTATGGGGGGGGAGGGTAAACATTTTTTGGGGGAGGGGTGTCAATTTTTTTTTTTTAACTAAAAATATTCTTATGTATGGGGAAGGGTATAAAAAATTTTGGGGGTAAACATTTTTTTTTTAACTGAAAATACTATATATGGGAGAGGGGAAAAAATTGGGGGTGGGGTTTCAAAAACATTTTTTTTTCTTCTTAATTAAAAATATTTATAATTATGGGGGAGGATAAAATAAATTTGGGGGGGGGGGTCAAAAAATTTTTTTTTTCTTTTCTTTACTAAAAATATTTCTATGTATGGGGTAGGATAAACAAAAATTGGGTGGGGGCCAAAAAAATTTTTTGTGTTTTTTTTTATCTAAAAATATTTTTATTTATGGGGGAAGGTAAACAAAATTGGGGTGGGGGTCGAAATTTTTTTTCTTTATTTTTAACTAAAGATATTCTTGGTCGGAAACAAAGAAAATCAATGTCTAACCACCCAAGAAATATGACTGGGGCTCCATCGGTTTACGGGTGAGCGTTCATTTCTGACGCGGCAGCCTAGCAAAAATATGCGACCGGAGGGAGCATATATTTGCTAGTATATATAATTATTAATACCTACAGACGCTAGCGTTTCAAACTTACTTTCCTGCACTGATGAGAACAATAACAATTTCAGACGATCGGGAGACGCGAACTCAGTTCACAGAGTCAGCCTAGAATCTGCAAGTAGTCGCCACTCGGCCAACGGAAACTGTCACGTAATTAAGGGAAATAAAAATCTATATGTACCTAGAAGCGGGCACAGATAGAAGACTAGTCGAGAGTGTTCGACTAACGTATTCGGAACTTTGTATATTCTCTATTATAGACTTTTGTCAACTCTCATTTAATACTTATTATTAATCCTTTTTACCTTTTGTGTTTCTTGGTTTCATTTAAATTTTTATTTTCATTATTATTTTAACTTTATTTTATCGCCCGGTTCTTTCTGCATTTTAAATATTTTGAAATTTAACTTGCCGTTTCTCATGTATTTTCATTACTTATATACTCTTTGAACTTACTGACGGAGTAATAGATGGTTGCTTAATAGAAGGTTATGTTGTTGATGCTTTTCTCAAATGACTTCTGTATATGATTTTGTAAAGGGCGCTTATGAAGGAAGCGTTTGGAGTCATCAAAAGTATAATACAAAATATGTATTCCAGATTGTCTTGGAAACGATCGCATGTCAAATAAGCGTTGTGTTTGAATTCTTTGAACTGATACAAACAATGTTCAAATTTTGTCTACCTCGACTTCCTATCTATCTCTTTCATGATATATATATATATATATATATATATATATATATATATATATATTACATAAGTTCGAGAGAGGGAGAGGCAGATTTGAGATTTCGTTTCATATTTAACTAGCTTTACGAACTTACTTTTACGCCGATTCAAACAATCGCTGACTTTTATATAATAACTTCTGATAATACTTTTATATAATAACATTTTATGATAATACTTTTATATAATAACTTTTTATGATAATACTTTTATATAATAACTTTTTATGATAATACTTTTATATAATAACATTTTATGATAATACTTTTATATAATAACATTTTATGATAATACTTTTATATAATAATAATACCTTTTTATAATAATATTTCTCCGTTTCGTCTCCTGCCGGATCTAACGCAACAATTACATTAACAATGTTGGCAACCTTCCAACCTTTGGGAATGTGATTAACAACAACCGAAAAAAACAAATCGGTCAAATCAATGCTAACAAAACCGAATCAAAAGCAAGTCAATAAACCAGTACTTTCTGATCAATATGAAACACGTTTTATATTTTAGAACTAAAACAGATTAAGCCTCAGTACGTGTAGTTCAGACTAGTCGAAGACACGTGCTCAGCAATCAGTCCGAAAGTGGCCTTGCTTCTGTCGGACTTGGGTATCCTTTTGTTCAGTCATAAGAGATCCACCCTTCCAGGCTTTATATTCTCTTCTTGAAGAGGGAGTTAATTTATTGCGAATCGCTTGAAGCGTCCCTACCGAGGAATGCCGAAAGAACTGCTGAAACATGTTTATAGGCCAGAGTACACTTCACCTCGTGCGCTAGTTTTTCAAAACTTCACTTGACCTTGTGTCTAACTTCCGAGAAAGAAGGTAAATAACCGGGGTTACCCGGGTATCAAATATGGTGAAACTAAAATCAACAGAGACAATATTGAGGCTTTTGTAACACGCGCTAGAGCGGCAGTAGCTAAGTTTTTGAACTTACTAGACAACTGTATTTAGTTACTAGAGTCGAAATCTTTCTAGACTGAGGCACCTTTTATTTTTGTTCCAATCAACAGTGCCCCATTTTGGGGCAGCTGGATTCTCCCCACATTTAAACTGACCTTATGTCTAACTGCTCTCGTACACCATTTTGGAAGAATAACAAAACTGGTTCTTTGATATGACGTAGGCGCCTTCAATAGCATATTTAAACATGAGTTCTTTGATATGACCGAGACGCCTCCTAATTTGTTTTCCTTTTATTAACTATGTATGGGGGAGAGTAACAAATTTTTTTATGGGGGGGGGGTCAATTTTTGGTTTTTTTTTCTTAAACTAAAAATATTCTTATGTATGGGGGAAGGTTAAAAACAAATTTTTTTGGGGGGGAGGGTAAAAATTTTTTAACTGAAAATATTAATATGTATGGAGGAGGGTAAAAACATTTGGGGGGGGGTAAAAAAATTGTTTTTTTCTTTTTAATTAAAAGTATTTGTATGTATGAGGGAGGATAAAAAATTTGGGGTGGGGGAGTCAAAAAAATTTTTTTTTTTTTTCTTAACTAAAATATTTCTATGTATGGGGGAGGGGAAAAATTGGGGGGAAAAAGATTTTTTAAATTTATTTTTAACTAAAAATATTCTTGGACGGAAACAAAGAAAATCAATGTCTAACCACCCAAGAAATATGACTGGGGCTCCATCGGTTTACGGGTGAGCGTTCATTTCTGACGCGGCAGCCTAGCAAAAACATGCGACCGGAGAGAGCATATATTTGCTAGTAATAATAATCGAAATACTTTTATTTTATACATATGGAAATTCCACGGTGTTTTCTACACCTATCTGTGTAATTTACTGTTAATAATAATATTCCTTTTGAAATGATAACTCTGTCAGAATCAATATGATTATGAATAATGGCTCTTCCCTTTTTCCGTAAAAATAATTGTCATTGTCAGCTAAATATTAAAAAAAAAATAAAACGAATATGTCTCTTCTATATTTATTTATTCAAAATTGTAGCAATTTAATTCTTTTTAAACAATAAATATTTTGTATTCTTAAAAATAATTGTCAACTAAATATTCTTCGAATCAATAAAACCAATGTTGCATTTTGACATGTATTTATTTAAAATTTTACTGTTTTAGTCGACAAGACGATATAATTTTATTTGGGAACAATTCATTTTAAAATGTGTAAAGTCAGAATTCTTACTTTAACGACATCAGATTAATACAAAAAAATCAATATCTGTTTGGGCGATCTAATTTTTAAAATGTGTGATAACGTATGTACGAATATGGAATTGTATTAACGTATTATTATGATATAGATCAAATAAATGGAAAAGTATTATACGGTTTAAGTGTAATATTTGTATGTTTTTGTTTGAAATCAGTTTGCGGATATTTGGTTCCAATGACGTCACTGCAAAGCAGAGCTGTAAGGTCTAAAATCATATAAACTTTTCATAATACGGTTTGTTAATCGTCATTATTGTAAATCTGTAACTTCAGAAAAACTGAAATAATACCCACATTTTTCCTTCTCCTAAATTAGTTGCCCTAGCAAGGTTTAAGCGTCTAGTCTACCCTTTCTATTTCAACCATAGCTGGAGGGATGAGTGATGGATTAATACATTTCTCAGGGGTATTCGTGCAAATAACTATGACTAGATTTGAACATGGTAGTATGGTCACGTGCGCAAGAAGTCAGTTGTGAAGCAAGGTTTGAGCAATCCCTAATAACACCTCTCTTGAATCAGCATTGCTTGAGCCTAGTGGCAAAGAGAAGTCTAAGACGACTTGAAGCAAGAGCAGAGAGCCATCCCACATATAACACATGGTTCTATTAATCTTCCTCCCACAAGGTAAGATGTTACACAAGGTCAGGAAAATGGGAAAAAAACAGCGCTCGAGAATTTGTAGCACTCTGGCCATTTAAAAATTGCCTGGGCAGCCCCGTCGGCATTCCCAGTAGGGGCGCCTCAGGCAGTAAGCAATAAACTAACCCCCTCTCAAATGGTGAGAAGACAAAGTCTGGGAGGGTGCACCTCCTAGAACTGCACAAGACGGACAACCGATAGACCGGCGTAAATCAAGACCCGAACAATATTGGTCTATAGGGTGGGGTAAAAAAAACCCGGCTGAACATAGCACCTGGTATTCCCAAATAGTCACCTATATAGTATTGACCAGGCTTGACGTTGCTTAACTTTGGTTCCCGTTAGATTACGAGTGTGTCAAGGTAATTATGCCGTATATAAGTATAAAAAGACGCACACACAATTTACACAGACACACACATTATATATATATATATATATATATATATATATATATATATATATATATATATATAAAATAATTAAATATTATTTTCAGCCATTTTCAAGTAAAATTGAAAGTCGAGCACTCTCAGAAAGATTAAAAAATAATAATTCACCTAAAAGCCTCAGTGCAATGCTCCGACTCTATCGTTGAGTACGATAGTATGTTTACACATTTATACATTTACTGCATTCAGTGTAAATATCCCTTAACGTTATAACAATCCCTCGTGGCCTAATGGAATTAGGTGAACGCTTACAGATTCGCGCCCTATGACCGTCTGAGATTATTACTTCCTTGCGATGTTGAGAGCCATAAGGTCGAAATGACGTACGTATGAAAAATATAAAAAGATAATTTAATATTACTATATGTGTGTATATGATATTTTATGAATAAATATTAATAATTTATTACCTACAGACATCGATGTCTCATGCTTACGCAATCGTCAGTGCGGGAAGCTAATTCCCGACAGTCGGCGGGCGCGAACTCCGATCACAAATCGCCACTGATTCGCAGTATATATATATATATATATATATATATATTGAAGGCATTTTGCCTCTATCTTTATGTTAAAATTACAAAGATGTTTTAAAAAATGAACGTTCCCAAATGTATAGCTACCAGCGACCATGCGCGATCAAGTTCGATTTAAAACAGACATTTGCACCGTTAGCCCACAACATCGGACGAGACACTTCTACAAGACCAAGAAAGATTATTACGAAAAGAAAAAAAAGGTTTATACTTTTTATTAGTCTAAGCTCTGTTGAGGCTTGTTTTATCAAGCGAAATATTAGATTTAAAAAAAGTCAAGATGAAGAAAAAAAATAATTTGATTTTTATTTTGATTTAATAAAAATATCTGCATCTAACACATGGTTTCTTTGAAAGCATTTTGCCTCTATCTTTGTTAAAATTCAAAAGATGCGTAAAAAAAATTAAAAAATGAACTTTCTCAAATTGATTATATATATATATATATATATATATATATATAAGTTAGGTATATGTTTATATATTTGTATGTACAGGATTCACTCCTCCTGAACTAATTAACCGATCATCATGGAATTTTGAACACAGCATAAGGCGTAAAGATGCGTAATGTGGGCTATATTTAGTTTACTTTAGTTTTACGGAAAAGGCAAAGACGAGTAGGAAGCCATACGTCAAATTTCAGATACTTCCGATTTTTGTAAAAATTTCATAAGTATTAGACATCGATTAATAAAGAGTCGCCTAATTTTTAATTCTTTGGAGTATTAGGGGACATATAGACACAACGTTTTTATTTAAAAAGTCAAATATTTCAGATTTACATTCAATTTAATTCATAGTCATTAAACACGAATTAAGCAAGATTCTTTGAATTTTAATTTCTTCCCAAGACCTTAAGCCTTCAATTCGAGGCAGATTCCAGATTCAAATTCATGTATTGGATTTTGATTAAAATTGGAAAGAGGATTCTAGACATACGGTTAAGTAACATTATATTTTTGTTTTAATCTTCGTGTCGAGAGATAAAATTGGTGCAAATCTGTTTAAGGAATTAATTTTATCCGTCCTGAGTCGGATGTACTTCTCGTAAATATAGATATGTAAGATAGATACATTTTTTACAAAGAAAAATGGGTACTGATATCGATCCTGAACCAGCTTTCGTGACGTTCGACTCGGAATCGTTCGGCTGTCCTACGCAAACGCCCGAGTGTTGACGAGCCGAAGCAGCGAGCAGCCGATAACTTTGTTACAAAGTGAAAATAAGTGCTTTCGAAGACGGATTTTTTAAAGAAAATAAACCCAAAATGAATTACGAACAGCTTTGCACTGCAGTATCATCGCGAGCAAGTAAGAATAAATAATAAAATTAAAAAAAATATGTCGTGATAAAAGTAATTTTGGTACGTTTTATTTTTTATTTTTGTTTCTTCAAAAAAATTCCTTGTAAATAAAAATACAGTATTCATTTTATAACAGTAACCTCGCTATGTATTTTTCCTGTTGTTTCTTTCAAAAAATTCATGTAAATATGTTTAATTTTCGTTGTTGTTTCCTTAAAAATTCCTTACCCTAAACCCTAAATCTAAATCCTAACAAAAAAAACCCAAAACAAGCAAAACATTATTATCATAGGACGCAGCACCGTATCAAAAATGTCGTCTGGTACAAATCGGCTCGTCAACTCTCGGACGTCTGCTTAGAACAGCCGAACGCTTCCGAGTCGAACGTCACGAAAACTGGTTCAGGATCGATAAGAGCACCGAAAAATGTATCAGCGTGCTCAATTACCGGGCTAAGAGTCAAACATATTTAGGTTTCAAACCGGTCACAGAGTAATTTTTAATTTCAAACCCCCTGGGAGGACACTGAAGAATTGCGTTAGCAAGAAAGCAGTGCCATGTCCATTATACCCAGTATGCTACTGTTACATACATGCATACACACATACCAAGTGGTCTAACGGTTGCAAATATGTTTTTGAAAAAAAAATCAATTAGAATGGCTTTAAGTGAAAAATAAAAGAAACAAACTAATACACAAGCAATTTAGTTTTATTATGGTCCATTTGCAGCACCGTATTAAAAAAAATAATCGTTTTTTATTTTCGTAAAAAAAAAAAAAAAAAAAAAAAAATGATGCACTCTCCAATCCAAGTACTAACCTAGATTTTTGTTTTGTCTGTCCAAACATTAAAATGCGCAATTCAGTTTTTAGAAACATAAATAATCCAAAATGTTTTCAGAAATTTTAAAATAGAAAAAAAGAAAATGTTCAAAAATAAGAAGAATTTTCAAAATCTCACAAGCTTTTAAAGCATTTTGCTTTTGTTTGGTTCTTTTTACGTACACAAAGTATTTTCTTCCTCCGTTATAAAAGAGCTCCACTCGAACAGGAAA
>OY744532.1:99379164-99391005 GCA_963556195.1 Sepiola atlantica | reverse complement strand
GATGAGAGAGAGAGAAAGAGAGAGAGAAAGAGAGAGAGGAGAGAAAGAGGAGAGAGAGAAAGAGAGAGAAAGAGAGAGAGAGAGAAAGAGAGGAGAAAGAAGAGGAGAGAGAAAGAGAGAGAGAAAGTGAGAGAGAAAGAGAGAGAGAAAGAGAGAGAGAAAGAGAGAGAGAGAGAGAGAGAAAAGAGAGAGAGAGAGAGAAAGAGAGAAGAGAGAGAGAAAGAGAGAGAGGAGAGTGAAAGAGAGAGAGTTGGAGAGAGTGAAAGAGAGAGAGAGGGAGAAGAGTGAAAGAGAGAGAGAGAGGAGAGAGAGAAGAGAGAGAGATTGGAGAGAGTGAAAGAGAGAGAGTTGGAGAGAGTGAAAGAGAGAGAGTTGGAGAGAGTGAAAGAGAGAGAGGTTGGAGAGAGTGAAAGAGAGAGAGTTGGAGAGAGTGAAAGAGAGAGAGTTGGAGAGAGTGAAAGAGAGAGAGAGAGAGGAGAAAGAGAGAGAGAGAGAGAGAGAGAGAAAAAAAAAGAGAGAGAGCTAAGCGTTTGTGTTTATACAGATATGCTCACGTTACTTTTAAAAGAGCATTGATTGCATTCAACTTTGGGGCAATTAAACGCGACCCCCTAAAAGAACAAGCAACCGCAAACACATTTGATAAATTACAACAAGATAAGAGAAATATATAGAGTACTAGCTGTTCCTACTCGGCGTTTCCCGGGTTTCAGTGTAGTCATTTTAGTTTTTAATTTTTATTTGGTTGCGCATTTTTAAACTTAAGGCAGACAACTCCTCTTATTTTCTTCAATTTTAAATATGAATTTTCATCTTGCTGATTTTTATTTATGGTGATCATTTAAAACGTTTCACATTAACAATTGTCGAAGTAATTAAAAAAATAAAGTGTAGCTTAATGTTATATTTTCAATAACACGGTACAACAATAACGAATGAAAATTGTTTAGTCAGAAGCACAGTTTGCTTTGTCAGCTACAATTTTATTTGAGCCAAACTTCGAAAATTCGACAATATAACTTTATATGCTAGATGTATTTTATTTTATATTTTTACTTTTGAGCTTTGTCGAAGGTATGCACTCTTCTCCGTGCCATTCTCGTCCTATATGTGTTCTATTTGTATTATGTTCTGTTCGTCTACTGTTTGCATTTATATTTTTGCTGTTTGTTTTCATATGTGCTTGTATAATTTTAATTGATATCAGAAATTCGAAAGCAATTTTTAATTCGTAATAATTTTAAGTAATGACGGCGTTCGGAACAATATTTAAATTCTTGTTAAAGAGTTTGCAAACAAAAATATTTCCAAAGCAAACAAAAGAAATGAATTAGGAAAATGGATGTTGAAAACATTTCTGAATATTGACTAATTTGATGTTTTATTGTAAATTCAGGCATAACACCTTTCTCTCTTTCTTTCTTTCAAGTCAATTCATCTTTTTTACCCCCCCCCCCCCCTCATCTCTTTGAACGCTTGTGTTTTTATTGTTATTATCGTTTTTCGTTTCTGTTTATTCTTCTTTCTCCACCTTCGTAGTTCTTCCTATGGTTTCATCATTTGTTCTTTATCTCATTTCCCTTTGTACTATTTTCTCCATCTTTTTTTTTTCGATTCTCCTTCTCTTTAACTATTTCTTTCGCATTCTCATTATCTTTCTTTCACTTTTATTTCTATCCGTTCTCTTTATTTCTCTGTTCGTTCTACTTCTATTTCCTGTTTTCCTTTTCCCTATTTGTCGTCTTATTTCTTCCCGTTCTCCTCCCCCACCTCTTTCTCTTCCCGTTCTCCTCCTCCCGCTTCTCTCTTTTTCTGTTCTCCTCACCTTTCCCCCTCTCTCTCCGTTCTCCCCTCTTTTTCCGTTCTCCTCTCTCTCTCTTTGCGTTCTTCTTCTTTCTCTCTTTCTTTGCGTTCTTCTTTCTCTTTCATTGCGTTCTTTCTCTTTTTTTGCGTTCTTCTTCTTTCTCTCTTTCTTTGCGTTCTTCTTTCTCTCTTTCTTTGCGTTCTTCTTTCTCTCTTTCTTTGCGTTCTTCTTTCTCTCTTTCTTTGCGTTCTTCTTTCTCTCTTTCTTTGCGTTCTTCTTTTTCTCTTTCCTTGCGTTCTTCTTTCTCTCTTTCTTTGCGTTCTTCTTTCTCTCTTTCTTTGCGTTCTTCTTTCTCTTTCTTTGCGTTCTTCTTTTTCTCTTTCTTTGCGTTCTTCTTTCTCTCTTTCTTTGCGTTCTTCTTTCTCTTTCTTTCCATTCTTCTCTCTTTCTTTCCCTTCTTTCTCTTTCTTTCCCTTCTTTCTCTCTTTCTCTCCCCCTTTCTTTCTCTCTTTCTTGGCGTTCTTCTTCTTTCTCTCTTTCTTTGCGTTCTTCTTCTTTCTCTCTTTCTTTGCGTTCTTCTTCTTTCTCTCTTTCTTTGCGTTCTTCTTCTTTCTCTCTTTCTTTCCGTTCTTCTCTTCTCATTATCTCTCCACATTTGTCATCTTTTTTTGATTATATTAAAAACATACAATTGATTTTTCATTCAACTTTCTAATTGGACGCATCGTTATTAATGTTTCAAGCCTCCTTCTGAAATCGTCTTTTTAACGCTCTTTTCACAGTATTATTAAATGTGATGCAAAGTGCGCACCGGTAACCACCGCATATGCACACAATATGCAAAGCAGCTCCCTATTATTAAGTGCACGTAATTTAGTAGCGACAAATTATTCTTACAAGAAAGTGTATAGAATAGGGTTTTATTTAGAACTCAATATGAACGCTATCAGCTTCTTCAATGTTTACACAATTAAAAATATATATATAGATGGCGAATGACAATTAATTATCTATTTTTAAGTGTACGTAATTTCTTACTAAAAGAGAAGTCTTACACGCCATGAATACGAGAAACAAGTGTATAACATAGGGTTTTATTTAGAATTGATTATGGGCGCCAACATTCGCCACCAGCTTTTTTTATCCGTCTTGGAAGCGCATCAACCGATTTCAACAAGAAACTTATAAAGGCAAAACAATCGAGGATAAAGGTTAATGAGGTGAATCGATTAAAAGTTGAAAACAGCAATTCTCCCCACTTTTTCATGAACAGTGCTCAATTGGTGTGAGCAGTTGCTGTTTTCTGAGGAGGCTGTTGTATTGAGTGAGCGGTATGTGAACATTTTCATAGTATATATCATTATCCAACTAGTAAATTAAATACATAAACGAAGGAAACTCATTTACTTGTGAAATCAGTTCATGCGGTTCCCAGGCGATGCGGTTCATGTGTAATTATAAATAAAACCTTTGCTATACACTTCTTTATCATATATTGTAATAATTATATTTCAGTAACAAATTACATCTAATAATTTATCTTCCATACACACACACACATATATATGAGAGAGAGAGAGAGAGAGAGAGAGAGAGAGAGAGAAAGTGAGAGCGAGAGAGAAAGTGAGAGAGAGTAGAGGGTAATGCAGCATCAGTGCAGTATCAACGAGAGAAAAATGTGAGGCTGCCAACATTTGTAAAAAACTTAACAATTGTTTTTTATTTTATTATCATTTTGTGATTTTAAAACGCGTTTCAAGCTTCGTGCGACTCTCTTCAAATATATTTTCTATTGGAAAAATGTTTTTATTTTTAAGTTTGATGTTTCTGCGCATGTGCGAGTACATAGAACGGAAAACTATCACCTGTGTTTGTGTGTGTACATACATGCAGCCATTAATGTGGGCGCACATTCATCTATCTATCTACCCATTTGTCTATCCATCCATCTACCTATCGATCTATCAACTTTTCTATCTATCTATCGATCCATACACCTATAAATTCTATTCTATCTACTTACTTACCTACCTATGTGTGCCCAAGTACAGACATTTAATCCTACATATATACATAACTGTTCCCCCTACCTTTATTTCCGCTCTCTCTCTCATATATAATATATATATATATATATATGTGTGTGTATGTGTGTGTGTGTGTATGTGAATATATGTGTGTATGGACAGAAGCAAACACACATGTATTCGCGCAAACTCATCTACGTACACAAACAAAAATCAACCACGCACACACGCAGATGGGGTGCTGGCAGAGTTATAAAATTTGAAGGGCGATTCTAGAAGCATTCTGAGCAAAATTTAATCAACCACCGCTCACGAAGATGACCAAAAAGATAAAAGTCAGAATCACACATACTTAAAAAAACACATAATTTTGACCCAGAGAAGTAAAAACTATGAAAACACCCACCCACACACACTGTTAAAAATAAAACCTTTTTTTTTCAAATGGAAAATATATCTGAAGAGAGCCGCACGAGACTTGAAACGCGTTATAAAATGATAAAATGATAAAATAACAAACAATTGTTGAAAAAAGGTTTTTACAAATGTTGGTAGCCTCACTTCTTATATATATATATATATATATATATATATATATATATATATGACACACTTAATGTTGACCCCAGTGTGGCTCTGGAATGGCTGAGAAGCCCTGTGTACGTTTGCTTGAAGCTTTGAATCAGATATTAATATTTTTCTATCTCATTTTCTATTTCTAAACTAAATTAAACTATTGTCTTTATTGGTAGTGCATGTTTGGCGCGAACGACAACCCCACGATTATAGCGAAAGAAAAGAAGCTAATTTAAAATTAAAAAACACCATTGGATAACACGCTAAACTTTACCCGATAAAATCTGTTTGGATTTGGCAAAGGCATATTTTTGCAATTGCATGGCCGGACAGACAGACAGACCATTATTTATATAATAGATATGCATTAAAATAGAGGCATATCCATTGAATCTTCAATGTTTTCCGATTTCAAAAGAAGCGATTGTCCACACGGAGATTTGAATTGCACCGCATAAACGTACAAAAATATATAAACATACAAAGAACAAAGAGAAATAAATGTCTTTATGACGCATACAAAACATACCTTGATTAGATTTAATAACTTTGTATATTTGTATATTGTTTTGCCAACTGATAAATCTATATTTTTATTCGATAGCGTATGCTAACCATGGTCTCGGATATATTGTTACCTCGTTTCCCAGAGAGATATCAATTTTATTTACCACATAATGACCTTTGAAATTGGAAGGCGCATATATTATCAAGCGGCAAAAATAATGTCATGTTGGTGCACGAGATATATATATATATATATATATATATATATATATATATATATATATATATATATAATTAACTTGTTACAAATATCCAGGGGGTATGAATCCGAAGGAAGTTGAAACCGGGTTTATGAGAGTGCTCAATGCCTCATGTCACCGTTATAGACAGAGCTCCATCTCTGTCCCCCTCCCCCCTCCAATGTATCTTCAATTTCAATTTCCTGTTGAGGTGAATTTAAAAACTTATGTCATTTGGATTCCATTGTAGCCTGAAGAAGTTGACGCTATTTGCAAGTGTTAACGAAACAGAATATGTTTTGTCGCAACTAATGGAATAAAATCAACATATATATATATATATATATATATATATATATATATATATATATATATATATATATATATATATAATAGAGATGTTCAGGCTGGGGGAAATGTAGAGTGCCGGATTGATTATAAGCTGGAAAAAACAAAATAGTAAATCGAAGGGGGGTACTATTTATTTTTCTTTAAAATCTTACATTACAGCAAGTGTCGTGTCGGCTCTGTGTGTTGTCCGGATGATGATTACGAATAATTTAATATTTCGGGAAAACTTTCCCTTTGTAAAAATCCGTCTGTGTGGTGACACATCGATTTTGGCGAATTCTTCACACAGACGGATTTTAAATAAAGATAAATAGGAAGTATCCCCTTCGATTTATTATGTTTGTTCTTTCCAGATTATAATCAATCCGGCACTCTGCATCCCCCCCACCAGCCTTCTTAACATATATGTTACTATTTTATGTATCCACATACAATGTTATAAGGAGATATACTTATTGATGTATCAATTTTCAGTATTTACTTAAATAGTGGTCGATACGTATGTAGAGCATGGTAGTAAGTTATGAAAATATATTTATGGCAATTAAGATACACACGCAATACTTTCATATATATATATATATATATATATATATATATATATATATGATGGAGTCTCGACGTATGAGTGCCTTGTAAGGGGCTGGCCGAGCGTGTAATTGTGAAGCAAGGGTTGCGCAATCCCAACAACACCTCTCCTGAGTCGGCGCTGCTTGATTGCAATGGCAAGCAGTTCAAGACGATTTGAAATAATGCCGAGATAAGCACATGTAGTACTGGCCAGGCCCGACGTCGTTTTATATATATATATATATATATATATATATATATATATATATATAAGTCAGTTCATATTATATTCCAATAACCATGGTTTTATAATCTTTTAAGGAGACTACAAAGTAAAAGGAACTGATACTATATGCTAATACATATATTGTCATTAATAATTATATATACTAGCAAATATATGCTCCCTCCGGTCGCATATTTTTGCTAGGCTGCGCGTCAGAAATTAACGCTGACGTGTAAACTGATGTAGCCTCAGTCATATTTCTTGGGTGGTTATACGTTGATATTCTTTATTTATGACCAAAAATAGTTGTAGATTTAAATAATGAAAAAAGAAATTTCGACCCACCTCGATTTTTGCATTAACCTTCTCCAAAAATAGAAATATTTTTAATAATTTTTAAATCAATATTTATTTTAATTAAACAATTTGATTCAGTAAAATTGTTATAATCAACAATTTAAAGAACTGAATACAGCAAACAGTATTTTTTGGATCGGAAGAAAGGTGTACATGAAATAAAACAATAAAAAAAATCTGTATTCTTTTACTGTAGGATCTGTGCTGACTTTGACGATGACCCAAACTCTAACCCTAACATCCACTTTGACTCTGACCCTAACCCTAACGATGGCGTCAAAGTTAGCGCGGGTCCTAAAGTGTAAAAGCACCAAAAAATCAAATATAGTGAACATGGTTACTTATGTAAATGGTCTCGGAAAGAAAGTTTACCTAATTAAATTTGTAAGAATGTGTGTGTGTGTGTGTGTGTGTGTGTGTGTGTGCGGGTTTTTTTTAGTAGTAATTTTTAAATCGATTTTTATTTAAATTAAACAATTTGATTCAATAAAATTGTTAAAATCAACAATTAAAAAAAAAACTAAATACAGCGAACAGTATTTTTCGAATCGAAAGAAAAGTGTTTATAAAATGAAACAATGTAAAAATCCGTACTCTTTTATGTGTGTGTGGGGGGGGGGTGCACGCGCGCGTCTGTGTTTTTAATGACCTTTTTTAATTAAATAATATGTTTCTAAAATCAGTTATATTATTTTTGTTGTTGACAGAAAAGAAAAAAAAATCACATCTTTTATTTTAATAAATAAAACATGGAATAATAAGAACAGTTTGTGAATTAAAGCTTAACAGCGTAAGTTAAAGTAACACGGTAAATGCCAGCGTTTGTTTACAAATTACGCGCTTGTATTGCGTCCAAACTGAGTTGACGGGGGGGGGGGGGAGATTGTTTCAATGGATTTACGTTCCGCACGCTGTTTAATCAATTGGACGTAGATAAAATAACTACGTAACTTATTAATTTTTAAATCAATTATTATTTTAATTAAACAATTTGATTAATTAATTATAATTTATAAGTAACATTAGTAGCGAGCAAAATTACGTAAATACATGATGAAATCTGAATGAACCGATCCTGAGTGTATATTTGAGAATACTAATTTATTAGAAGTTCAAAAGCAATTGATTATGTAAATTGAGAAATGCCCATAGTGTTTATGCCAGTTTTTTTCATGGTATATAATGAAGCTAGCGGACCAAGTAAATAGTTATACAACTTTGATGGAGTTTCGGCTTCAGACAGACAGACAGACAGATACATAAACTCCATTATTAATAGATATATATATATATATATATATATATATATATCGGAAGTTAGCAACCGTTTAATCAGAATACAAATTAAACAACATTATTACACTCTACGTGTTGTCATTTTTGTCATATATATATATATATATATATGCATTATACTTATTGGTCTCCGCTCATCAAGGCCCGAAGGCCACTCGAGGATAAGCGTTAATAAGATTCTAAGTTGGCGATGAACAACACCATGACAGGATTGGCGACGATGGGTTAAATAGTCAGAATTTGATTTTTTAAGTGGACAGTTCGACAAGAATTTGTTAACATTGGACTTGAAAACGTAGTCAGCTGGGAAGCAGCACCGTAGTATTGCTTTCCATAGATGGGAAGTTCTTGGAAAATTAATTTTGTTCTATAATAGTTCTGTTTACAGTGGAAAGAAATAAAGATATTTTCAGTGGTGGTAGTTAGACGAGTTTTTCTTGCTCAAGTGTGCACGGTTGTTTGTTTCTATTCAGCTCACAGTAAATAGATGGCCATCTCGTGACGAGATGGCCCATAGATGTGTTGATGTGCCATGAATAGGTACAAGCCAAATCTAAAAAGGGCAAGAGTAGTTTTCTTATTGAAATCTGAACTCTAATATTCTTAACTTCTTTTATTCGGCACTATCAAGATTCCCAAGTTCGAAAAAATACGCTCGAAGAAGGTCGGACGTTACATCGGCCAACATTTGGTGAAAATAAACAACAAATCTGAGGAAAATAATTCAAATTATCAATCTGCAAGATTCTGAAACATAAAATCGAATGACTTGTTTAAAGTATAATAATGATTATTAAACACAAAAAAAACAGAAGAGAAAAAACACAGGGTTTAGAATAGCTATTAGTGTATTTACTTGCCTCCCCACGAGGGCAGAGTTAGACACAACCTATTTTTTTAATATGGCTCCCTAAAAATGAGCACGCTGGGGAAAGATTCTTTTTTCCAATCCAGTCTTTAAGGATCCCTTCTACACTGAACGAGAACTGAAAAGATTACGTTTAGCATCAGAAAAGATATCAGACCTTGCTCTCAGTCAAAAAGACACGTACACTATTAGGGTATCATTTGGATTGTTCGGACTATTGCTCTGGTCTTGGGTATTGTTCTTACAACGTTAAACATGTTTTCAAAATCTGTGATGTACTTACGAAACTGTGATGTACTTACGAAATGGAAAAAGCGTTCAGTAGTTTCAATGTTGTATTAAATTCAGGTCCGTACGAATTTGGTATTAAAGTTTTTGAATTTTTGTTTTTGAAATGAGGATTGATAATATGCATTATTTGGATTGTTCGGACTATTCCTCTCATCTTTCGTAAGTAGATCACGAATTTTGAAATTTTAACGACGTGGTGGGTGCGAAAAAAAATCTTTTTTCCACTATTCACGAATAAAAGCCATTGTGATAATACACTTGAAGGTTATATCGGCCGACCCATTGTGAGAACAACACCCAAGATGAGAGCAATAGTCCGAACAATCCAAATAATACATATTATCAATCCTCATCTCAAAAGCAAAAATTCAAAAATATTAATAAACTGTTAGTGTTTCAGCAATAAAAAAGACCCTCTAAATAGGTTGATATGTCATAAAATTGGAAACCGAAAACGTGTCATATGGATCTGTGCGGAAAATGATGGAGGTCAATAAACTTCAGTTGATTCAACAGACAACTTATATGAAGACGTTGCCCTTGACACAACTGAAAACCGAAGCCCCACAGAAACAATTATCTACCCCGTACAAGTGCGAAAAGCACGCGCATGATATCTGACAATGTTTCGAAGCCACCGTCGCCGTCCGACACACGACGAAAGTCTTTTGAGTAGCTGTCATGGAAGCCTCGACTCTCATTGATTTGACTCACCGTCTCGTCTAACAAACTTCCAGAAAGCCCGACAGATGCTGAACTGGTCTTCTCCGGAAAGATGGTTGGACCTTCTGATTGGAATATTTTGTGACAGTCACTACCCCGCTTTTCGACACCGCCCGCCTACATCGGCATCAACATCTTACCCCACCATTTTCGCTTTGGGCGTTGTCAGCTACAGAATTTTCTTGCTTCCTCTCCCGATCGAGTCGGATAGCATTAGACACAGATTGGCTGAACTTGAAACCTTATTGACAATATTATACGCTTCAGCGGGTTTGATGAGGTAAACCTCAACGACGGTTAACCCATGATGTGTCCGTCAAAACCGTTGTATCGCATAATTAGTTATGGTACACTTGTAAAAAAACTGTCAGAAACACAAATTTAGTTCACGTATCAATAAGTTCCTTATATATATATATATATATATATATATATATATATATATATATGATAATATAATATAATATAATATATATATATATATGATAATATAATATAATATAATATATATATATATATGATAATATAATATATATATATAATAATATAATATATATATATGATAATATAATATAATATAATATATATATAATATAATATATATATAATATAATATACATATATGATAATATAATATATATATGATAATATAATATATATATGATAATATAATATATATATGATAATATAATATATATATGATAATATAATATATATATGATAATATAATATATATATGATAATATAATATATATGATAATATAATATATATATTATTATATAATATAATATATATGATAATATAATATATATATGATTATATAATATAATATATATGATAATATAATATATATATGATTATATAATATAATATATATGATATAATATATATGATAATATAATATAATATATATGATAATATAATATAATATATATGATGATATAATATACATAATATATATAATACTATAATATATAATACTATAATATATATAATACTATAATATATATAATACTATAATACATATAATAATATAATACATATAATAATATAATACATATAATATAATATATATAAAAATATAATATATATAAAAATATAATAGATATAATAGAATATTACATATATGATAATACAAAATAATATGTATAATATAATATATATAATAATATCATAATATAATAATATCATATAATATATATATATAATATAATGATATAAGATAATATATATATATATAATATGATATGAGATAATATACATAACATAATAATATAACATAATATAATAATATACATAACATAATAATATAACATAATATAATAATATAACATAATATAATAATATAATATATATATATTTATTATATTATATTATTATGTTATATTATATTATGTGTGTCTGTATCTATATATGTATATGTATTATTATATTGAGTAGGTCCTAAATATTTGATTTCAAAGTTAAATCAGGAACGAAGCAATATAACGTGGTCATTTCTGTTATCTGTATTTTCCTGATCGATTAAAAAAACTAAGCAGTAACTCAGTTTAATGTTGTTGCTTGATTTTAAAAAAATACTGAATTAAAATATTATATTGAATTTGGTTGTTAGTAATTTGATTAAAACAAAATCAAATTTACACAAGGAGAAATGTTCTCTCCGAAAGCAGTTTAAAAAGAAAACTGTTGCGAATGTCATTTTTATAGAAAAAATATTTATAACAAATGAAAGTTGAAAACTAACAAAATGAAAAAAAATGCATCAGAGACGGATGGAAAAAATTCCTCTTAAAAACTGAAGAGATTGGAAGAAAATGGCAAACTAGATTCTTTATTGAATCAGCAGAGGTTAGATAAATACATAGAAACAGAAATTGATATTTTTATTCGTAGAAAGACCAAACAAATGATATATATATATATATATATATATATATAGATTTAAAACTCAAAAATCTATATCAACGTTTCGTCCATTCGTTATGAGGTCTATACAAAGAGT
>OY744532.1:99329164-99376664 GCA_963556195.1 Sepiola atlantica | reverse complement strand
CATTGTATGGTGAGAAAGAGAAAGCGACTGAATCTCCTGTCAAGAAAAAGAGATGACAGCGGGAGCTGAAAGAACTAACCAATAAAAAGAGACAGCTTCGCGTCTCCAATGACTATCAGAAGGAGGATTTATTAAAGCCATGGATAAAACAACGCTTTCAACGTACGTGGACATATAAGGTTGACATGGTGGTTTGAAGGGAGGAAATAGTAGCCACTACTGGAAAACAGTAGGGACCGACGTTCGGACCTGGTGAAGTCAGTTGCGAGGAATGAAAATAAATGTTGAAGAAACTGAGTGAAAAAAAGTGGAAGCCGGACGTCGGTCCCTACTGTTTTCCAGTAGTGGCTACTATTTCCTCCCTTCTACCCACCATGTCAACCCTATATGTCCACGTACTTGCATGACATTTTTCTTTATATTATCATCCTGAAGAAGTCTTACAAATAAAGACGAAACGTTGATGAACACGTAAAAACTTCCTTTTTGATTTTCCTTTTTCATTTCTCATAGTATAGTATATATCGTATTTAACCTCAGCCCATTAATAAAACACACTTGGTATAGAGATTTACAATTTAAATAAAAGAAAAAGGGGGGTAAATTAATTAAAGAATGTATTATGAAATAAAAGTAATAATAATAATAGTCAAAATAATAACCATAAATTTAATATGCACCTTGCAAGCCATATTCACATGCACTGTTGTATGCAATATTACAGCATTGCTGTTAAAATAGATAAATTATGTAAAACTATATATAATACAATAAATAAAATAAAAATTAGTATTCTTATATAATATGAATAGTATATAGATATAAGATATAGATACACATTTCATCTTCCTCTACAAAATATTAAAATTACTACAAATAAATTCTATAAATAAAAAAAGAGAAAATAAAAATCTTAAAATAAATATTTATAAGTGAAATATTTTGAAAATCAACATTTATTTAATTTTTTTTCGCGAATTTTCGTTGTAAAATACAACCTTGTCAAGCGAGACTGTCTTATAGTGTTTTTTTCTTCTTTTCTTCCTTGGTGGTATTAACCCTGAGGGGCCGAAAACACATCACGATCTTACGACGTTATTTTTTTTTTTAGTCCTGGCGATGTTGTATACGCTGATTTGGCGCTTTTTTAAGTAAGGAAAGGAAGTCAACATCTTAGAAGCACGGATTATAATGTATAAAAGTGAAATATTTTGAAAATCAACAATCGTGCAAATTTTAAATGAAAAATTTATTTATTTAATTTTTGTTTGGCGAATTTTCGTTGTAAAATACAACCTTGTCAAGCGAGACCGTCTTACTGTGTTTTTTTAAAATAAATGAAAAACAAATAAATGAATAAGTTAGAAAAAATATAATAAAAACTAGAATGAATAACACACTTACTATATAGATTCACTTTTACCTTCCAACAATTGAATGATATATGCATACACATGTATATGTATGTGTGTTTGGTTTTGGGTATGTTTATTTATGTGTATATAGTTCAAATTACAGGTCACTATATTAAGTTTCAAGTTATTTTATCTCCTTGTTAAAACTGAATGTTTGATTGAAAAAGGGAGATAAACAAAAGCAAAAAAAAAACAAAGGACAAGAAAAACTAACCAGTTAGATGTTGAATTTTGATTATACTTGACTAAAATCTAATTAGAAAAATAAATATCCAAAGTAAGGAAAAAGATTTAAAAGTTTCAAATGAGTGCAACATTTAAAACTAATTATATATTGGAGATTTAAAATTGAATGTTATATTTGTATGTATGTGTATATGTATGTGTGTATATATATATATATATATATATATATATATATATATATATATATAAGTAAATTTCGCGTACAACAAAATTGTAGGATACATTTCAGAGGAAAACATTTTTTTAATCAATGAAACGGGCGGGTGGAAAAAAAAGAAAATTGCAGGTCGAACTACCATCTCAATATTATTGAGGCGTTAGTTATTAACAATTCTCGACCTAGCATGTGTATACAAAAGATTTTGAAGCATCAGTTGGAGATATTTAATGATTCAAATCCACCATAACGTTGAGAGATTTTTTTTTCTCTCTCAATCGTTTTCTCCAACTGTGACAATCTTTTCCCCATATATTTCATTCGATTTTCTTAGTTTTTGATTCATCATTCTGACGTTTCCTCTTAGAGGGTCAGACGATAAGGCCGTAAGGAAAATTTTAGCAATCTTTTTTTTTCCACCCGCCCGTTTCATTGATTAAAAAATGTTTCCTCTGAAATTATATATATATATATAGTCTTTAAAGTTTCTCAACCATTAAAACTATATTACCCCCCCCAAATCCTTAAGTCCCAAGTCGTTCAGTGGAAAATCACCCATGTAAGTCAATTTAACTAATATATATATATATACATACATGTGTGTGTGTGTGTGTTTGTGTACATGTGTATCTATATATAACAAAATTATATATATTCTTTAAATATATAAAAAGAAAATCACTTGTTTCTGTCTTACTTCTCAACGCCAACATATTTCTATTTCTTGAATTGTGATAGCCTTCTAATACTTATTTATATACATACATACATACATACATACATACATACATACATACATACATACATACATACATACATACATAGTAATCCAGGTAAAGTAAACATCCACAGGATAAAAATCCAAAGAATTTCAATCGGGCTTATAAAAAGTCCTCAATATCAAATACAGTTTATATATATATGATTATTTCTCTTCATACAGACATGTACAAAATCTGCGATATTGGCATCTCAATGCTATCTATCAACAGCTTTTAGAAACTGAGATCTCATCAGGAAGAATGAAAATCCGATCCTTACCTCAGATAATATTTGGAAATATTTGATCGATAACATTGACATGCCAGTGTCGCAGATATTGCACATGTCTGTATAAATAGAAACAATCATATATATAATATATATATATATATATATATATATATATATATATATATAATATTTGTTTTTATTATCTACTAGCGGAACCCGTCGCCCGGCGTTGCACGGGAGAAATTAGTACCTATTGCATGACGTCGAATTAAAAAAAAACGGCCTATAGTTCTTTCTCCACCCCCACCCCCTATACCGTGTTGGCGAATGTTGTAAATTTAAAAAAAAAAAGTGGCAGAGTAAAATGGGATCGAACGTCGAAACTGTCGATCATTAAACCTCCCTTCTTACCCACGGGGCCACGCTTACGATTCAAAAATAAGTGTGTAAATAGGATAATAACGCTTATTGACATGCGTGTTATGTTAACATTTACATTCTGCCGACCAAATGGAAACTTCAACAATGACGCGGTGTAGGTCATTTTTTGTAAATTCATTTGGGCAATTTTTCTATAATATGCGTGTTTAATGTGTATGTTTTTGAAAATGTAAATGTATCCGCGTCTACCAATATCTTAGTGCGTAATGAATTAAATAGGAAGTCGATTCGATCAAGAAATGTTATCCGCCATGTTGAATCATTAAATGTTGCAGGAACTGTGTTCGTTAATTTCATTCGCTTAATTCCGGAATGAATTTAAATGTAGAAGGTAGAATTAGATAGAACGTAATCTGATATTCGCGAATAATCATCGGAGTGTAAGGGAGCGGTTGTTAAGTTTTTGCGTATTGCTTAATATTATGTAGTAAAATAATGCCAGACAAATACGAAATAACAATGGGTGCTTTATGAAAATTATACTGTGTTTATTAGTTCCCGGTGTCGATGAGTGTAGTCACAGTACAGAATTGTTAGGGAGAAAAGTTTTTACTACCACCTATATGGAGTTGGTATTGCGGAGAGTCGTGGCGGCCGGGCCGAATGTAATATTCAGTGTTAGTTTGGAAAGAAGAATAACAGATATACTAAAACACGCTCGAGTGAATTAGTGCAATGTAATTGTGAGTTCAGTAGCCCGTGATGCATGTGGTTATTTTCCTATTCTCCGAGAAGGTACAGGGGAAAAAACGTCTCTACTTTATATATTAGATGTATATCTATTTTTTTCGTAAAAATTACAAATGACTTGTGTCTGCATATTTTTCCATTGATTGTTTGTAGATGTCTGATTAATTTTCGTGTTTCTGACGCGAACTGGCAGATGGCTCCATAACAAACGGAAAGTAGTAGGGTACACAATGAGTACGGCTAATTCAACTGCCAGTTCTAGCCTGAATTTCGAAAATTAATCAGACATCTAGAAAGGATTAATGAAAAATATGTCGACACGAGTCATCAGTAATATTTAAAGAAATATGTTTGAAAAAAATGCTGTCATATATATATATATATATATATATATATATATATATATATATATATATATATATAAGATATGCATACAATTCAATATATGTTGAACATATTTGACACTTGGATAACGGCAGGTAAGTCTGCTAGTATTGCCAGAGGGAAAGTGAACGTTCTATACACACCTTGCATATATGTGTGTGTATATTTTAACGTCTCACAAATCATGGTAATTCAAATCGATTTTATTCAAGTAGGTCTCCCCACTTCATAGATTGTACTTACTTGAATATGTATATACTTTTTCCCTTCGTTGGTTTTCCTGTTTACAATGATTCTATGGGATAAAATGCGATTGTTTTTTGAATGAAGGCGCAATAAGATAGACACTTAATTAAAAGATAAGAATGCCCAGATGAGCATCACACGGCGCAAAGTTAATGCTGGATACGCGAGCAATGCTTTGCGATATTCAGTACATTTTTATGATGTGTGCTAATCTCTTTCGACGTGGGTATATGATGTTGGTCAGCAAAGTCGACAGCAAACCACCTAAGAGAAGGACGTTGACATAAAACCTTCGGCCAAAGTTTTTACCAGTTACCTTGCCTCTCAATGCGGCTATAATAATGGTACCAGTGTTGTATAAACATTTGCCACTAGAATCCATTGATGTACAGATGTGTCTCTGCGAAATCATCTATCATCCAAACATAAAAAATAAAAATGTCACTTACGTCGTCACGGACGAGGAAAGGAATAATAGTAAATGAACTTGATGAGACGGTAATCCTCTGGGAAGGGGCTGAAAATATTCATCTTTATATATACTAGCAAATATCTGCTCTCTTCTCTCGTATACCTTTGTTAGCATGAGAGAATGGTATCATGACGAACGTACACTACACTGCCCCCTAAAGAAGGGCCAACTAACACATACACCCATCTAACATTATATAAATAAATATCACTATTTTAATAACGTTAGGTAGCTTTATATATTTGTTTGTACAGGATTCACTACCTAAACTAATAATGAATTTTAGACCACAGCTGCTAGGCGTGATGATCAGTAGTGTGGACTATATTTAGTTTAATTTAGTTTTATAGAAAATGGTGTAAAAAGAATGGGTTAGAGCCCTTTGTTTTAATTAAGACACTTTCGATTGTTTGTTAAATTTTAACAAATTGACAAATTAATAAATATTTCCCACTTTCTTTGAAGTATTTTACAGTTTTCAGGATACATAGTATAGGTATAATCTTATTTTCAAATTCAAATATTTCAGATTTGCATTGAATTTGATCCATAATCATTAAGCACCAATTAAACGAGTGTTGTTGAATTCCAATTTTTTTTGGAGACCTCTTAATTTTAAGTCTTAAATTTTAGACATTTTCTACAATCAAAATCATACAATGGAGTTTATTTAACATTAAAATAAGGATTCTAGACATAAGCTTTAGTATCACTATATCCTGATTTTAATCTTATCAAGAGGCATAAATGTGGTTCAAAAATGTTTTATCCGTGTATTATGATATATATATATATATATATATATATATATATATATATATAAAATATGAAACTAAAAGTATACTTTTAGTAGATAGAACATATAGTGAAATGGTTTAAACTCAATATACAGGATAAAGCAATTTAAAAGATAGATGAAAGCAGAGGGATAAACATGTACGAAGGCCAATTTATTTCAACTTCGATTGTTCAATGCAAGGTGCACTCGGTAAAAACATGTTTATTATTCATTCCTTACGATTGAACTAAACATCTTTCTATTGGATTTACTTCATCCGTGAACTTTTTCAATACTGCTTTCAGGAAAACCCTTCTTTTCCATCTTTAAGTCTCCTTTCACTGGACACCTTATCAACGGACATTTACCAACTGGACAGACCCCATATCTTTTTACACGCACATTCTCACTCTCCATTACTTAATATTTTTTCAAATTTTGAATTTTGGCTTTTCGACTGCCAACTTATCTATCTATGTAATTCCTCTGATGATAAGATTTTAATCTTTGAAAAGCATTGGCTTAAGGAAAGAATAATAAACATGTTTTTTACCGAGTACACCTTGCATTGAACAATCGAAGTTGAAATCGATTTGTCATTCGTACATGTTTATCCCTCTTTTTCATTTATCTTTATATATATATATATATATATATATATATATATATGTATATATATATATATGTATATATATATATAATTATTTTGAATACTTTTTACATCGCCTTACATGATTAATCAGACCACACAAAATAAATTTCTTAGGTTTGAAAGAATTCAAACCAACCTCTAAGGTTAAGCTTACTTAAACCAATTTCGTGTTTTCACCGGTAGCCGGTACGTTGTGACCTGTGATCTTCAATGTATGCATGTATCTGATTGTGCCTTTGGGAGACAGGCTTACCATGCACGCAGTCTATGAAATAAAAGATTTCTACGTCTTGAAAGATGTTACTTTAGTCCCAGTTTAATTAGTCATAATAAGTGTGCACTTAAAAACGAAACGATAAAACATGGAATAATAAGTCTATTTAACATTGATCGGTAATTTTTACACCCAGCAGTTATATCAAACACTAATTTCTATCAACCTCTCTTCCAGAAACAATACCAAAATGTTTACTTGAAGAAAGAAGATTACATTTTTAAGAAAGATTAAATAAGAGGGGGAAATGTCCCAACAAAGTTTTAATTTTTATTTTTAACATAGTTCACCCCAGACCAGGCAGGATGCCATTGTAGACGTATGGGGCTACTGAGAAGAAAGAAAAGGGAGAACGTTGGGGGGGGGGGTCAAACTAAATTGGGATCTGCGCAGCGAGATGTCTGTTTACATTAGTTTTAAATTTCTGCATGTCAGTACAATCGGGGAAACAGGGGGCAGAGAGGAAGTTCCAGAAGCCAGCAGCACGAGAAAAGAAGCTATTTGAGTAGAAAGCTTACCGGCATCTGGGGACCTCCACAGTGAATGGATGGGATTTAGTTGATTGTCGAGTTGGTCTAGTGAACTTACGTCGAGGGGCACCAGAGCAGCCAATTCATCGGAGCACACTCCATTGAAGTATTACTTCTGAAGTTTTACTTCTGAAGTTTTACTTCTGAAGTTTTACTTCTGAAGATTTACTTCTGAAGATTTACTTCTGAAGATTTACTTCTGAAGTTTTACTTCTGTCTGTTGTGAGATTTTGCATTCGTATATTAAGAAATCCAGAACCTTCTAAGAGCAACACTTTGTTCCAGCAGACTTTGTAACACTAGCATTGGGAGTCAATGTTTTCGAGGGAAAAGGACATAGCGCCGGGTAAAAGCGTCACCCCATAACAAAAAAAAAGTATTTACACATTGTGTTGGGAATAGACCTTGATGTGTACCTCTGTACTCTAAAAATAAAGATATCTCTAAAAAAAGCAAAACAGTATTGTTGGCACACATGGACTGGTGCACCAACAACCAGCCTCTCCTTTTTGGACAGGATGCAAAAAAAAATTCATAACTTAATAGGTCCAGCACTGCGTACTAAGCTCCAACCCCTGTCGCATTGCTCAGTGTTGTAGGCTCTGAGAAGTTACTGCACTTGTTCCCTCTCAACTTAAATATCCCTAGTCATCCACTTGCAGCAAAAGGCGACCCCTTCGCTGTAGAGGTACCTAGATGCCTAAATGCTTTTTCTACTCTAATAGTTTCTTTCATCGGACCGCTTATCTTTGTAATTCCTTTCCTGCTTCTTGTTTTCCCTAACCGTACCAACGTGCAGACATTTAAATGTAATTTGAACGAACATCTTGCTACCAAATTCTGCACCCAGGTTACACAGCTATAACTCTGGCCCCATAAACCATTGCCATTTACATTTCAGTGCCTTGGTTGGCGCCGAACAAAGGTAAAAAGAAAAATACATTTTACATCTCTTCCTAGTAAAATCTTGTGAATAGAATTAGAAGAAATATTTTGTAAATAAATTTGGATACGCAGGGCAACATTGACACGTATACAGAGAAAACGAGATCATGGGGCCATCTGATGTCACCTCAACCTGCTGTTACTGGAAATGGACATGACGTCACATGGCTCGAAGATAAGGGGGTGAGAGAAGTGGATAGTTTGCTGGAAGAGTTGACTGGGAAGCATGTGTAAAGGTTGACTTAATAATCGATGATAAAGGTGTAAGACTTCCCAGTTGTTTAGCATTGAAGATCCCAAATTTTTTTTATATTTATAAAAAAGTTTCTTTTTTTAAATATTAGGTTAGCCAAAACATGTTTGTGAACTTATGCCTTTGAATTCATTATTTGTTTATTTTATCATATAAAATTTCTCCTGCTCTCTCACATTAGAGTATTGCCTAAAACTGTTTCCCTTAAAAATGCTTCCCAAAAAATCGACCCCAAAACAAGAACTCTAATAAGGGTTCCTCCAAACAGCCGTAAAACTGCCTTTAAAACTTTGTTTAGTCGAAATGAGACTAGACTCACCGGAGGATTAATTATGGCTTGATTCAACAAATAAACCAGATGCTGATGCTTAAATCCGGACAGTATAGGGAGATGTGTGCAGAACAGGAGTCTGTGTTGGTTTGGTCACATTGAGAGAATGGAAAAGTGACTGCGTTAGTAGATGTTCCCCCACTAGCAGAAAAGAAGGCGACGTAAACAGCTAAATAAATGGTCTTTCTCAGAAAAGTGAAACTATTCTCTTTTATTTTGATTGTTGTGAGACTTTAATTGCAGGTGAGAATGCAGACAAGTGTGGATAAAACGTCTCGGTCACGGGCGGAGCGGACGACACGAACTAGGATTTAATTATGCTATAATGATTTGTGATTTACATTTGATAAAAATGTTTGATATGTGACTTACGATAGATTAGAGGGGAGAGGTATATCCAACAATTCGAAGAAAACTGTCTAAAATCTACAAATCGTGCAGATATAACTTTTTTTTAAATTACAAGTGACGATGTATGGAAGCACCAGCATGACATATTTGAAGACACATACACGCAGACAGTTTTATGTGAAAAGTTTATAAAAGAAACGGAAAATATCCCTAAGGCATTAAATGTATTTTTTGGTTAGAAAGAACTCATGAATAACGATTGACTTCTCGACTCAATTCTAAAAAACTTTTTTTTTTTATTCCCGTACATACAGTGTAAATTCACTCTCTTAGTTTGTTTTAGTCAAAACAATAAGTCTTCCCCCCTTCACCATAAAAAAGCTGAATATATAAAAGGAAAGTGAAGTGTGAATATTTTCAGTGTTGTAGTTTCACACCAGAAGGAGAACAAAAGGAATGTGAATAGTTCACTTCTTGTTTTGTAAAAAGTCAGATAAAGAAGAAAAGGATACATAGGAACGCATAAAAGAAAATTATTGAAAAACGAGTGAACACGCCCCCCTCCCCGGGTCAAAAGTGACGGGTTTGTTGGTTGGCTGGTTGTTTTATTTTACGGCACATCAACCCTTTTCGGATTATTTAATGCCGAATCAGATGATTTTGGCAAAAGTTTTCATCCTTCAAGTTCTTTATATCTTCAGATATTTATTCATGTTGTTTTGTTTGGTTGTTTAGTTTTACGGCATATCAACCCTTTTCGGATTATTTAATGCCGAATCAGGTCATTTGGATAACGTTTTTTAAGCTTAAAGTTCTTTATAGCTTCGAATATTTATTCATGGTGTTTTTTTGGTTTGGTTGTTTTGTTTTTCGCCATATCAACCCTTTTCAAGTTATTTATTGTCGAATCAGGTTATTTTGGTAAATGTTTTCATCTTTCAAGTTCTATATATTTTCAAATATTTATTCACGTTGTTTTGTTTAGTTTTACGGCATATCAATTTTTTCGGATTATTCAATGCCGAATCAGGTCGTTTGGATAAAGGTTTTTATGCTTAAAGTTCTTTATAGCTTCAAATATTAATTCATAGTGTTTGGTTTGTTTGGTTTGGTTGTTGTGTTTTACGGCATATCAACCATTTTCGGATTATTCAATGCCGAATCAGGTCATTTGGATAAAGTTTTTTTAAGCTTAAAGTTCTTTATAGCTTCAAATATTAATTCATAGTGTTTGGTTTGTTTGGTTTGGTTGTTGTGTTTTACGGCATATCAACCCTTTTCGGGTTATTTAATGCCGAATCAGGTCATTTTAGTAAAAGTTTGCATTCTTCAAGTTCTTTATATCTTCAAATATTTATTCATGGTGTTTGGTTTGGTTGTTTTGTATCGGAAAACTGTTTTTGTTTTTGGCTTTGCAGAACATGATAGAGTTTTGTAAAGGAATAGGAACACAACACAATAACAATGTTTGGTGCATTTTAAGTCAAGAAGCCGGTATCTTCAGACAAACTTTTCTTTCGCCTGTTTTCGCACGAACTCTCATAAACTACCGTTTGAATCAGTGTAGGTTAAAAAAAGCAAAGGAGGAAACTGGAAATTTTTGAAATGGGTAAAAAACATAAAAAACGTAAAAAAAGAAAAAAAAGGCAATATATTTGTTTTCTCAATTCCCCTAAATACTTGAAATGAATTCGTCCAACAGTTTTTTTACTCGCTATATTTTATGTGACGGGACGGATATATATATATATATATATATATAAATGAATAAATGCGAATGTTGGGCTCATTGATCGAACTAATTTTGAGGACAAATACCTTAAGTTAATTAAAATGTACACAATAGCAGCATTATGGCTGTTTTATATACTGTTTATGTATATGTGATCTCAGTAGTAAATTTAACTAATTTGCATATAGCTCGGCAAAACGTTACTTCATTAATTAACTATACTTGTTTTCTGTTTTTCTAATTCAACGCTGGTTTTGATTTTAATATAACAAATAGATATGTTGAGGAATATTGTTTTATTTCGTGGACAAATGTTTAGCAAGTCTATAGAATTCAGAGATCCAAATGATGGAGAGTTCTCCTTTTTGATTATGCTGTCAGGACATTTATTTATCCACAACTATTCTGCCCATTTCCGTTCAATTCTTTGGAATACCTGACTGGATTTTCAACAAGTTGCCATTCACCCTCTCACACACACGTCCAGGAAAATTGATTTTTTCTTCATTTTCTTTATGATCATAATTAGAAGATATTAACCTTACCAAAATGTAAATATTTATCTATCTATGTGAATAAATAAAAAAAGCGCATGTTTCGTGTTTACAACAATTAAATGTTTATTATTTGAAAGTTTTGTTTCAGGTATGTTAAGTTGAGAAGTTTTCGAAGCGATAGCGAAACCATCTAAAGCACGAATAAATACACACCACCCTTTTATTATAGAGTGAATTATCACATTACTGAAACAAGAAAATAACAGAGATACATAGAAAGATGATAAAAGATATAACCCACGTTTACATTGGCAAAGTTATTTATCAAAAGGTCCGCATTACACGTGAGAACAGACTAACGAACATATGATTCGTCGATTAGTCACAAGTAGAACGACTCGCTTGACAAAGACAAAAAAAACGACGAGCAGATACACATGGTTCAGACAAAGAGCGCCTGCTGGATACACGCTTGGTTGACAGACCCTGGCTAGTTAGACATATAACGAATTGACAGACTGCAGTTGATGAAGAGTTAAACTCACCTGCTAGAAACTAACTCATCGGTATTACCGACTGATGGAGAGTAAAAAGTGGACATTGTGTTTACTTTCGGCAACCCCGTAACTCTTGCCTCCCTTATTTTGTTTGTTTGTTAATCTCAACATTCCATGAGCGATGTTTGTGACAAAGGAGTAAAGATTGCTGTTTTCTGTGTCAGCTTTTATTTTGTAGTGCGTGGTATGTAGAAAGTTTCAGTCCTATCATAGTATCTATCATCATTCAATCTATCCATCTCATTTCGGTCGAGTTTGTTTGCTAATTTGTGTACAGACTAGCGTCAAGATCGTGTGGCCAATCATCACTAAACATTGTCAAAACATCAGCCATGGTCTAACGTAGAACTGATTAAATTTTAGGATATATAGGCCAAGGATCAATGTCACGGTAATGGTCAAAATAACTTTTGGAGATAACTTCGATTTTGTTCATCGGAGAGACTCACTACTTGCCCCATATTGTCGCCAATGAAGACCCACCACATGACCTTTTGAAAGAATATCAACTTCCGATTTTTTCAAATTTCATGTATGGATTCAATGCTCTTTGATAACAGTAACCGCCATGCAAAAGTTAAGCTTGATCACATTATTAACTTTTGAGTTATCAATCTCTCCATGGCATAAGTTCGGGAATACTTTATCCGATATGGAGACGTAAGGCCGATATAAAACTTTTGCCCATCCTTACGTTGTTAAGCAAAGGTCTCATGATTGACTCATATTTTTTTAAACCCTTACTTTCGATTGATTTTTAGCCTTGATAAGTGATAACTCATTAGAAAAAAAATCGATTTTTCAGCCAGAACGGTTGGACATATCAATCTTTCTTTATATGATGACGTAGAGATCTAGAAATTATCTTGTGATCCTTAGTGCTGTCAGTTCGCTGATCTGTTAGATTCTCAGGTTGTCAGTCCGTGAGAAGTATATTCAAGATAAGCCTCTGGTCGTTTCAATCCATGCTCAGACACCATGTCAAACCAGTTTCTCTCCGCTAAGTTGTACGAGTTTACTGTAGGCATCATATTCTATAAGCAAATTGCTACACCGGAGTTTATTGGACTCTTAAAAGCTGTGCCAATTTCTAATGATCGTTATTGCTCGGATAAAACTTGACGCCCAGCACACACACGACTATTTATAAAGGTTTGAGATTTTTTCGCACTAACAGTTGCATTCAAACATGTTCAAACAACAGAATCACACATTTTTTTCAGATATACTCCTTAGCTATATAAGTCGTATTCTAAACTAATTCGAATATAGATGTTTAAAAAGACATTTTATTAATTAACAATTTGTTTTAATTTTTAAATTCAACGATTGTTTTAATTTTTGATGTTTTAATCTTTTGTTAATAATTAAAAATAAAAATGTATTTCAGATTTAAAATATTTAAAGTTTGAGAAACTATTTAGCTCTCTTCCTCCAACTAACTTTGATCCACCCCAACAGATGACTTTTTAAAGATAAAAATTGAATACAAAATTAAATTCACCATAGATGAGGTATCCCAATGGCTAGTTACTACATTGCAATTGATAGACTTGTTCGTGCCCACAAAAAATATCCCTGGGCAACGCTGTGTAGGGACAGTTAGTTTTTAATATATTAAGTTGTCGTAACAATTCTTTTTATGCAACGGATTAGCGATGTGAAACAAACGAAACAGAGACGAGACGTTGACCCAATCCGACCCTATTCACTTGAATTCTCACCAGGCGAGTATTAGACAGAAGGTCGGTTTTTAATGTGAGGAAAATCCTGCTCCCCATAAAGGGGCACTCTGGATTGAGACAAAAATAAATCTTGCCCCAGTTGAATAAAAGTTTTTCCTTGACTGACCGAAAACATCAAAGATGAAGTGTAGTATTAGAACAGTTACTACACTTTGCCGAAAGGCCAAGGAAGACTTGATCCAACATGACTTCCGGTTGTTTACCTTTTAAGATAAGACTATCATATTATTTAATACTATGCTAGTATTTTCTCTAATCGGGGTTTCTCTTCATGACTTCCATAGTCAATTTTTTGGTAAAGGCTTTTCATCAATATTAATTTCTTAATTGCAAACCTAAGAAGTAACACTGTTGCGAATGAATACACTAAAACATTTTTTTTTCTTTGTTAAAAGAGTTATAAACTCGTAGGTCACTTTTAATCTGTCTTAGCACTGTTTAAACGGTAACGTCATACAATATTTACACTAGTTTAACTTTTTTTTTACTATTGCTTATCAAGGCCAGGAACAACTCAAGGATAAAGGTTAATGAGACTTAAATGTTTGTCAGCTGGAAGATGAAGAAAACTATGGGAGTACTTACATTGATCAAAAGTATTAACGCGTTATTTATTGGTCGGTTTTTAACAAGTACCTGCTAACGTTTGACTTGAAGACGACCAGGTTGTAATCAGTAGGGAAGCAGTCCTGCGGCAATGTGTTCCACAAGCATGAACATCTTTGCAAATAAGCTCTGTCTATGAAAATTCCACCTGACGCTAGGAATATGGAGGGAGAAAGAGCAGTCTTTTAACGATGTGGTAGTAAAACGAGTTCCTACAGTGAATGTCTTACAACAAAGGAACCAAAGATTGGAGTTCATTGGAGCACCTTCCATGCTAATAACAACAGATAAATTCCATGAAAAATGCCAGTATACTGAAATCATATGCCCTTAATAGGGTTTAGATGAAAATTCATAAACACTAAATGTACAAAATGCAAGTAAATTCCCAAATGTTAACACTTTTATTGTCATTAAGGGTATGCGAGCACAACAGGGCTATGTATTTTACTGGTAGGAATTTTTCTTCAGCGCACCTCACACACTTCATCCACTCATGCATAGAGATTTATACTGTAGTGATGTAATAATGAAATGGTTTGGTTGATATGTAGTCATACCCTTAATTAATGACAATAAAAGTGTAAACATTTGGGAATTTCCTTGCTTTTGTACTTTTAGTGTATATGGATTTTCATCTTAACCCGATTAAGGGCATATGATTTCAGTATACTGGCATTTTTCATGGAATGTCACTACTTTTGTAAAGGCTATGCCTCAATACAATGCCTTCTCATGAGTGTTTTTTGGAATTTTCTGGAAAACTAAGGTATATGGTAAACTGAAATTAAAATGCCATCAACAAGACCCTAGAAACTCTATCTCTGCCAAAAATCAGCTAAATCCATCAAATAGTTGATGGGATACAGGGTGGCACATACGTACGTACACACAGATAACATGATTTCATGATTGAACTTTCTGGATCTCTGGGTTGCCTTGACTAATGATGCTGAAATTTTACACACTTATAGAACCTATCAAATAACAATTTTGTGCAAAGTTTTTACTAATTTGGTTTATTGGTTTTTGAGTTATGATTGATCAAAGAAATGGGATTTCCAGCATAGGCCATTCTTGAGTCTATTAAGGGATAGAACGCTCTCGCGCCTCCCTTGATTAATACGCGATTACTAAGCTTGGTGCTAAATACTAGGTTGGCTTAACTATCTTCACCTTTCATTTGGTGATATCTAGTGTGCTATTCGCCCTGGACGGGCATCCGGCTTCAACCGAAAGATGAAGTGTATAGGGAATATTAAATCAACATGCGGTCCCTAACCGTATGTACATCTCAGTCAGGGAGGGGGTATGACAAAGCACATCGTATCCGTTATCGTCATTCATCTGACACTTACTAGATTCAACTTAGCTTAACTTCAGTGATCACACGAGAACTGGTGTGTTAACGTGATTATGCGGTATATCCTCAACTACCACTTGCAGGAAAACGTGTGGTTGCGCAATTGTCATAGGACAAACATGTTCAAGCGAGATGTAATACGTAACTAAATGAGCTGGAATTTTAATATATTTGATTTATTAGCCTTGTTTCCGGAATGCGAAATCTCCAGGGATAGACCATGAATAATCCATCTGGACATCTTTTATATTTCTACACATTGATCTATTTGTATTATTTGGATTATTCGGACTGCTATTCTAAACATGAGTGCACTCTCCAAAAAGACAGATGTGAAGCTCCCCCAATTCATACTAGAATTGTCCACGCTGACACATGGCGGAACGGATAAAGTTGTTAAGTATAATCTGTTATAAGAAACAGTCTTCTGGGGGTTAAAGGTTCAATCCTTACTACAGGCGATACTCAGTAAGACTAAAATAAAACAAAACTAAAGACTTCTACACGGTCACAGCTGACGGAACAAGAACGTTGACTACAGCAGGCGAAATTATCTAAAAGAATTCAGAAACATTGACCCATTTGTTTTCGTTGTTTGCGGAGAAAAAGAGACTCCATCAACATGTTATCGTGTGACGTCACAGGCAGGGGCGTTCACCTCAACTCTGAGAATTCCACACGTTGACCTCTTTACTACACAACATTTTTACCATGATTTGGTAGCAGTTAGAGGACAAATACATTTTGTTTATAAGTACACGCAATATCTTGCGTTATGTTGAGTTGCGATTAGGCTTGGTAGAGGCGCAGTAGCGTCTAGACTTAGACTAGCAGGGCTACCCGGAATTGCTCAGGGTCATAATAACACAAAATAGAAGAAAATAGTGGGTGCAACATCTTTATATTCAAACTTCTATTTGTCTTCCTCTCTCTTTAGTCGTCTCTTCATCTTTCTTCCTTTCTCTTCCGTTGTAGCCTATTTCACAGCCCCCTCTTCCCGTTGCCACCTTCTCCCTGTTGCTTTTGGCGAAAGCTGTCTCTTCCCCACCACTCCTCTTCTGTTGACCACGGCAAAAGTATGACATATTTCTATTAAAAGTACTACCTCTGTCTGTGCCTTCTATATACGTACCTATCGCCGCCCCGGTGCGCACACTATATACGTACCTATCGCCGTCCTCGTGCAGATACTAAATACGTACCTATCTCCGCCTCGGTGCGAATACTATATACGTACCTACCTCAACAGATCAATGTGCGCAAAAGAAAGTTTGCACCAAAAAGACAATTCAGTTCCTGAGTCGATCTTATCACGATAAGCCGTATTAACCGTTTCTTCGATTTTTTGCAAGAAGCAGCTTCCAGCAAGGGGGGGGGGGGTGAAAACATGTCGGCGAGGTGGAACTCCAGGATGCCACATTCTGTCATCGACAAAAGCCAGTCAACCAAACAACTCCCTTTATGAGTGATTACTTTGAATAAAGTTGATTAACATTTTAGTGGAGATATTGGTGTTTTTCTTATGAAGATGGTGACCCCTTATTAAAAATTAAAATTCAGTCAGATACGTTCAGCCGTGGATAGCTCTACCAAGTTATTTCCTTATTCCTGACGTTCTTCCAGACCAATCAAAGTATTATTCGTCTCTATTACGGCATATCAACCTCTTATGAGTAATTGAATGAAAAGAAAATACTCTTTGTTCCTATTCACTTGCCTCCCCACGAGGGCAGAGTGTGGTACAATGCTCGTTTTTTTGCGTGGAGGGAATACCAGCACCCCAATAAGAGGTACTCTGGATTGAAACAAAAATTTAAAAAAATCTTAGTCTAGAAGGATTTCTCCTTCACTTACCGAGGAGAGAACACTTACTACACTTTGATCTTAATCAACTGTCAATGATTAATTGCAGATGATATTTTAACCTAAGAAACCATTTTACTACAATGTATATTCACATGAATATCGTTGAGAAAGGTAGTAGTGAACGGAATAGATCTAACAGGATTCGAACTCGGCATAGCCGATTCCATAGTCCACAGTATCCATGATCCCAATAATGCACCACAAATAGCTACGAGAACAACTAAAAAGAAAACTCTATTCATCTTGTGATTCCACTGATTCCTGATGACTTTATTGTGATTACCCGTCCCAGGAGAGGTAAAATGAATTCCCAGAACAGAACAGTTTTGCAAGACTTTTATGAGATTAAAATCAAGAAATCTTGGAGTTTATGTCTGTCTTTCTGAAGCCGAACCTCCATTACTATTTACTAAGTCCGCCAGCTACTTTATATACTACTACAAACACCGCTGTAAACACTATGCGCATTTCTCAATTTACATAATTAATTGCTTTTCAACTTCTAATAAATTAGTATTCGCAAATATACTTATGATTGTTTTCTTCGGATTTCCACATGTATTTACGCTATTTTGCTCGCTAATAATCTTACTTATACATTCTAATTATTTCTTTTATTATTTATATATATATATATATATATATATATATATATATATATATATATATATGAAATGAGTTACGTAGTTATTTTATCTACGTCCAGCTGATTGAACAGCGTGCATTAATCCATTGAAACGGTTACCTCCCTCTGAACGGGCGCGTTATTTCAAATGTAAACAAAACGCTGGCATTCACCGTGTTACTTTTACTGATTTGTTTTATTACAACGTTCTGAGTTTGTTTATTTTCTTAATCTTATTAACCATTATGTTTTAAAACACATCTTTATTGAATCAAAGTGTTTAATTAAAATAATAATTGATTTAAAAATTACTATTTAAAAGCACACACACACATTATAACGAATTTAGTTTAGGTAAACTTTTTTTTCGATAGCATTAACAAAACTATTCGCGTTTACTGCATTTGATTTTTCAATAATTTTATTTTAGGTACACTTTCTTTTCCGATTTGAAAAAACTTCCAATATTATCATTTTTTCACAACGTTACCTGTGTTTAAGATTTAGTTTTTACCTTTTACGCTGTTAAGCTTTTATTTACAAACTGTTTTTATTATTCCGTGTTCTATTTATTAAAATAAAAGATGTGAATTTTTTTTCTTTTTTGTCAACAAAAAAACTAACACATTGTACTGGAAAACTATATAACTGATTTTAGAATCAAATTGTTTAATTAAAAAAGGTCATTTAACAAACACACACACACATATTCTAATGAATTTAATTTAGGTAAACTTTCTTTCCGAGAGCATTTACTTAACTTATCGTGTTCACTGTATTTGATTTTTTGGTGCTTTTTCACTGTAGGACCCGCGCTAACTTTAACCCCGTCGTTAGCGTTAAAGTCAAAGTGGGGGTTAAGGTTAGGGTTTAGAGTTAGGGTGATGGTCAAAGTCAGCGCGGGTCCTACAATAAAAAATTACCGATTTTGTAATTGTTTTATTATAGGTACACTTTTTTCCAATTTGAAAAATACTGTTCGCTGTATTTAGTTTTTTAAATTGTTGCTTTTAACAATTTTATTGAATCAAATTGTTTAATAATAATAATTGATTTAAAAATTACTATTTAAAAAACACACACACATTCTAATGAATTTAATTTAGGTAAACTTCTCGGGAGCATTTAAATAACTAATCGTGTTCGCTGTATTTGATTTTTTTTTTTATGTTTTTCTTTTTTTTCTTTTGAATTAAAAATATTTATATGTATGGAGTAAGTTAAAAAAAATTGGGGGGGCGGTCAAAACAATTTTTTTTTCTATTTTCTTAACTAAAAATATTTCTATGTATGGGGGAGAGTAAAATAATAAAAATTGGGGGGGGGCCAACATTTTTTTTTTCTTTTTTTTTTTTTAAACTAAAAATATTTCTATTTATGGGGGAGGGTAACAGAAAAATCGGGATGGAGTCGAACTTTTTTTTTTCTTTATTTTCAACTAAAAAAATTCTTGGTCATAAACAAAGAAAATCAATGTCTAACCACCCAAGAAATATGACTGGGGCTCTATCGGTTTATGCGTGAGCGTTCATTTCTGATGCGGCAGCCTAGCAAAAATATGCAACCGGAGGGAGCATATATTTGCTAGTAATGGTAATAAAACTTATGTCTGTAATCCTTATTCCTATTTTTATCAAAATCTATTACATGATTTTGATTCTAGAGAATTTAAGACTTGAGCTTAAGAAATTAAAATCCAGGGAATCTTGCTTAATTGATACTGACTATTTATCAAATTCAATACAAACTTGAAATATTTGAAATTTAAAATAGGAGGTTGAGTCCATATTATGCTCTCCAAAACCAGTTGAAATACAAAAGAAACTGAAATTTGGAGAATATTTATTAATTGATGTCTAATACTTATTAGCCTTTCACAAAAATCAGAGGTATTTTAATTTTCTTTTGCCCCCTCCTTCGCATGAAACTAAACTAAACTAAATATAGCCCACATTACCCACCCTTACACCTTGTAGCTCGGTTCTAAAATTCACAATGACCGACTAATTCGTTTAGGAGTGAATCCTGTTCATATATAAACATACCGTACTTTATATAAATAGAGAGTAGCTGTATCTACTCTGCGGTATTTTTAACTGATGGCACCATTTATTAAGAAAAATAACACTCGGGGATCAGGGTTTATAAGATGGATGGATTGTCCGTTGATGAAGAATATTGTGAGACGATTGTGCATGATAAATGGAATGAACAAAGTTGCATTACTTATGAGGACACTTTATGACAACTGTTTGTTGACATTGGATTTCAAGACGACTATGTTGTAGTCTGATGATAAGCAGCCCAGTGGTAATGTGTTCCACAGATGGGAATTTCATCTCATGTGGATTTCAGTGTTTTTAATTTAGTTTCTTGGCTTTTTTAACTGGGATGTTATTTTTTTCAAAAATATTTGTTCCAAACAAAGGCAAGTAACTCTGTATTAACAAGCACAGGGTTACCCCCCTTTTTAAAGATGATTTCGTTTGAAAATAATTCTGACCCAGTCAAAGTATTTTCTGGAAGGGATTAAAATCGAATTACATTCTATTGTTCTTAATATAATACAGCAACGATTCACCAAAAGAATGGACGCACCAGAATCAAATATTGATCGTGTATGAAGAAAGCTATCGATGACAAAAATGGAGCAAGTGACCGACTTTACTTTATATATTAGATAAAAATGAATCGTTAAATATATGTTTCGCCCATTTGTAATACACTTCAAAATAACGCATATATGCATTCGCGTACACTTAGCACACATATACGCGTGCGGGCGCTCATTTATACAGATCATTTTCTTTGCCCTTCCCCTCTCGAACGACAGTTCAAAAACATTTATAAACACGTACACGCATAAATAACTGCAAAGTAATCAAACTGAGATAGAGAATCCGAGTATGTGGTGTGAGAGGGTGTTAATATATACAAATAACAAAATCTATCTGGTCGGGCGAGTGACTGTCACAAACCACCTTTCAGGTAATCAACCACACTCACCCTATACTCTCGCCCTCAGACTACTCCCCTCGCACCCACAACACAGCAATCTTGGTACCCGTCTTCTGCTCTCGAATCCAGTGAATTAACATATAAAGGAAATGTTTACGACCAAACTCTGGCTTTCATCAAACACTTGTCAGCAGAATAACGCTGGAGTGACGAGAAAATGACGATGTCGAGGAGATATGTCTGGGTGGGATGAATGTTGGTAGCGGTGCCGGTAGCCAAGTGCAGTGCAGATAGTGATGACTGAGGATAGGTGGACGAGAGAAAGAGAGTGATGGAGAATGAGGGGTGATTTCTGCCCGACACATTTGCGTGTATCTTGGCAGCCAATTGACATGTCCATTCATACAGGACAGACTTCATTAAAATCTGGTGATTGGCTTTAATTTAAAGCTAGGAACGTGAAAGTTTAAAGAGGATGATAGAGATAGGATTCAAGCACGAGAGAGAAAGAGAGAGAGAGAGAAAGAGAGAGAGAGAGAGAAAGAGAGAAAGAGAGAAAGAGAGAAAGAGAGAGAGAGAAAGAGAGAGAGAGAGAGAAAGAGAGAGAGAGAGAGAAAGAAAGAGAGAGAGAGAGAAAGAGAGAGAGAGAGAGAGAGAGAGAGAAAGAAAGAGAGAGAGAAAAAGAGAGAGCGAGAAAGAGAGAGCGAGAAAGAGAGAGCGAGAAAGAGAGAGCGAGAAAGAGAGAGCGAGAAAGAGAGAGCGAGAAAGAGAGAGAGAGAGAAAGAGAGAGAGAGAGGTGCGGTTTTCAAAAAGACAGAGAACCAGGGTCTAAGCATATGAGAGAGAAAGAAAGAGAGAGGGTTCAGGAAAAGAATAGAGAAAGGGTACGATTTATATATATATATATATATATATATATATATATTACACCCATAAATAAGAGAGAGAGAGAGAAGCTTTTCTAAAACACAAATATCGGGTTGATTTCGAGATGCGTTGGTGTTACTATCTTAATTAGTCTGTTTATGCGCTTATACACTAATTCCATTAGTCCAGCCACAATCAAGAGCTATGATACAGAGAAACAGTCTATAAGCAAAATGCAAAGTTTTTTGTAACTCAACAAATGGATCCCTGTAGTAGTTGATAATGTTTATATAGAAAGCTTTGATATATCACTTGCCAACAGCGCCTGCATCGTTATCAGGTGGTTAGAATCGCTGACTATCAATGAGATCATCGTACGTTCGATCCCGGCCCTAGGCATGTACTAGTATACCGCATCTAACATACTACTACAACTACCCCCACTACTATTAATCTCTGAAAAGTACTTTTCCACAGTACCCGTTTCGCCGGGATCCAGCAAGATGTGTTTAGATTTATCCATTTGTAGAACACCAAACAGTCACCACTACTTTTTAAACTATTTGGTGGAAACTTTAGGTGTTACCACTTAGATCAAACCATTGAGCTCATCGTCACCGACTATTATAAATGATCGACTTTTTGTCGCATGTGACAATATCATATAGCAATGTGTTGCTTTTAATCGCCGCAAAACAACCATTGACACCGCCCGAAACCAATCTTTATTTTATTCTTTGTTTTGCCAGTTTCTGGAAGTGCTCCAGAACTCTTGGATGATTTCCATCCAACTTTTCATCAAGTGTTCTAACAGTTGTGAGTCGATCTGACGCTTTCAGTGAATCTTGGTCAGCTGAAAACGAACCGCCACAAAGGTGTATGTCTTCATGGTTTATTTCTTCATGTCTACACTTTTTAACCAACGCGGCAATGTACATTTGTTGACGATCCGCTGAGACTGCTGTGAGCTGCCTTTATTACTAATTTCAAACTCATAAGAATAACTTCTTCATGTCTACACTTTTTAACCAATGCGGCAATGTACATTTGTTGACGATCCGCTGAGACTGCTGTGAGCTGCCTTTATTACTAATTTAAAACTCATAAGATCATTCCTCGCTTTTGCTTCTATTTAATTATTTCAGATAGTAGGACCGCTAGGAAATTCCACGGTTGCCTTCTTAATATATTTCTATAATTTACTCTTAATAATAATATATATCTTTAAATAATACCTGTTAGAATTAATAATACCAAGAAAAAATCTCTTCCATGAAATGTGTCAGCTTAATATTTAATTAATAAAAGAAATACGTCTCTATTAATTTATTCAAAGTTGCAACAATTTAAATATTTTAAAACAATTAATCTATAAATATTCTTTTATTACGGTAAACAAAATTCGCCAGCTTTGAATAAATCGGACGAATGTCAAATTCAAATTAATTTAAAATTTGTAACAATTAGATGTGTATTAAAATTATATTAAGATAACAAGAATGCAAATTGTAGGGTTTAAAAACTGGTAACCACTCTACGAGAAAATGGAATTCGACTTTTGATAAATTAATTTTTCAATGGGTAAAGTCGTTATTTGTTACATTTGCAATACAAGTTGATTTTCGATTGGTATTCGGTGAACCGACGATCTCATTTAAAAAAAAATGGGTGTTGAAGGTAATAAGAAAGAAACTAAAGATGAAATAATTTATCCAGAGCACTGTAGAGTATCAACAAAAATATAAAGATCGGAATTGACACTACTTGGATATATGAGCAATTGCAAACCGTATATTCCCACAATTAGCCTGATGACTTCTCCCGGGAATGAAACAAACGTTTCTTTAAGCTATACTTACGTACCGATCACGGTTAAAGTAAAGACGGAAAAATATATATGCGTAATATATTATATTACATTATAATATTTTATGTGTATATGCATACAATAGTACTATATATATATATATATATATATATATAGAAACATCCTTGTTAACAACACCAAAATAATACACCACGATACTAATATCAAAAAATTAAAAATACTCGAAGCCCTTTACATAAAAAACTAAACATCCCACAATTAATAATGTCAATTATGAAACTAGTCGCAACATTTTAAAGTGTCTAGCATAATAATTAACATTACCAAATTCTTAGCCATTAGGTAGTTATGCGTTGGAATTGTATGCACTTTCTTTAACGTCATCAATTTCTTAACGGTTTAAACAGTCAAACTTTTAAATCTCTCATATGTGTAGAACGCCATCACGCTCTCATGTACATTTCAACTTTACGACGCTTTTTCAAGTTATAAACTACTTGCCGTTATAATTCAAAAATGAGCACAACAGTAAAGTCATAATTTGTAAAGACACTAAGACTAATGCCGCCTGAAGATGATTTGACGATTCAAATCGAAAGTACTTGCAAAAAAGAAAAAAAAATGGAACAAGAAACCCATGGATCATATTTACATCAATTTGACCGAAACATTAGATGGACAATTCGAAAAATTGAAAAAAATAAAAAAGTCGCATCAAACAAAACCACTCCGTGTTATTTAATAATGTTTGCCTATATATATATATATATATATATATATATATATATATACAGGGTGTCTCAAAAAATGTACTCACTCTTAGAATGACGTGAAAACCTTTATTTGTGAACATAGAGAGAAATGAAATAGCTTGAACAATAATGATCATCAGTTTGAACATTTGCGAACATGATTCTTCAATTACATCTGTCTCATGTATTCGATGCTATTTCATTTCACTATGTTCATGAATAAAAGTTTTCTCGTCATTCTACGAGTGAGTACATTTTTGGAGACACCCTGTCTCTCTCTCTCTCTCTCTCTATATATATATATATATATATGGGATTAAAAGAATTACCAGAGTGCTCAATTATCAAAGTAAGCAAGAACTCAACATATTTAATTCAGGTACAAATAGAAACAATTCTTGTCATAAACCCGAGGTTTTATGGCAAAACGGTCTCGATTTTAATAAACCCTTGTAAACAGATGGAAGCTCGTCAGCCTAATCAGGCCGGAATATATACAAAAGATGATGTAAGTTCTTCAGATAATCAAAGTGAAATGAGTTCATTGCTCGTGTTTCGATCCTTCTACTAAACGTTCAACTTACGTGTCGCGCGTGACTTTTATTGCTTCATTTAATCTTCACGTAAATCGATGCGTTATGACATTTCACACTTACCTGCAAAAGAGAAAGAAAAAAAAAACGATTATTATTTAGACAAATCAAAGGCACGGTTGGGCTTTAATAAAGCAAAACAACGAAGTTTGATTTCGTATACAAGTACATTACATTAAAAATAAACAATACAATAAGTGTAATAAAAAAAATAAAATATACCCCCGTTTGACCATTAGTCGAGTGGTAGAAAACGGCGCCAGTTAAAAGCGGCCCATCTTTATAGGCACATGAGCGAATCCTACATTTACGTGTACTAGCAAATATATGCTTTCTCCGGTCGCATATTTTTGCTAGTTGATTTATTTAATTGCTCAGTAAAATGAATTTTTTTTACACCTACTACCATCAATGACTCTTTAATTAATTCGATTTATAATTTTTATTAAGATTATTATTGAGGAAAATATTTTAAATGCATCTGGAAATCTGAAAAAAAAAACGAATCATGAGTGTATATTTGCGAATATTAATTTATTAGAAGCTTTAAAACAAATTAATTATGTAAATTTGAAAGACGCATGATGTTTGGGGAAGCTTTTGAATGAGTTTATATAAGAGCTGATAAGTAGATATAAAAAGAGAGCGATCAAAACTAATATAGTTTCGGCTTCAAGTAGATATCAAAAGAGAGCGATCAAAACTAATATAGTTTCGGCTTCTGGTAGATATAAAAAGAGAGCGATCAACACTAATATAGTTTCGGCTTCAAGTAGATATCAAAAGAGAGCGATCAAAACTAATATAGTTTCGGCTTCAAGTAGATATCAAAAGAGAGCGATCAAAACTAATATAGTTTCGGCTTCTGGTAGATATAAAAAGAGAGCGATCAAAACTTATAATATAGTTTCGGCTTCAAATAGATATAAAAAGAGAGCGATCAAAACTAATATAGTTTCGGCTTCTGGTAGATATAAAAAGAGAGCGATCAAAACTAATATAGTTTCGGCTTCAAATAGATATAAAAAGAGAGCGATCAAAACAAATAATATAGTTTCGGCTTCAAGTAGATATAAAAAGAGAGCGATCAAAACAAATAATATAGTTTCGGCTTCAAGCAGATATAACAAGAGAGCAATCAAAACTAATAATATAGGTTCGACTCCAAGTAGATATAAAAAGAGAGCGATCAAAACAAATAATATAGTTTCGGCTTCAAGTAGATATAAAAAGAGAGCGATCAAAACAAATAATATAGTTTCGGCTTCAAGTAGATATAACAAGAGAGCAATCAAAACTAATAATATAGGTTCGGCTTCTGGTAGATATAAAAAGAGAGCGATCAAAACTAATATAGTTTCGGCTTCAAATAGATATAAAAAGAGAGCGATCAAAACAAATAATATAGTTTCGGCTTCAAGTAGATATAACAAGAGAGCAATCAAAACTAATAATATAGGTTCGGCGTCAGACAGACAACAGACAGATATATAATCTCCGTTATAATTAGATATACATGAAATACTAATATTATATATCTGGTACCAAAGGCAGTTAAGTTTTTTTATGCATTGTTTTACTCCTATATAATTTGATATCACACCTACCATATAACATGTTAGATCTGGGTATATTTGTTTTCATTTATTATGAAGCTATTTCCTTTCTACTTGGTACTTCGAATATATCCCATAGTCGTTAAGGAAAGTGTTAGTTTTTATTATTTCATGATGTTTTATTTTTTCAGTAAAATAATAACCAAATTATGTATTTACATTTTATTATGGAGGAGTTCAGGTGGTATTTTGATCAGAACTATTGGTGAGCCATGAATTGGATTACTGTTCCGCTTTTAAATCTCCGCAAAAGTTACATAAAAACAGCCGATGATCACCTTTTTCTATTTCACCATTTAATTAAGGTTCCTGGTTTATGCTCCATTGTTATATAGTTTAGTTACCTTTTGTATTTGTGAAATTTCAAGCGATAAGTCGGCTTGTACAAGTGCTAAGTCTGTAATATGTGGATTGAGTACCCCTAGAAATTTAAACAGTATTTTTCGTTTGTAAATGACTAGACACTCCTTTAGACACACACACACATATATATATATATATATATATTGAATGCCTACTGGGAAGGACTTGAATGCCTACTAGACACCACCCTCGGGTGTCTTCGGTCTCTCTGTACAGGGGTTTGTCAGAGACTCTGACATGAGGATACTTTTTACTTGAAGTAAACCCTGACCAAATATTCAAAACAAATGGTGTGCTTTCTCCTCAAGCCCTCCAGCACGTCTCCCGAATTGCGGACGGAGGCACCCCCCTCTACTCATAGAGGGCAGCTTCGAATAAACAATTAGAAGCCGTTGACAATGAGAAAATGAATAATAAAAAATATAAAAACAAAAATAAATACTGGCAGGCCGGCATCCAGGATAAAAAGGGCCCATCAACCCGTTCATACACCAGGCGGGAAGATGTAAGCAATGGTGTAAACCTTCCTGCCTCCGGAAATGGTGCTCCAGCCAATACAGAGGCCAACCAGCGTCAGCCATCAGGCCTTGAGACAAAAGGTCCTGGTCCCATATCTCCATCAAATGCAGCAACAAAAAAAGAGAAACATAAGAGGCTTAAAGACCCAACCATGGACTGTTGCACAAAAGAAGGTGCTATTGTTTTGCTACCACTACTCAAAGTTTGAAAAGTGGAGCAAAACATCCAATGAGATTCTAGCTGATAAGATCCAAGAATCTACCCTCCCCGAGAATATATATATGTGTGTGTGTTCGATTTCATTGCTTTCAATGCTATTTGAAATAGATTGTAATTATCATACTCCAACCATCCCTCAACCCCTCGAATTGCTGTATAACAGAGAGTTAACTACACTCTAGTCTTGATGAGATGTTTAAACTTCGAACTTAGTGTTTATATCCTGCGTTGATGGTGAGCCTTTATCAATAAAAATCCATATCATCTCAGAAACGATCGTACACAAAACTGTTGTTCATGTTGAATTCTTGGAATGTGTGTAAATGAATATGAACTAAATCTGATCTATAATATATACTTTTTCTTTGCGGATCTTCTAGGTTTCCAGACATGTACCTAAATTAACAGTTTCATTTTTAAAAAAGTGAATTGTTAACACACACAAGAGTCCCCCAAAAAGCAACGTTATGCATAACATATAGTCGGAAATGTATTCCTATGTTTATTTAATCTAAATAATACAATTATAGTTCTCGTCTGTTCTCAAACTCATCCGAAGGTTTCGGAAATAACAGTACAGACACCTTGGCGAAACAGCCTCCAGACATAAGGTGACATAGTGGTGGAATGCAGAAATTAAGACGTGTATCAAAGAAAAGCGGAAACGTTAGAGTACCACAGCAAAATAAGTATTTCCTTTCTATATGCTTAGTGTCAGGCGGAATGTCCATGGACAAAACTTCTTTACAAGGGTTTCCAAACTGTGGAACACAATACTGCGGATCTTCTTCCCTGCTGCTTACAACTTGCTCGTACTTTTAAAAATTCAACGTCAACAGATTCTTGCTATGGGCCACCTCAAAAGTAATCAAACGCAGTTCATACCATTAACCAAGGTTTGTACTCCCATAGTGTTCCTAATCGTTCGACTGACAATCACATCCGTCTCATTAACCATTATCGCTTAGTTGCTCTTGGCATAAGTAAGTAGTGACTTAATATTAAAACGACGACGACAACGAACAAAAAAACACTTACATAATCTGAAAGTACATTGCACAGGATATTTGGATAAGTATATTTCATTTTGATCAAAATGGAGTAAATTATCTTACCTGCCATTCATAAAAAAATATTTATAACTTGAAAGTGATAGAAACAAGTCGCGCGTGCGTGCCTGGTCCCCCTCTGTATGTGACTCGATGTGGCGAGTGTAAAATACAATAAATTTGGGCAATTTGGGGCATTTTTGACCCTCCTTTGACCCCCTGGGGGCGCGAACCAGAATTTTTCTGAGGTCAAAGATGCTCATTTTATATCCAGAACAATTGCTTCTACATTTTGGCCAAGTTTCAGAAAAATTGAATGGATGGATCAAACTTTATGGGGCAAAAAATGTCATTTTCTGCCCTTTTGGGGGCTTTTGACCCCCTTGAGGCGCGAACCAGATTTTTAACAAGGTCAGCGATACTTATTTTCTATTAGGAACAATTGCCTCCACATTTTGGCCAAGTTTCAGAGAAATTGAATGGATGGATGAAAAGTTATAAGACAAAAAATGTCATTTTTTGTCATTTCGGGGCCTTTTGACCCTCTGTGGGGCTAACCAGATTTTTCTTCAAAAATCGGAGAATGTTACTTTCTCACCTGGCCAAAGTTACAACTTCATGTAAAATTTCAGAGAAATTCAATGGATGGTTGCGGAGAAAAAGACGGACGGACATGCCTCAAAACATAAGTCCCCTGGGGGACCAATTAAAAACATAGAAATCTTAAGAGGTTCAGGACTGATTGGGAATGCACAAGGTTGCTCATGGATTTCAAAGTGAACGTTTTCTGCGCCTCGTGGGGGATAAAGCTATACATTTACCTTAATTTATTTCAATTAATGCCTCTGTATACACCCCCTTCCACTCAATCAATGCTGGAGAAATCGTTCGCTCCACACCAAAATATTATTATAATATGTAAAAAAAAAAAAAGATGAAATAATTAAAGCAGGTCACAAACACGAAGATGGATATTCTTGCGCGTTAAGCGATCAAAATACTATTACAAACGTAAGCGTGACAGACAGACAGACTCAAGCGTGACAGACAGACCGACTCAAGCAGAATCTTATAGAAAGGCATTCACGCATCTAGAATAAGATGATTGCAATTAAATCCACGTATTTCAATAAAAAGCGTGGCATGCTGTGTCGGACGGTACGTCTGTCGTGCTTTGGGGACGCATCTAAAAATATAGAACTTATATTTACAGGGTGTTCGAGACAAATCTGACACTTTTTGAAAAAGAAAAAGATGGTGACAAATAATTGATATATTCTCAAACTTCAAAGTCCATCTCTTGAAGGATTATTTGCAGAATCTTCAGAGTCCGCATTACCTGCATTTTTCCGCATCGTAAGGACTAATTTCGTCGTGTTGACACAGTTACAACGCCTGCTATCATCCGTCCTGCTAGCAACTGATTCAACATCTCCATTATCTAGCTGATGGTCTTCAAGGAACACTGAGCTGTAGCTAAGATTTCCGATTTTTAAAAAATTAATCTGGCGCGATTCATAATTATAAAGGTTATTCCGGTACTTTTCAGTCGGCCATAGTCTTCAGCTCTCAAACTCACAAATAGTATATCGAAACACCTATTTATTTCATTTGATCGATATTTTTCTTATGGAAGGCGCTCCAGACAAAGCATGATGCCACTTGATGTAAGGAGCTAAAAAAAAACCTACTTCAAGGTAAACAACTAGCCAACGATAAGTGTTAGATGGATAGATTCTGACACAGAAAAAAGCAATTCTTTCCCCTTTGTCAGAAACATCGCTCATGGAATATGAGGACTAAAGGACAAAATACGGGAAGCGAGGGTTACGAGGTGCCGAAAGTAAACCCAAGGTCTACTAACTACTCTCCTAAAAGTACATTAAATATTTACGTCGGTTTTGAAAATGAAATGATATAAAACTTATCAAATTTGTCGCGAACACCGTGTAGAGATAGATAAGCTAGGAATTGAGTTGTTGACAGATACATGCTAACTGAGTTAACGAATCTACAGAGACACCGTTTTGTTATCCGAGAAACTATAATTCGGAGCCATAACAAATGTTCAGTACTTTCCATCCCAAAAGACACAATGTTCTGCTTTCAAGTCGCAGCTGGCGAAATTCATGGAAGTGTCGAAAAGACAGTTATCAGATAAATAAACCTAATAAGTCAACAAAGATAGTTTTGTCACTTCGATTAAGGCGAGAACTTGTTGTTTGTTGCTCTTTCGCCCCCCCCTCTCATAGGAGCACCGACTGTCGTCCACACGGTCGAGTTTCGATCCTAGCTTGATGCACTTGCTTGTCTAGACACTGAAGAGCTGTGATACAGTGAAACTGTCTGTGGATTACATATATATATATATATTATATATATATATATACATACATATAAATTACACAAACACCCACCTACCCACCCGACTCAGGACGGGTAAAAAATTGATGTCCCAAACGGAACACTTTTTTACCACTTTCCTGTCCCCTTGCGAAAAATAAAATCAAGATATAATATAGTCCACTTATGTCTAGAATCCTTATTCACATATTGATCAAAATCCATTACATGGTTTATTATTCTACATGGTTTACAATTAAAGGCTTGAGCTAAACGGGTCTTGAAAAATGGAAATTCAAGGTATGTAGCTTAATTCGTGTCTAATGATTATAGACAAACTTAATGCCAATCTGAAATAAATGAATGAAATTTAGTGAATATTTATTAATTGATGTAAACAATTATTGTTAAAATTTACAAAATATAGAAGTAACTCAGATTTTCACCGAGAGATTCCACCATCTTTTATCTCATTTGCATGGAACTAAATTAAACAAAATATAGTCTACATTTAGGTTCCTTATGCCTAGCAGTTTTGTTCCAAAATTAATAATGATAGGTTAATTAGTTTAGGAGTGAATAGTGTTCATATAAACATACTTTACTTATATAATATATATATATATATATATATATATAAATATTCAAGTGTTTTATAACTACAGACGACGTCGTTTCGGGTTTTCTTCCCTCATTAGTGCAGGAGTGGCAGTTGCAAGCGGTAGCTTGGGCTCGAACGTAGTTCGTTGATTCAGCATAGAATCACGAGCCTTACACCCAAGCTCACACAGTTGCAAGAAATCACCACATACAGTAATTGAAATTAATGTACACTTACCCAAGAGGCGGGGGCAAGCGTCATGTTGTCGATAGTGTTCAACGCTCTAGCAGAAACTGATATACAACCTTATTATAAACGACTGCATCTTTATTAGCAATAAATATATAGGGTTAAGAATTTTAATGGTCGGTATTCTCGCATGCATGTCTGATGACTATTTGGACACCACCCATAACCGCGGGGTCGTCATGGATTCCATTCTTTGAAACTGAAAGATGACGTTGGATAAATGAATGAACACGAACACGCTGAAGCTTAACCATGTCAATTCATTTATGCTAAAACCCAGTCAGGTATTTTATCGTGCATTCGGTAATAACTAGTGTGCTATTCGCCCGGGGTGGACATTCCACTGAAAGTGGGATTTTCTAGGGAATATCAAATTCACATGTGGTCCCCAGATGCATGTATATCCCGACCAGGGGAGATGGCATACATGTTCTAGTATTCCCTAATAGTTACTAAATTTGTACTGAGCAGGCTCAATATGGTTTAACTTCGGTGATCTAACAAGAACAGGTGCGTCAACGTGATTATGCATTATATGGCCAGGGGTTTCTGTTGCACAATATAATCTTAGGAGCGTTTCATTTTTTTTTTTAACGAAGTTCACCCAAAACAAGGCAGGCCGTCACTGTAGACGTAAGGGGCTACTGAGAAAAAAGAAAAGGGGAGAAGGTTGGGGGGTAAACCTAAACTGGGTTTTGCGCAGCGAGATGTCTGTTTACATTAGTTTTAAATTTCTGCATGTCAGTACTGTCGGGGAAACAGGAGGCAGGGAGGGAGTTCTAAAGGCCAGCAGCACGAGGAAAGAAGCTATTTGAGTAGAAAGCTCTGGCATCTGGGGACCTCCACAGTGATTGGATGGCATTGAGTTGATTGTCGAGTTGGTCTAGTGAATTTACGCCGAGGGGGCACCAGAGTAGCCAATTCATCGGAGCATAATCCATTAAAGTATTTGAAAAACAAGCACAAGGATGCTACATTGTGGCGATGGGACAGGAACTGGAGCTTGGTGTACAGTGAGGGACCTATTAGGTTTGTGACTCTTTTTTGGACCTTGTCAAGGAGAGAGAGACTAGTAGATGATGCACCAGCCCAGTTCTTGTATGTTTGATGATGCGGACAGAACATCTATCCGGGGTTTCTATACGGCACTATTGCTAAGCATCATTTACTATCAACTACTACTTGATTACTATAACAGACAACATCATCCCCTTAGTTCAACCAACCAGAACCTTCGGTATCTCCTCGTACTTTTTTTTACTGTATAGCAATAAGAACAAAAGTTTATTTCCTCTATGATTGATCGCATATCATTTTCTCAGATATTTTGAGATGCAAATATGAGAGAAAAGCCAAGGAAAACGCGTTTTTGCGTTTGAATACGAAGAGCAGACTTTTGTATATTCGTTTCCGCGATTATCTTGATGGCTTTATTTGGATTCCCACGGGTGGACAGTGTCGCGCGTTTTCATATTGTTGCCGTTTTCCTCATAGATGGAATTTCTATTGGGATTAATTGATTAGTACGATCGCCGTAGAATATTAATACACTCGCTGGCTGATTAGATATTCACGATTTGAGGACAATGAAAGAAGCAACTTTGTGTTTCATCAGACCCATGGCTTCCATCAAATACACACTAATTCAGTCAAGTTTCGTTAAAGAGTTTAAACACTTTATGTTGATCAAGTCTCTTGTAGCTTCTTTGGAACACATTACCACGGGACTACTTCCCTGCTGACCACAACTTGGTCGTCTTCAGATCCAATGGCATCAAATTCTTGTCATAAACAGTCCCATGAATAATCAAAGTTAATATCGGTGATCAATGTTGGTACACCCCATGGCAATCAAGCTCGTTTCTTTAACCCTTATCCTCGAGTGGCTTATGGTCTTTTTAAACGTTATAATTACCTTGTGGATTTTATCTCATTTCGAAATGGAAAATATTGCATTAATAGCAAATAATAAATACCCAGCAAATAAAGCGGATACCATTGCCAGAAAAATTGAAACCAGAACCTTTAGATCTCCAGTCCGAGGCTCTAGCAACTGACCTATTTGTACTTTCTTATAAATAGAGCTTAAAACATTACCTTAACTAACTAATCATAGCTTTAGCGTGACGTCATAGATTTATGATTTTCTCTCGTAAATTAAATTATGTAAATGAGTCAATTCGCGTTATAGTGATTACCAGCATAGTCAACCTTTCCATTGTGCACGTTAGCAGACCGGCCACAGGAGCTACCACACTTCCATCTGTTCTGTTCTCGGTCAGTGAAAGAGAAATCCTTCTAGATTTAGGCAAGTTGTATTTTTGTCCCAAACAAATATACCCCTTTTTTGGGGGGGCGGGGTAGAGCTGGATTTTCTTCACATTAAATACATGACGTTTTGTCCTGCTATGTTATCGTAGGAAAGCAAGTAAATAGAGACATATCGATATGTTGCTAGCCTCTCTCTACTGCATCGTTATGTTCATGGTAGGTGCTCGAATGTACCCCAATCTCTGCCCCTATCATATGTAAACATTCACAGCAAGAACTCGTCTAGTTACAACCACAACACAGACTTTTCCGTCACTCTCTTTACTAAAAACCAAACGAAACTTCCACGAACAAAGTAACATCTCATCTGTTGAGCAAAATACCACGAGGCAGCTTCCAAACATACTACAATATTGTCGTCTTCAAGTCTTATGTAAACAAATACTTGTTGAGCCGTCCTCATTGATAATCAATCCCTCTTCAGTAACATTGTGTCTATTCCACCGATTGTTTCGAATCATCTCGTGGTAGCGACCATCGTCCAACTGATAATCTATTTAACTCTTATCGTTAAATTATCGTTAAATTATCGTTAAATGACCCCCGAATCATGATATACGGTGACACATAAGTATATATATTTAAAACAAGTTTTTTTAACGCATTACCGTTGCGCTCAAGATCGCAGAGGTGTTATAACCCACGACATTTGCCCCGCAAACATTAATGCTATTTTCTTTTGTCTTCTGCCGCATCCACAATAAAAAAAAAACTAGTCAGGAGTTTTGCTAACAGATGATCTATTGTTTGTCATATGTCCGTGAAATAAAGGGGGGGGGCTAAAGAATAGCAGAGTTCTTATTATTGGAATAATGCAGTCAGATATTTGAATGCGTTCTATTGTGCTGATATTTTGACGAATGTTTACAATTGGGAACTGGTGAATGATGGAGATTGAAGGGGGTGCTATCTCAATTTCACACTTGAGGAGTCCACATTGTATAGTTCGAGTCACGGTACTCGCTGTGTTGTTTAAAATTGAGCCAAAGAAGAGAGGCATGTGTTTATATGACACATTCAATGGACGAGCCATCATAACGACATAATTGTAGAAATCATCTGACTAAGTCAAGTTAAAAAAACTTGTTTGAATCAGTTTGTTTAATGTCTTTGTGTTACCAATCTGTGGGAGGGCCGCGCGTGCGTCTGTATGTAGGCAAACTACATTTAAATTACTAGCTTAAACTACTCATCGGACGCGTGATACGGACAGCAGTGTAAGGTTATTAGGCGCATCATGGTTCGTCAGTAGATTGGTCACGCTGATAAGCTGAACCATTAAATGCACAGATTGGATGGATGAGTTTCATTTGAGATGCGTCCCATTTCACCTATCAAAAACCATGGTCCGAATGTCCCATTTCACCTATCAAAAAGCATGGTCTGAATGTCCCATTACACCTATCAAAAAGCATGGTCCGAATGTCCCATTACACCTATCAAAAAGCATGGTCCGAATGTCCCATTACACCTATCAAAAAGCATGGTCCGAATGTCCCGTTACACCTATCAAAAAGCATGGTCCGAATGTCCCGTTACACCTATCAAAAAGCATGGTCCGAATGTCCCGTTACACCTATCAAAAAGCATGGTCCGAATGTCCCGTTACACCTATCAAAAAGCATGGTCCGAATGTCCCGTTACACCTATCAAAAAGCATGGTCCGAATGTCCCATTGCACCTATCAAAATTCATGGTCCGAATGTCCCATTGCACCTATCAAAATTCATGGTCCGAATGTCCCATTGCACCTATCAAAATTCATGGTCCGAATGTCCCATTGCACCTATCAAAATTCATGGTCCGAATGTCCCATTGCACCTATCAAAATTCATGGTCCGAATGTCCCATTGCACCTATCAAAATTCATGGTCCGAATGTCCCATTGCACCTATCAAAAAGCATGGTCCGAATGTCCCATTGCACCTATCAAAATTCATGGTCCGAATGTCCCATTGCACCTATCAAAATTCATGGTCCGAATGTCCCATTGCACCTATCAAAATTCATGGTCCGAATGTCCCATTGCACCTATCAAAATTCATGGTCCGAATGTCCCATTGCACCTATCAAAATTAATGGTCCGAATGTCCCATTGCACCTATCAAAATTAATGGTCCGAATGTCCCATTGCACCTATCAAAATTAATGGTCCGAATGTCCCATTGCACCTATCAAAATTAATGGTCCGAATGTCCCATTGCACCTATCAAAATTCATGGTCCGAATGTCCCATTGCACCTATCAAAAAGCATGGTCCGAATGTCCCATTGCACCTATCAAAAAGCATGGTCCGAATGTCCCATTGCACCTATCAAAATTCATGGTCCGAATGTCCCATTGCACCTATCAAAATTCATGGTCCGAATGTCCCATTGCACCTATCAAAATTCATGGTCCGAATGTCCCATTGCACCTATTAAACGGCATAGTCAGAATGTCTCGTTACACCTATAAAAAAGCATGGTTAAAATGTTCAGTTGCATTTATATAAAGGATGGGCCGAACGTCATGTACACTCCTACCAATAGTGGTTTCCCAAAAGTCATGTTACCCCTGGTAAAAGAAGGGTGGCCTTAACTTAACTATTAAAAAGGATAGTCCGAAAGTCTATTCTCCCTTACTAAAAAAAGGATAGTCCGAAAGTCTATTCTCCCTTACCAAAAAAAGGATAGTCCGAAAGTCTATTCTCCCTTACCAAAAAAAGGATAGTCTGAAAATCCTGTAACACTTACTAAAAAGGTTGACCAGAAAGTCCAGTCAACCTGAGCAAAATGTCCCGTCACCTGTAAAAGAACTTTCGGACCACACTATGTATTGTAGCTTATAAACAAATATATATTTCCGGGTTTATTTTATTTTGCAATTACCTAAGACAATCAATAACTGAGCGGTTAATAAGATTTTTCGACGAGTCTCGGAGGATGCCGGATTACCTCCACCTTTTTAGCAGATGTCGGTCTATTAAGGGTGATGAAAAGAGATCGGACCGAATTACGATGTATGCTTCCGAAGATTGAACATCCATTATCTGAGACGCTACATGTTCAGGATCCTTTTCTATCAGTAATATCCTTAAAATTGTACTCGCTTCTATAATATAACCAGGGAGCAGACCTGGTGTTACATTCATTCATTTTTTCCTATGAATCAGTAGGTTAAGATTTTCTAAAATCTGCTGGATTCTGTTGTTGGCATTGCGTTCCCCCAATATCTTGTTCAATGAGGTACTCACAGGAATGACCACGCGGAGGTTACCAACATTCATAGTGAAAATGGTTCTACGTATCCGACAGGATTCGAACTAGCCACACGAAGTCGTCAGTGCGCGCCGGTATTCACTTCACTAAAGCCATCTCTAAGTGTTACATGAGGAATGACATATTTTGTATCATTTTACTTCAGTCGAAGTTCTCAGAAATCAAGGAGCCCCTTCCTGAGGCTAACACTTGATCTCTATATGAGATACATAGATATTTGAATATTCTATTAAATCTCTCCATTATCTCTCAAACGTCGAGTTAGTAAAGAAGTTAAGAACAGTAATTTTCCTCTCTCCAATTGACCAGTAAACTATGCTATAGTATATCTTTTTTTTGTCTATTGGCCTTACCGGATTCCAGGACAAAAATTCATCTAGTCTGGTGGAGTATCCAGGTACGTGCTGTTACTTGAGGTAACATTATTTAGAGAAGGTGCACAATTCTTTGTATGGGCCAGTGTACAGCCGTATCGAGGGGATATTATTTGGGCTTCGAATACTATGTTATTTTAAATATTTTGTCAGAGTTTACTTGTAGGGTGAAGTATCCGCATGTCTTGACAAACCCTTGTAAAGAGAAACCGAAGACAATGAGCATGGTTTCAAGTAGGTAATTCAAACTCTCAAACTATTTTTGAATGAATAATGTGATCACGGAGGTGAATTTAGTGTTAACCATTATCGAAAAGGTTCAACGTCAACAAAAGGTCACGTTTGTCACAGGGAGTTGATTGATGGGGCATGAACTTAGGATCAGCGGAAAAGTCGCTGTTAACTGTACTGTTTTATTAGTTAAAAAGATCACGTGATTAAAATGCTGTTAAAGTGAACTAGATATGATACATCAGTTGTAGTCTAGGATTTTAGGCACAAAGTCGCCGTTAGCGTTCCAATTGGTCAAGGTCACGTTTCTCAGACCCGGTTGGACTTAATCCTTGCTATAATAAGCCGGATAGAAATATTTAAAAAGGACAGATAGATGAAGTAAAGTTTTATATTGAGAAAGAGAGAGAGAGTGAGACAAAAAAAGAGAGAGGGGACAAAGGGGAGAGAGGGGGGAGGACAAAGGGGAGATAGGGGGGGACAAAAGGAGAGAGAGGGGGGACAAAAGGAGAAAGGGAGGGGGACAAAAGGAGAGAGGGAGGGGGACAAAAGGAGAGAGGGAGTGGGACAAAAGGAGAGAGGGAGGGGGACAAAAGGAGAGAGGGAGGGGGGCAAAAGGAGAGTGAGGGGGGACAAAAGGAGAGAGAGGGGGGGGACAAAAGGAGAGAGAGGGGGGGGACAAAAAGAGAGAGAGAGGGGGACAAAAGGAGAGAGAGAGGGGGACAAAAGGAGAGAGAGAGGGGGACAAAAGGAGAGAGAGAGGGGGACAAAAGGAGAGAGAGGGGGGACAAAAGGAGAGAGAGAGGGGGACAAAAAGAGAGAGAGAGAGAGGGGACAAAAGGAGAGAGAGAGGGGGACAAAAGGAGAGAGGGAGGGCAAAGACAGAGGGGGACAAAGGGAGAGAGGGAGGAAAAGGGAGAGAGAGGGGGGAAAGGGAGAGAGAGGGGGGAAAGGGAGAGAGAGAGGGGGGAAAGGGAGAGAGAGAGAGGGGGGAAAGGGAGAGAGAGAGAGGGGGAAAGGGAGAGAGAGAGAGGGGGAAAGGGAGAGAGAGAGGGGGGAAAAGGAAGAGAGAGGGGGGAAAGGGAGAGAGAGGGGGGGAAAGGGAGAGAGAGGGGGGAAAGGGAGAGAATAAATCAGAAACTGAAGTGGGCAGGTTACCAATGAAGACGCAAGATGAAGACATCGTGCATATTTTGTACAAGATAAAATACTTAGGCGATTTGTAATTAAAAAACGAAGCGGCGTCAAAAGGTGAGTTCAACTTGCTTCGCAAACTGACTTTTTCCTGATCCAAACACTTTAACCCCAACTCAGCAAGTTCCATAACAGGTTACATGGTTTTCGAATATATGTTAAAAAGCTATTCAACATTAAACTATATAGCTTCATCTTTTTACTTTTTAAAAAATTTTCTTATCCGTTTGTTTTTGCTGGGGATGGCTCATTCTACCGAATGCCAGACATTCACCCGCTATTTCAGAAACTTCAACCGAGAGACCTTTTTTAGGATTCTAATCGTCCCTTTTAAGCGCAAATCTTTTTCATGAGCCCGGCAAGTCGATGGGGGGAAAAGATTGTCAAAGAAATTTTAGGATAAGAAAAGAAGGACAAAGAGATAAAGAGAATGAAAAGGAAAAAAAACCAACAACCTAAAACGAAGAATATTTACACCAATATATTTTAGGATCACGAAAATCTTTGTCTCACTTTACAGAGGAAAATAAAACATTATATATATATATATATATATATTATATATATATATATATATATATATATAACTCCAAACAAATTTTGTATTTTTAAATTAGCAAACTCATCAAATTGATAAGGTTTTCCACTTTAATATAAAAAGGTTACATCGGCCGAAACGTTGTGATAAAACGCCTAAAATGAGAACAGTAGTCCGAATATACCAGATTCTACGAATTATGAACCCTCATCTAAAAAATTCCGACTAATAATAATAATAATAATAATGACACTAATATGATAACTAATAATAGCCTATGAAGATGACAAGATATGGTATGGTTATGAAAGTGAGTTATTCAAATGTAGGTTAACGATTGCAATGCACATTTCGACCCCTCTTGAAATTCAAGTCTGAGTCTTTTTTGACAGTTTGTGATTCGATATGGTTAATAACCATTGGGTTTTGTTGGTTAGAAATACATTGAAAACACAAAACCAGATTTTGATAAATACAGTCAGATGATTGGAAACTACGGCAGAGGAAACCCTTGCAAACTTTCGGATTTGGTCAAAGTAACAATCTCTCGAATTTATCAGGTATAAATTAAATACAATAGCATTATCAGGTATATATCAATTAACTCTCTCTCTCTCTCTTTCTTTCTCTGTGGAAGAGTTCATTATTCCAAATTAGGTGTAGCAGGTTTTTACAGGTGTAATAACGTAGGACCAAGACATTTATTATATAGAAGAGTGTATAGCATCCGTCAGAAATAACGAAAAACAAAACTATGCTTCGCCAATGTCTTCACAAATATTCATATTCATATTAACTAAATTCAACATCGGTGAAGTTAAATGAAAACGTTTCAAACTCGAAAGTTTCAAAAATTAAAAAAAAGAAAAACGTATCAATCGGTATAGAAAAGAGAAAAGAAAAATAAGTAAACGTCTCATCGTGGAAATCGAGTGAAAAATTTATTTCCGAATTAATTTAAGGCGGCGAGGGTTGTCTGACTTGCTATTTTTGTTTCTTATACACTTAAAATAGCTTTGTCCAGTAGTATTTTACTCGTTAACTTTAATGTGACGGGACGGATATATATTAATTTTAAATACACACTGGTGTTTATTATAAGGTGAAGGATGCAACGTATTTTCAGCTATCGTAATATTTTAGAGATTTGGTGTAAATCTCTCAAACCAAAACTAAGATTCTTACTAAAACACAAAAATACGTGTAATAACAAGATTTTGTCATTTTGATTTTTAGAAAGACATGTAAAAAATTAATGTATTAATATTTTTAATTAAAAAATTAAAAAGAATTATTACTAAGCCTTTACAGATATATCAAACACCTCCATAAATGTCGATCAGATGTTCTGCTGGCCTGGAAGGCCGAGAGCAGCCCCGCAGCGTCCTCTTGAATAATGGCGATGGAGAGGTGGTCAAAGAGTCAAGTCTCAGGTGCGGGTCGACATTGATAAACATAGGCGTCTGAATGAAATCCAATCGCTTCATTCTAATATTTTGAAGGTCACATTTTATTTTATTTATTCAGTAATTTATGAGATATACTGGGTTGTCCAGAAAGTTGTGTGCGTTTTAAAACGATAAGTACAACAAATAGATTCATCAATTTCCATTAATTACTATTAATTTCCATCAATTTCCATTAATTACTATTAATTTCCATCAATTTCCATTAATTACTAGTCATAAACAGCATTTTTGGAACTGGTATTTTTTTGTTTTGGAAATGTAATTTCTTTAAATTTTATACAAAAAAACGTATCTTTAAAAAACATCATTAAAAACATCATTTTTACTTACATTAGATTAAAAATCAGGTATTGACATCGTAAAAAACTACTACCTTAGTATTGTGTACTCTGCCTATTCCTTTTTTGTACAATAAAACCCATGTTTCAATTTGCGTACAAACAGACAAACTATAAAAACATCATAACGTTTTAATAGTATACAGATGAAAATCGTACGTTCTGAATAATTATAGCATTTCTTTTATAGTTTTTTTTTTACTTTTCTTAAAGTAAAGTCTTTTATTTGACCATAATGTCGAGCCATTGTATTCGTCAGCCACTACAAAAAAATCCCCTAGGCAGATGAAGTTGTTTACATTATATCAGCGTTTTTTTTTTTGAGGGGAAAATAACTATTTATGAATTATTCTCTTCTGTGCGTCGGTCTGCAAATAGATTTGTTAGTTTGTCTACTTTATTTTTTCTACCTGTTGGTTTTGGACAGGATGGGCGGTCGTGGATGCAGATTTGGACGGAGCATCAAAGGAACGGTCTTGTTTTTCATCGAGACAGATTTGACAGAGCCTGAAGCAAAAGGTTAGAAGGTTAGACCAAAGACTCCTGTTTTTTTAAATGTCCGATTGTCCCTGCAGTCGATTGAGAAGCATACCTTGAATACTGTTTAAAGTGATAATATTTGGCGAAAATATAGAACAAATAATGTGATCTAATAGACGTCGCTGCTGATCAAAGAAAGCAACATATATATATATATATATATATATATATATATAGGAAATATTAAAATAAAATTAAAGTAAAATTACATGATTTACAAGTTTATTATGATCATCAGGTGTTTAAATGAGGAATGAAATAAAATATGAGAATGCCCTTTAATCCATGGATTTTCAAAGAAGTTAATATCATCCTCAATAGTAAGATACACTGCAAATTAAGATAAAAACACCTTTCTTTTAACAAGAGGAGAAACAGTTTCCTAATATACTCAGCCAACTATATGCGAGCAACACCCAAAAGGTTTTCTAATTCGGATATTCATTTTTTATAAAGAACTCTGATTAATTACTTATTTTTTTTTGTTTTCTGATTGGTTTAATTTTTACGAATATTTTCTATATCGTGGATAAATGTATAGCATTTTGTATGAAAAGAGTATTTCTCACCTTTTCGGTTAATTTACTTCTCGGAGTTGCGATTTTTGGTTTTATTAAATTTTCCCGGGCAACGCCGAAGCTCGGGGCCTGCTAGTTTTTTTATGTATGCTAATTTTTTACATAACGGATCGTAAGGGGTTTAGAATAAGGGATACATATTGAGTACTGGCAGATGGATATGTTTTCGTCCATATCTCCGTAGAGACGTATAGTGCCATACAATCGAAGACAGTGATATTATTTAACTGACTTGGCACAGCTGAGGTCAGACGTGGTGAGAGTCCCCGTCTAGCTAGACCTGAATATTAGTATATCTTTCTGTTGTCTGCCTCTCACCATTTCTCCATAATAATGTGTAAGTCCCATATAGGCAAGAAATACACACATACGAAGAAACACGCGAACTGTTCACGGAATGCTATTAATATAAAGATATAATATAGAAAAGACAACTCGGATAATCTAAAGGTTATCAGTCATATCTTAAGCTGAAAAGATGTATATCTCTTATACTATTTGAGTTAATTTAAATTGTCTACATAGTAAAAACTTTCCTAACCGGAATATTTAAAAAAAAAAAAAAAAAAAACTAAGCCGAAATAGATTTTCGTAATCTAATGAACATGGTTGAAGGAATGGAAAGGATAATTCCAAGGCAGAATCCAATATCGAGGTATTAGCTGCGATTCTATTTAGGTCTAAATTCTAAACTTGCCCGGAGAAAAAATAAATATAGATTTCTAGTAGATACATACGATTTTGTGCAAATCTCTGTAGAGACGTATGGCGCAATAGGATCGTCGGCAGTGGCATTATTAAACCGGCTTGGCGCATCTGCCGAGGTCAGACATGGTAGCGGAGACAGTCTGGTTATACCAGAAGATCTGTCATGCCTCTCTTCCTCTCACATTATATATATATATATATATATATATATATATATATATATATAAAGAATATGTGGAATACGAAACTTATCTATATATCTCTTTCTATATACCTGTGTCTCTCTATATATCTCCTCTCTCTCATATAAATATATAATCAATATTTCTATGTACGGGATAATATTCTAAACTAATGAACGGGCCGTTATGAATTTTGGAATACATATTCTAGGCAACACAGTGAGTAAATGAGCACATTATTTGTTTGTAAATGTTAACATTTAATGAGTGCATATAATTATTTTTTATTTCTGTGAATTTTTAAAATTATTTGTTTAAACTTATTTGTATAGTGTAGTAGTAGGTAGAAAACAATTCTATTACATCTCTCTATATATATAAAGTTAGGGTTAGGGTATATATTTCTATGTACCGGATAATCTCCTAAATTAATGAACGGCTCGTTATGAATTTTGGAATACATATTTTCCTTGCTACCAACTACTTACGCCGTGGCAGTAAACTGTTGGGGAGGGAGGCCTCCTTAGTCCTGATCGACAACCTTCCTAGGGTTGGAATCTCGAAAAAAAATATCCGGTTTCCAAACCTACAATTGCACTCCTTTGTTTATTAGCCAGGCGCAGAGGTACCAGCACTGGGACGTCTCAAAAACACCCAGTGCCTAGTCTTGTTTCCTTACTAGGACAATGAACGCCGTTCTCTTTCTCTCTATTTAGGGAACGTAGGGAAACATATTTCGTCACTAAGTCTTACATGACCAGTCTGGGTATCTCTTGTTCCGACAGGTTGAGGGTACAGGTTAAACAGCTTGTCTGGCTGCTGTTTCCGACTGACAGCAAGGAGCCCAAACTCTTGGGTAGCGCCAAGAACGGCTGCTCCATCATCAGTTGCATAATACTGTGGGTCGTTGTATGTGCCATGTCGCGCATGGAAAGGGACCCTGCAATTATCTCCGGTAGGCTTTCCTGAGGCAACAACCCCCATGGACCAGGTCGTGACTAATGGACTGGTTGTGTGAACTTATTGGCACCACACAAGCACCCACCTTGGCCAACCCACTCTATAATCAAATCAAACATGTCATTACAAAAATATAAAAGCAAACCTAAACCAGACACCCAACAAATAACACTTTCGCCTATGTCCTTGAGGCTCGCATTCACAAATATCCGGGGACTTAGAACCAACATCAACGACGTAGAAACCTTTCTCCTGACAAACTCCCCGGATATTCTAGCTCTAAGTGAAACTAACCTTTAATCCTCAATCTCCTCTCACCACTTTGACATGACTGACTACCTCCCACTCTACTGTAAAGACTGTGACAAACATATGTACGGGCTAGGAGTTTATGTTCGGAACACCCTCCCGCTGACTAGAGAATATAGGTTAGAATCAGATGACCAATACTACATGTGCTTTAGATTGACTATACATCACAGCGTCAGTTACTTATATTTCTTATACCGTTCCCCGTCGACCCAGGACTGTTCTCTGCTAAATTCTGTCTCTGAAAGCATAGATAGAGCACTCTTAATTGACTCGAATGCCCAGATACATGTATCTGGGGATTTTAATGCCCACCACCGCGACTGGTTGGGATTCTCCAGCCTTACTGACGCAGCCGGCAACGTATAATTTCTCCTTAGCTCACTCCCTCTCTCAGACTGTCGATTTTCCGACCCGCATCCCCGATCGAGTAGACCAACAAGCCTCACTTCTAGACCTTTTCTTGACTTCAATGCCCGAGGCATGTGTGACGAAAGCTCATAGCCCACTCGGGAATGCTGATCACATTGTACTAATGATACATATCACCCTAAAAAGTCACCAAAAGCTGATGAACCGTTGCTCAAAACAACGAGATACTACAAGCAGGCTGATTTTGAGTAAATCAGAGATCACATCAGTGACGCCCCTATTGAGGGAAACCTCACTCCCTGCCGACCAGTGTGAAAATGAATTAACTGAATGGGTCAAAGCAGGCATTGAAGCCTATGTCCCCATGCGGAAATTCTTTAGCAAGCCCCACTCTCCCCAATGGTTCATCTCGAAATATGCAGTTGCCATTGCTGAGAGGCAACAAGCATTCCGTAAATTCGGCCGCCATAAGTCAGCTACTAATAAACATATGTCTATAGAGTCAGGAAATAATTGCAAGGCCGCGATAGGCGAAGCAAAGAGAATGTATAATGAGTTAAAAAACGCATTCAGTCACAGAAACTAGGTACTCGTGATTTCTAGAAAATCTATAATAGTGTAGTGAATAATGGTCTATCAACGATTCCCCCACTATCAAACTACAATGATGTCGTTTGCACGGCTACTAATAAGGCTGAACTACTTGCCCAGCGTTTCGTTTCTAACTCCACCTTGGACTAAAAAACCCACCCCTCCCCAAATTCTCATTGCGGAGTGAAGCGACACTTGATAACCTGGTCATCACCCCATCCCAGGTCAGAGACATCATTAAAAAAACTTGACATCTCCAAAGCTTGTGGGCCTGATCTCATACCTGTTATAGTAATAAAGTAATGCTCTGCTGAACTGGCTTCTGTCCTCTATAAACTCTACAATGAGTGCATAGCTGCATCTTGCTTCCCCGATAGCTGGGAAATTGCCTCTGTGGTATCAGTCTACAAGAATTCTGGGAATAAAACCGATCCTCAGAACTACCGCCCAGTCTACTGCCGATCTTTGCTAAAATCTTTGAATCCTTAATCAATTTAGCGATAGTACGGCGCTTAGTTAATGCTAAACTTCTTTCTAACCGCCAGGATGGATTTAGACCAGCACGATCTACTGCAGACATCCTAACGGTCATCTCAGAAAGCATGTATCATACACTCGACAAGGCAGGTGAAGCTAGGGCAGTAGCGCTTGATATATCCAAGGCCTTTGACAAGGTATGGCATAAAGGGCTTCTCCTGAAAATACGCTCATACGGTATTACTGGGCAATTACTTAATATAATTAGATCCTTCCTAACCAAAAGAAAAATCCAGGTTGTCCTCGATGGCCGTTCATCTAAACTACATGACATAAATGCTGGTGTACCCCAGGGATCTATCATTGGACCTTTGTTATTCCTGATCTATATAAACGATCTCCCTGATGACAGAGTCTGGGATTGGTTTATTTGCTGACGACACCACGCTTTATCTCGCGATGGTGGCAAAACAGACGCGATTATATCCGAGACAATGGCTGAATCCTTAGAAAATGACCTCAAGGCTGTAGTGGATTGGGGTCATAAATGGTTGGTAACTTTTAATGCCGCAGAGAAAAAGATCCTTTCCTTCAATAACTACAAGAAACCTCTCCAACCACCGATTGTCATGGCAAATAACACCCTACCTGAGAGTTCATCATTCAAACTCCTCGGACTAACTTTCACAGGTAACATGAATTGGAACAAATACATTGAAGACATTGCCAAGGCTGCTGCAAAGAGAGTTGGCTCCCTCTACCGTGCTAGTAAACTCCTCACACCTGACATTATCCTCTATCTCTACAAAGCCACCATCCGCCCATGCATGGAGTATTGTTGCCACATCTGGGCTGGTGCATAATCTACTACTCTCTCCCGCCTTTACAAGGTCCAAAAAAGAGTCGCCAACCTAATAGGTCCCTCACTGTCAACCAAGCCCC